>OY744519.1:134426789-134449289 GCA_963556195.1 Sepiola atlantica
TCTCCTCTCCCAGAGAAATGTTTTCTTTAAAAAGAAAATAATCACTAATAATGTTTAAAAGTAAAACTTTATTTACTTAAAACAAATCTAAATTCCCTTCCAAAATAAATAGAAAAAATATCGGATCAAATTTTCCTTTTCTTGAAAAAATAGGTTGTTAATGTAATGAAAATTAAAATAGTTTTAAAATACTTCAGGGATTTTTCTATTTCTATTTTATACATCAGGAAACGAAAATTTACGTATAATCCTATACTTCGTCCGACATGTTCTCATATAACTCTCAAAATATTAGCGAGATTTTGTCAAATATTATCTTACGGTCTTACACTTAAAGTGACATCCCAACCCATATCGATGAGATCCTTTGACGCCCACTCCTATCCTTCGACCATTCATTGGCAGAATAGAACGTTTATGAAAGAAGGTACATTTTCATTCTGGAGCGATGAAAATGAGCCGCTCCTTTTTTATAGTAGTTGGAGCAGGAGCTGCTCGTTTTTGAAAATGGGGAGCGTGAGAGGAGCCAGCTCCACTTTTGGGCGTTGGAGCAGTAGCGGGAGCAGCTCCAAAAGTAGTGGAGCGCGTAAAGCCATGTATATATATATATATATATATATATATATATATATATATATATATATATATATATATATATATATATATATATATATGCGTAATTATAATAATCGAACAAAGGAAAAGAAAAGACTAATTAAGCAGGAAGATACCGTGTCGTACAATAACGTTCGTCTTAATAAAAATATGCTGCTTTAATACACATATTTACCCCCATATATATATAATTAATTATGAAGAAATATTATATATATATATACCTTATGTCATGATATATATATATATATATATATATATATATATATATATATATATATATATATATATATATATATATAGTAAACATGAACCAATATTGTTGTTATGCAATCAAAAACACAACGTATACCACACACATCAAGCTAGTCATCAACAGGACATCCTAACCACGAGTTTTGCCCTTCTTTGGGCTTTTCAGTAGGATTCCTGGTTACCCAGGATTTTAAACTAGAGTCACTAAGACTCCAGTAAGCACTTTTGTCAGTGAGGCATCACTGGTTATGATTTGTGTGAACACTCCTAGTAAGTAAAATGATGATGATCATGATGATGATAGTAATAATAATAATAATAATAATAATAATAATAATAATAATAATAAGATACTCTGGACCATTCATAGGCTGGACCAAAGAAGAACTCAGGCACCTTGACCAAAGAACTAGAAAACTAATGACTATGCACAATGCATTGCACCCAAAAGACGACACGGACAGACTCTACGTGAAAAGAAATGAAGGAGGTAGAGGACTGGTAAGTATAGAAGACTGTGTGGAAGACACCAAAAAAGAGCTGGAGAAATATGTAACCCAGAACACGGAAAGACTGATCACCACAGCAAGAGACACTAGCCCAACAAACAACCCCGGAAGTACTGAACCCAGAAACAAAAAGACAAGAAAGGAAAAGTGGGGAGAAAAACAACTACATGGACGCTTTATAAGACTCACAAGCGATGAAGCCAATGAAAACAGCTGGGCATGGCTAAGAAAAGGACACCTGAATAGAGAAACGGAAACTCTGCTGACGGCCGCACAGAACAATGCGATTAGGACAAACTTTATTAAAGCAAAGATAGATAAAACCCAGGAAAACAGCAAATGCCGACTGTGTGGACAAAGAGACGAAACGATAAATCATATAATAAGTGAATGCAGCAAGCTAGCACAAAGGGAATACAAGAACAGACATGACAGCATGGGGAAAGAAGTACACCTGAATTTCGAATATGCAAAAAAACGGTACAAACACAAACCAGAAACTGTACTGGAAAACGAAAAACACAAAATCATATGGGATATGAATGTACAAACAGACAAACCCATAACAGCAAGGAGACCGGATATGATAATAATCAACAAGAAAGAAAAATCCTGCAAAATCGTGGACTTTGCAGTTCCAGCAGACCACAGAGTGAAGATCAAAGAGACGGAAAAAAGAAGCAAATATACTGAACTTGCCAGAGAATTGAAAGGAATATGGAACATGAAAAAAGTCAGTATAACACCAATAATCATAGGAGCACTAGGAACAGTCCCCAAAAACATGGAGAAAAGACTAGGAGAAATAGGAATCAAAGGGATAACTGAGACCATACAAAGGACAGTAATGATCAAAACAGCTACAATCCCGAGAAATGTCCTCGAATGCGGAAACCAACCCACATAAGCAACGAATGGAGAACAAACACATGGAAGCACAAAACAACAGAACCGGGGAAAATACAACCGCACGAATGAGGCGCAAGCATAGGCTGACGCCACAAAAATTATGGACAGAGGGTCGAGGAGGGAAAGCGCAAACCAGACCTCCACTGGAAGAGCGCGGACAGCTCTGGGACCTTGGGAAGGCTTGTTGCCACTCGGGCCCCAGAGGGGACCAATGACCCTTATCAGCGGGAAATCGTTGGTAGGTGGCTGTTGCGATTACCGCAAGGTCATCAGCGGTGATGAACGAAAAGAGGTGGAGCATACTGGAGGTCTGAGGAGACTTGTAGTCACTCGGACTCCAGGGAATACCACAGGTTGTCGGCAGTGGGCGACCACTGACGATGACCAGTGTGATAACTCCTAGTGAGTAAAAAAAAAAAAAAAAAAAAAAAAAAAAAAAAAAAAAAAAAAAAAAAAAAAAAAAAAAAAAAAAAAAAAAAAAAAAAAAAAAAAAAAAAAAAAAAAAAAAAAAAAAAAAATAATAATAATAATAATAATAATAATAATAATAATAATAATAATAATAATAATAATAATAATAATAATAATAATAATAATAATAATAATAATAATAATAATAATAATAATAATAATAATAATAATAATAATAATAATAATAATAATAATAATAATAATAATAATAATAATAATAATAATAATAATAATAATAATAATAATAATAATAATAATAATAATAATAATAATAATAATAATAATAATAATAATAATAATAATAATAATAATAATAATAATAATAATAATAATAATAATAATAATAATAATAATAATAATAATAATAATAATAATAATAATAATAATAATAATAATAATAATAATAATAATAATAATAATAATAATAATAATAATAATAATAATAATAATAATAATAATAATAATAATAATAATAATAATAATAATAATAATAATAATAATAATAATAATAATAATAATAATAATAATAATAATAATAATAATAATAATAATAATAATAATAATAATAATAATAATAATAATAATAATAATAATAATAATAATAATAATAATAATAATAATAATAATAATAATAATAATAATAATAATAATAATAATAATAATAATAATAATAATAATAATAATAATAATAATAATAATAATAATAATAATAATAATAATAATAATAATAATAATAATAATAATAATAATAATAATAATAATAATAATAATAATAATAATAATAATAATAATAATAATAATAATAATAATAATAATAATAATAATAATAATAATAATAATAATAATAATAATAATAATAATAATAATAATAATAATAATAATAATAATAATAATAATAATAATAATAATAATAATAATAATAATAATAATAATAATAATAATAATAATAATAATAATAATAATAATAATAATAATAATAATAATAATAATAATAATAATAATAATAATAATAATAATAATAATAATAATAATAATAATAATAATAATAATAATAATAATAATAATAATAATAATAATAATAATAATAATAATAATAATAATAATAATAATAATAATAATAATAATAATAATAATAATAATAATAATAATAATAATAATAATAATAATAATAATAATAATAATAATAATAATAATAATAATAATAATAATAATAATAATAATAATAATAATAATAATAATAATAATAATAATAATAATAATAATAATAATAATAATAATAATAATAATAATAATAATAATAATAATAATAATAATAATAATAATAATAATAATAATAATAATAATAATAATAATAATAATAATAATAATAATAATAATAATAATAATAATAATAATAATAATAATAATAATAATAATAATAATAATAATAATAATAATAATAATAATAATAATAATAATAATAATAATAATAATAATAATAATAATAATAATAATAATAATAATAATAATAATAATAATAATAATAATAATAATAATAATAATAATAATAATAATAATAATAATAATAATAATAATAATAATAATAATAATAATAATAATAATAATAATAATAATAATAATAATAATAATAATAATAATAATAATAATAATAATAATAATAATAATAATAATAATAATAATAATAATAATAATAATAATAATAATAATAATAATAATAATAATACCCCCTCCCTCGCCGTAAAAAAGAAATAATTCAGGCATCCATATACATATGATGACATCAGCTTCGGCTTGTAACCACACAAAACTGTCGTGAAGGGTGAGGGGGATGAAAAGATTGAGGCGGAAGAGCACCGACTAGACCTCAATTGGAATGTCAAAGAGAGTATTGGAACTTTGGGGAGGCTTAGTGTTAGTTAATTCCAGAGAAAACATACGCGTTGCTATCGAGAAATCAATTGCATAGATTATTGAAAGTGGGTGGAGAGTGCTGGAAATCAGGGAAGACTTGTTGTCACTCAGACTCAAGAAAACACCACTGGTTATTGTCAGTGAACAATCACTGATACTGACTCGTGTGAAAACCTCTGGTGAAGAAATAATAATAAACCAATGGTACTTTGAAATGCGAACGGTAAAAGTCATCCAAGCAAGAAGAGTTGACGTAATAATAGTTAACAAGGAGGGGAAAACAGCCAAATAGTAGATTTCACTGCCCCAGGATAGCAAAATAACTAAGCAACTACGTGGAGCTTGTGGCAGCACTGAACAGAATGTGGAACATGAAGAAGACAGTCGTAATGGCGATTAGTAGAGGCACCAGGAACAGCTCTAAAAACCTGGTCAAAAGACTAATAGAAATTGGAATCACAATAATGTCTGACACCATACAAATGAAACCGAGCGAACTGAATTGAACCATCGAAAGGGGAATTCATGCAGTATAGTTAACAGCTGAAAAATCGAAAACAAACAAAATATACAACAAATAACATTTACCAAACGCAGGAAATATTAATTTTCTACCGACCTGTATAATTTTTAAATGTGGAAACTAATTGTAAGATTTATTATCTCTGAATTTGTTATCCTCGCTTTGATATAGCCAAAGACGGGTAAATAAAAATTGATTTTGTTTGAAGATGATCGCTAATTTCATGCGTAAAATAAGGTTAAAAAAGGCTTACTTACCACTAACCTTAAGTCCGGGAGCCAGTCGGTCTTAAAATTAGTAGTAAGGTAAGTCATTTTTTAAACTACCGTCTAAGGAATGAAATACCAACAATAACAGAGATTGGTCGGCCATATTGTATTTTTAGTTTATCTAAAAACAGACATCGACTAAATTTTATATTGAAAAACAAAACAAAACACCAACTTGAAAACAGTTTTAGAAATATAAAACTGTGCAGGTCGGTAAAAACTAATTCTTTGTTTGGTAACAGTTATTTGTTGTATATTTTGTGTTTTCCTGATTTCTGCTCTGTTAACTATACTACATAAATGACCTAAAAGGAATACAAAATGGACATGAGTGGGTTTGAATTATAGTCGACCGGGAACTGTGCAAATGAATAACATTTGTACACATAGGGAAATTGTACAAACAAAAACCCGAGGCAATACTGAGAAATGAAAGACTTAAGTTTGTCTTAGACTTTTAAATACAAACTGATGAACGTATGCAAGCTAGAAAACCAAGTATGATAATAGTCAAGAATAATTCACAATTTGAATCTTACGGAGACAGAACAACAACATAAATATCTGGAAGTTACTTGCGATTAAAATAGGCTGTGGAGACATGAAAACCACGCCACTACGAATAATTATAGAAGCCCTAAAACTAGAAGCAATTGAAATCATTCAAAGAGTGTGGAAACCAACCCACATAACACTAACCGACTACAGAACAATATAGCATACTAAAACCAACCGATAAGAGCTGAATCAACCTAGGTAATGTCTGATGATATGTAAGAAAATAAACTATAGCTTGAAACCTCCCCCCCCAAAGAAACACAATGGCACCGACATAGGTTGGGGCAGAGACTGGAAAAATCGAAAGGGGGTTAATCGAAAGGGGGTTAGTATCATCTAAACCGTCACTGGAAGGGTGAGAAGAGTATTGGAATATTGTAGAGGGTTATTGTCGCTCAGATTCCAGAGCAACATTCCTGGTAAGAGCTGGTGCGAGAACATAAAATGATTTATAATTATATGGGAATACGAAGAAGTTACTGTAATATTTTACGAGACATGCTGTCACTCAGCCTCCAGGTTTCGTTTGACAATTAGGCAAGGAAATGTAGGTATAAAACCGTGGCTTCTGAGACTGTGCTCCGAGTCAAAGTGGCAAATCTGGCGAGTAGCATAATCCAGTGAAATTAGTTATAATTACGACTTCGGTAAAATAATAACCCATTTAATAATAAAAATAAGAACAATATATTTGAGAATGATGAACATCAATTTTACCAACAAATAAACGAATGAAATGCACGGATAGAATAATGAGATGCGACATAAATTAGACACTTCTAGAGCAATACGTGGGAGAAACGATAAGAACACAACAGACTGCGGAATGGCACGCAAAAGGACTCACAGGGAATTAAAAAAGGAGCAAAAATTGAAATTAATATAGAAACCTAGAAGATGACCTTAACAAAACTAGAAAAATGAAGACAGTGGCCACGACGAAATACATAGATTCTGGTTTGGCCAATTCTTGACTTTATATGAAAGATTAAAACAAGACTAATAAATACATACGAAAAAAAATAAAATTAAAGAGTAAGAAGATACAAAAATTAAAGTTGAGGAATTGAAATAGAAGAAATTATAGAGACGAAGAAGAAGAAAAAAGAGAAAAGAAAATGAGAATAAGCAGTAAAAAGAGAGGGGAAAAAAGGATAAAAAGGATAAAAAGAATAAAGAAGTAAAAACAAAGAAGACAAAAAAAGAAACAGAAGGAAAAGATAGGAAAACGAAGAAGACGAAAATAAAGCTAGAGAAGGGAAGGAGAGAAAAGAAGAAAATGTGATAAGAGAAGAAGGGGGGGGGGGAAGTAGTATTAGGAAAAGAAACCGTAAAAAGAGTAATAATAATAGGAAAGATTAAAAAAGAAAAAGAGAAGAAGAAAATAAGTATAGGAAGAAAAACGAACAGAAGACATGAACGGAAAATAATAATAATAATAATAATAATAATAATAATAATAATAATAATAATAATAATAATAATAATAATAATAATGATAATAATAATAATAATAATAATTATAATAATAAAAAAAGTAATAATAATAGTAATAATAATAAAAATAATAGTAATAATAATAGTAATAATAATAATAGTAACTATAGTAACTATAGTAATAATAATAATAGTAATATTAAAAATAATAGTAATAATAATAATAGTAATAATAATAATAGTCACAATAGTAATAATAATAATAGTCATAATAGTAATAATAATAATAGTCATAATAGTAATAATAATAGTAATAATAATAATAATAATAGTAATAATAGTAATAATAATAATAGTAATAATAATAACAGTAATAATAGTAATAATAATAATTATAATAATTATAATAATAATAATAATAGTATAATTATAGAAATGACATTAATAATAATAATAATAATAATAATAATAATAATAGTTTTAAGGAGTCGGAGAAGGAGAAGAAGAAGAAGAAGAAGAAGAAGAAGAAGAAAAAGAAGAAGAAGAAGAAGAAGAAGAAGAAGAAGAAGAAGAAGAAGAAGAAGAAGAAAAAATAAGAAGTAAAAACGAACAGGGGAAGAGGAGAAAAGAAGAAAAAAAAGATAGAGTGCCTCAACTAATCAGAAGCCAAGCAAGAGGTGGTTTTTAAGTTTTATTCTGTATAACCGCCATCCCCAGTTTAATACTCCCACCCCGGGGCGGAATGGCTGCCAATGACTTCACGTGTACTGTCCCCACCCCGCACCCTCTGCTGGTTTTGTGTAGCATCTTTTCCAGGTTCCGTGGAGTTTCCTATCAACTCGAGATATATGGGGAGGCGCGTGCGTGCACAAACACACGTTCGCACATGTTCACACAAACAAACCCACATGGGTGATCGCACACATGAACACATACAAACACACGCACACATATAGACACATACCTATACAGACATAAATACAAACCGACACTTACACACGCATACATACACGTTAATACACACGCACACGTACAGTCACACACATAAATACATAAGTGCATGTATGTATGTGTGTGAGTGTGTGCGTGTATGTGTGTAAGGGTAAGTTGGTTATTATATATGCCTCTAACTTTTCATGGTTTGGACACAGTTGTAAGTGAAATCGTAAACTACCTTAAGCGACCATGCAAAAACTCATCATAAAAAACAATCAGTAATGTTTAGATAAAAATTATGAAATCAATTACTCGTGGCCTTTTATCGATAGCTTAACGGTTAGAAGCGCAACTGTTATAAAAAAGTAACTTCTATTGCGACTTGAAGCGTTTGCTTGTCTATGTACACTGAAGAGCTGTGATACAGCGAAATACTCTGTGTCAATCGGTAATAATAGTATATATATATATATATATATATATATATATATATATATATATATATATATATTTAGGCAGCAAGTCATTATCTAAGCAAGCGTTGTTGAACATTACGGAACTTTCGCGTTTGTATATTTTCCTCGTGAGGTTCTCAAACCGTCGAGCCATCTTTCTGGTTTCAGGTGGCAATCCGTATAGTACTTCGCCGATAGTTTTTAATTCGGACATTTTCTCGAGCGCTTTCGACTTTCGTAGTCGTCTTCAGGATTAGGGTTTTTTTTGTTTTTTTTTTATTTAAATAGGAAGACTGGAGTTAGTGTTTTATAGTTATCGCTACGGCCGAATGAAAGAGAGAAGAGGGTGTGTGGTTGAGTTCATTTTATTCTATCGTTTGTGTGTTTGGTTTTATTGTTTACTTATTTATTTTGTTAGTTCTTATTTTTGCTATTATTTATTTATGTATTATTATTTATTCCAGACCCCAACGGCAAAATATATATACAAATAGACGGCATTTCGATGGGATCCCCCCTAGGCCCCACCTTTGCCGAATATTACATGACAAATATAGAAAATACAATCTTCTCCGACCCAACATCTAAACCTAATATATACACTCGCTACGTAGATGATATCTTCATCGCCACAGAATCCCAAGAAAATATAAAAAAACTCAAACAAACACTCGAAACCCACTCGGTACTTACATTCACGACCGAATTCAACATTAACAATAAAATCCCCTTTCTTGACGTATTAATCGACTCCAGCAATCCTACAGAATACACGACATCAACTTATAAAAAACCCACAAATAACAATCCGAGCCTCCTCAACTATCATAGTGAATGCCCACAAAAATATAAAATAGCTCTTATTAAAAATCTCGTTCATCGCGCACACACTATATCCTCATCCAAACAAATATTTTATAAAGAATTAACCAATATTAAACAAACATTAATTAACAACAACTTCCCCAATAAAATAGTCGACGAATAAATAAAATCATATATAAACTCCATACACGACAAAAGCAAAAATAAAACCCATAACAAAAAAAGACATGATCAACCTCTATTACAAAAACCAGACGCACCCTAACTACAAACTTGACGACAAAGCAATACTTCACATAATAAAACGATACCCTAAACCTAACGACCAACAAAAAAAGATCAAACTAATAATTTACTATACAAAATTTTAAACAAATAATCTAATTATTAAAAATAACACTGTCAATACAACTCTCAACCAAACTAACGTAATATACATGTTCTCATGCCCTTTTAAGGAATGTCTCCCTACAACCCAAACAGAACAAACACATAACACCTATATTGGCCACACTACAACAACTCTCTCTCGACGCCTAACTTACCATTTATCCGATACCCGCTCCATCCAACGTCACATTACTACACATAACAAAAGACTACAGTCGGCCGATATACGGAAAATATTAATATCTAACACGAAAATAATACACAAAAATAACTGCACAAAAAGACTTAAAATACTAGAAGCATTATTCATTAAAACTAAACAGCCTAACATTAACAAAATAGCTTTCAACACAGGTACCAACATATTAAAAGTATTCCATAATTAAATGGAAATTAAGTAAAAACAAAATAAATAAATAAATAAATAAATAAATTGATAAATAAATAAATAAATAATAGTAATAATAGTAATAGGAATAAATAATAATACATAAATAAATAATAGCAAAAATAAGAACTAACAAAATAAATAAGTAAACAATAAAACCAAACACACAAACGATAGAATAAAATGAACTCAACCACACACCCTCTTCTCTCTTTCATTCGGCCGTAGCGATAACTATAAAACACTAACTCCAGTCTTCCTATTTAAATAAAAAAAAAACAAAAAAAACCCTAATCCTGAAGACGACTACGAAAGTCGAAAGCGCTCGAGAAAATGTCCGAATTAAAAACTATCGGCGAAGTACTATACGGATTGCCACCTGAAACCAGAAAGATGGCTCGACGGTTTGAGACCCCACGAGGAAAATATACAAACGCGAAAGTTCCGTGATGTTCAACAACGCTTGCTTTGATATATATATATATATATATATATATATATATATATATATATATATATATGTGTATATATATATTGATTTATTGGCTGAATTCCAATGACCAAGATGAAACCTTAGGCTACAATCATATATATTGTTGTGAGTTGAGTGAGAGAAGACTGAGTCGAGAATGCTTGTCAAAGCTTTATTCAACTAAGAACTTAACAGAAGTAAAGTTGGCTAAAAGAGCGCCATAAAATGAAATGAAGGGGAAGCTATCCACTTCCGGAACGCAGGGGGAGAGATTGAAGAATTCTTCTTATCACTACATTCTCCGCCACTCGGGAAAGTTCTAGGCTTTAAATCCGTCTGGGGAGGATGGGTTCCAAAGACTCTCAGACAGGTATCTTCGATTAAACTGAAAACAAAAGAAAACAAAAAGTTCAAAGCTGATAGTTTTCAGCTAAATACAGGGGAGTCCGACGAATTCTAGAGGAGCGTCGAAGATCCGATATCTCCGTATCTCCGAGAGAGGTCCTCTGAGGATTATCCCAACTTGGAGAGAGAGAAGAAGTAGGGACAGAATTTTCGGGGTCTCCCAGTAGAGGGGGGGGAGGAGAGTTAGACAGGGTAGGGATATTTAGTTCCTGTCGGCCATCCGGTATAGTGTCAGGTCCTGTATCTAAACAGTTTGTTCCATCACCCAAAGGAGCTATATGGCGCAGGGATACTGTTGTCTCTCGTCCATTATGGAAGCGCACATGGGCATAGTTTGGATTGACTTCCAGTATGTCAACGGTTTCGACTAGGGGCTCATATTTGCTTCCGCGTACATGACGCTTCAGGAGAGCAGATTTAGATTGGGTTAACCAAGTTGGTATGGAATTGCCAGTAGCTGATCTCCTTTGAAAATTAAATAGCCGTTCATGGGGAGTACAGTTAGTGGAAGTGGAAAGCAATGAGCGAATGCACTGGAGGGCTACATCTAACACCTTCTCCCAATTAACAATAGGGAGATTTCTCGACCGTGGGGCCAGACCTACTGTTTGCCAGATGATACCATTGTATCTCTCTACTTGTCCATTGCCTTGAGGAACGCGGTTGTACGACTGGTAGCAATGTTTCAAGAACACAGAAAGTCCCGTAGTTCATCAGATATGAATGCCGCTCCACGATCGGAGTGCACAAAGGAAGGATTTCCGAAAATAGAAAATAAGTTGGTCAGATGTTTCTTGACTGTTGCAGCAGAGACATCGACACAAGGAAAAGCGAAAGGAAAGCGGGAGTATTCGTCTACCACTGTTAGTATGAAGCGGTTGCGGGAATTGGAAGGTAGTGGTCCCTTGAAGTCGACGCTCAATCTCTCGAATGGCTGACTCGCTTTTATGAGTGTTTGGGGTGATATTTTAATAAATCTAGGTTTTATCTCGGAACAGGTCTGGCACGCTCTGGTTACCGCTTTCACATCCTCCACAGAGTATGGCATATTCTTATTCCTGACAAAGTGTAGCATTCGGGTTACTCCCGGATGACATAAATCGTTGTGCCAGGTGTGTAACTTGTCTACAGAGATGGTAGAAGAGCAAATTCGAGATAGGGCGTCCGCAGCAGCATTCTGTTTTCCTGGGCGATACGCTATGTCATAACTGAAACAGGCAAGTTCCAGTTTCCACCTGGTGATCTTCTCGTTTTTGATCTTGCTATTACCTTTAGGGTCGAACATGAAGGAGACAGATTTTTGATCTGTGATCAGCTTAAAGTGCTTCCCAAGCAGTAAATGTCGCCATTTTCGAATCGCTTCTACGATAGCATAGGCCTCCTTCTCTACCGATGAGTGCTTTTGCTCGGCTGAAGTTAAAGTTCTAGAAAAGAAAGCTACGGGCCGACAGTTTTGGGTTAGAGAAGCAGCGATAGAATGTTCTGAGGCATCAGTTTCGATCTCAAGTGGGAGAGAAGAGTCTATGGCTACCAGGGATGATTTTGCAATCTCTTTCTTCAGGCACTTGAAGGCATCCGTTTGTACCTCAGTGAGGGGAAAAAGGGTAACTCTGGTTAGGGGATGTAATTTTTCGGAAAAGTTCGAGATCCACCTAGAATAGTGAGAAAACATTCCCATTGCTCGTCGAAGAGAAGGAAGGTCTTGGGGTACTGGCAAGTCCATCAGTCCTTTGAGTCTATCTGGGTCGAGTTTTACTGAGCCCTTGCTTATTGTATACCCGAGCAAGTCTACGGAAGAAAGCGAATAATGACATTTGCTTTGGTTCAGTGTCAAACCGTACTTTGTCACACTACCCATGAATTCTTTCAGATTGATGTCATGCTCGGCCTGATCTCGTCCACAAATGGTAACGTTGTCGATATAGGCGTAGGTTCCTTTGAGCTCTTCTCGCTTGATGATGTCATCAATCACTCGTTGGAAACTCGCTACTCCATTGATCATTCCAAACGGGATTCTACAAAATTGGTACAAAGACCCAGCAGCTTCGAATGCAGTGTATCCTCGTTCCTCTGGCTTGATAGCAACCTGGTGATAGGCACTGGTTAAATCAAGAGTGCTAAATACTTGGTAACTGACAATCTCATTCACCATGTCCTCTATCCGAGGAAGAGGATAAGCATCCAAGAGAGTGAACCGGCTTATCGTTTGGGAGTAATCCACAACAAGTCTCTTCTTGTGATTTTCGGGAGATACTACGAGTGTTTGGGCTCGCCAAGGGGATTGAGAAGGCTCTATAATATCTTCCTTTAGCATCCGGGAGATTTCAGACTGGATGAATTTAGCGTCCGGTATACTGTCTCCTGGATTTAACAGCGATTGGAGTACAGTCTGAGGTTAGATTTATAAACTGACAGGGATAAGGGACATTTTTAATCGCGGTCAGTCTACAAACAGTGAGAGGCGGGAATGGTCCCCCGAAAGGTATTTTTACTGAAGAATGTTGGCATAGAAATTTATGACCGAGAATGACGTCACAACATAGGTTAGCCATAACCGATAGCTTGACCTTACTGTATTCTCTACCACACAGACTGAGGGATACAACACAATGTCCAAGAGTAGAGGACGAATGAGAACTGCTAGCCATTAAGATTCTTTCCGAACTTGGCGTGAATGCCAACCTGAGCCTTTTAACCTTATCAGGATGAATAAAGTTTTCCGTGCTCCCTGTATCAACGAGTATTTTCACAGGCTGACCTTTGATTTTCCCACACAAGGACGAACGAGATAGACTCTCTGAGAAGCCAGAAGAAGAAACAGACGTAGCAAGAAGAGACTCACCGTAGTTGATAGCAGCCGTGGTAGACGATTTGCAGACACGAGCGAAATGTCCTTTCTTTTTGCAATTTTTACAGATCGAATTTCTAGCAGGACATCTCGATCTGTCGTGTCTCTGGTTTCCGCAAAAGAAGCATTTCTGTCCAGGAATAGCGGCTACTGTAGGCTGTTCGTCGCACATAGACTGGTCCTCCCTCGTTTCTTCAATCCGGGCAGTAGACACCGACGCCGTTATGGAGTCCGGTTGAGCGTAAGACGCAGATTGCTTTAGGGCCATTTCCAGAGTAAGGGCTTGGTCGTAAGCTGTGCGTAGGTTCAGCGTCTTATTTTCTAGAAGCCTCTGTCGGATGTGATTTGACGAGATCCCGCTGATGAACGCGTCTCTTATGTGTTCGTCGCTCGATTGAATTGCCGTAACGGCCTGGAAGTCGCAGTCCTTCGCTAGTCTCCTCAGAGATTGCAGGAATTGATCGACATTTTCGTCGACCTTTTGCCGGCGGGTGGCCAAAAAAATGTCTGCAGACTACGCTGTTCTTAGGCTGGACGAATACTTCTTCGAGGACCGTCATAGCGGAGTCGTACTCCTTTACATCCGAGATGTATTTAAAAACAGCCGGAGAGACAAGATTTACGAGTAGATTTCAGTTCTGCTCGTCGGTTATTGGTGTCTGTAGATGAGATGCGTTCACCGCGTCGAGAAAAATATCGAAGGTACTTTTCCAATGTGCCCACGTGTCAGTGGCTCCGGGTTTAGTGGGATCTAAATCGAGTCGTTCTGGTCTGAGGTATTTCTCCATCATTACGTTTGGATATTAGCAAGTTCTTAGTTGAATAAATTGTTGTGAGTTGTGTAAGAGAAGACTGAGTCGAGAATGCTTGTCGAAGCTTTATTCAGCTAAGAACTTAACAGAAGTAAGGTTGGCTAAAAGAGCGACATAAAATGAAATGAAGGGGAAGCTATCCACTTCCGGAACACAGGGGGAGAGATTGAAGAGTTCTTCTTATCACTACACACACACACACATATATATATATATATATATATATATATATATATATATATATATATATATATATATACGTATAGTTTGGCAGCAAATTGTTATTAAGACAGGCTTCATTAAAATCCACGGAATTCTGCTTTTTTTAGATTTTCTTGGTTAGTCGTTCGAATCAAACCAGCGCCATACAGAGACACATCATCACACACAATAAAAATATAAAATCCGCCGAACTTCGGAAAATACTAACCAACAACACTCGAATTATACACAGAAATAACTGAATTAACCGACTAAAAATATTTGAAGCACTATATATTAGGAAAATACAACCCACGATATACAAAATCGCATTTACGACCGGCATTAATCTCCTTTCCGTATTTAACAATTAACACTTAAGGAAAAAAAATCTATACATATGTAAATCAATAGAACATAAATAAATTAAAGAATGAAGAAGAAAGAAAAAAAAGCTATAAAAATGTAAGCGGAAAAAGACCCATATTAGCTAAAATCAACCTCCTGAAGATGGACGAGACGTCCGAAAGCGCTCGAGATTTGACCCAAACCATAACGATGGGTGCCATACTACACCAGCTACTACCACACGATCGTAAAATCGCTCGAAGAGTCGAACGACTAACCAAGAAAATCTCAAAAAAGCAGAACTCCGTGGATTTTAATGAAGCCTGTCTTAATATATATATATATATATATATATATATATATATATATATATATATATATATATATATATATATATACACTTCTATGTTTTTCGTCAAATCAGTCATCTTGAGTACGTCGTTGAATAAAGACGAAACGTTGACAAATATATAAAAAACTTTCGGTTTTTCTTTTTTCATTTTTCATCAGGTTGGATTATTATTTTAATAATCACACACACACACACACCTACATATATAATAATTACAATATATGTATTAGCATATACTATCAGTGCCCTTTTTACTTTGCAGTCTCCTTAAAAGATTCCGCTCGATGATTGTCAATTAGTGATAACAAAGCGAATATTGGCACAAGACAAATGAAACGAACCGTAAAAATATATATTCAACAGAAATGTTATGTTTTTTTGGAAATGTGAAAAAATAAAAATTAATATAATAAAATAAAAACATGGTTATTGGAATATAATATGAACCTGACTATATATATATATATATATATATATATATATATATATATATATATGAGATGGGTGAAATTAATTCCTCGAACAGAACAGTTTGCACCACTTTTATGTCCCCTTACGAAGAATAAAATCAAGATTTAATGCGACTAAACCTTATGCCAAGAACCCGTATTACAATTTTGATCAAATTCATTTCAAGATTTTGATTCTAGAAAATGTCTAAAATTTAAAGCTAAAGCTTAAGGGGTCTGAAGGAACAATTGTCATTCACGAAATCTTACTTTATTAGTGTCTAATGACTAAGGATCAAATTTAATGCCAATCTGAAATATTTTAATTTTTAAATAGGGGGTTTTGCCCTCTGAAAATCTTTTAAAATTCTCCAAAGAAACTGAAATTTTGAGAATATGTATTAATTGATATCAAATAACTTTTGTTAAAATTTCACCAAAAATCAGTGGGATTTAAATTTAAGACAGGTTTTCAATCCTTCTTCGCCTCTTTGCATTAAACAAATGTAAATTAAATATAGTTCGCATCACCCACACTTACGCCGATGAACTATGTTACAACATTCATAAGGATTAGTTAATTAGTCATTTAATTAAGCAAGATTCCTAGAAGTTCGTTTTCTTCTTAAGACCCTTAATCTGTACCACCATGTGATCTAAACTTCTGCAAAATTCACACACACACACACACACACACACACACACACACACACACACACACACACACACACACACACACACACACACACACAGAGACATATACACATATATATATATTTAAATGAATAAATACGATTTTTTTTCATTCATCATTCTTATATTATCATCAAAACGGCTTACTGTTTTTTAAATCAATAATACAACATAACATTTTCAAATATTATATATATTAGCAAATATATGCTCCCTCCGCGTCAAAAATGAACGCTTACGTGTAAACCGATGGAGTCTCAGTCATATTTCTCTGGTGGTTAGAAGTTGATATTCTTTGTTTATGACCAAGAATATTTTTAGATGAAA
Source organism: Sepiola atlantica (assembly GCA_963556195.1). NCBI lineage: Eukaryota > Metazoa > Mollusca > Cephalopoda > Sepiida > Sepiolidae > Sepiola > Sepiola atlantica. The sequence goes on from OY744519.1 coordinate 134,444,148, forward strand.
ATAAAGAAAAAGAAAATTCGACCCCACCCCGATGTTTGTATTAATCTTCCCCATAAATAGAAATATTTTTAGTTTAGAAAATTCACAGTTGGGAAAAATAATTTAATTCTTAACGATTGAAAAACGTCTAGCTACTGCCGTATTTATTTTCAGAATGCTCGTTCCAAAGTTATTGTCTGCTCGCATTTCTTTCCACCCAATCGTTTTGCGCCGAATCCACGTAAGAATTTACGAAATAATAAATAATAATAGTTTTAGTTTTTCAAAGAGAAGAAAGAAAGTGTATAGAAAATAAAAGTAACAATAAAAAAATACAGCGAATACGATTCTAAAAACAGTTATTTACTTGCCCAGTAGTAGGTACCCCCCAAGTATCGTCTGCTCGCATTTATTTACACCCAATAGTTTTGCGACAAATCTACGTCAAAATATAATAAGTAATATTTTATGTTTTTCAAAGGGGGAAAAAGTGTGCGTAAATTAGAATCAACAATTTAAAAAACAAAATACTGACCCTAACCGTAACGACGGGGTAAAAGTTAGCGCGGGTCCTAAAGTGGAAAACTAATTTCGTTATAATATGTGTGTGTATGTGTGCGCGTGTTTTTTAATAGTAATTTTTAAATCAATAATTATTTTAATTAAACAATTTGATTCAGTGAATTTGTGTTTTAAAACATAATGGCTGATAAGATTAAGAACATAAACAAACTTAGAACGGTTTAAAAAATGGAAAAATAAGCACGGTGAATGCCAGCGTTGTTGTTTACATTTTATTTAACGTGCCGTATTGACGCTGGCTGTTTAATCAGATCGCCATATTTAATTACCGGAGGGAGGGAGGAAACCACTGATTAAACAGCCAGCGTTGTTAACTACGTAACGCAGTACATGTATGTATATATGTAAATAAAAGAAATCGATTAATAATGGAGTTTATGTATCTGTCTGTCTAAATTATAATTTATAAGTTAGATTATTAGCGTGCAAAATAGCGTATATATATATATATATATATATATATATATATATATATATATATATATATATATATATATATATATATATATGGAAATCTTAAGAGAACAATCATGAATGTATATTTGCGAATAGTAATTTATTAGAAGTTGATAAGCAATTGATTATGTAAATTGAGAAACGCGCATTGTATTTCCGGTGGTTTTTTCTAGCAGTATATAAGGAAGCTGGCGGACTTAGTAAATAACCATGCTACTCTGATGAAGTTTCGGCTTCAGACAGACAGACAGATACCTAAACTCCATTATTAATAGATAGTACGAACGAACTATACAAAGACACCTATTTAAATGCCTGATTTGCATAACTATTTTGTATAATTCAGTTCATGATTAATTAATATTCGACGTTATTAATTTTTAATTGTATTCTATTATTTTGTCTAACTATATGCAATAGTTTCGTCGATATTAACAGTAATTAATTAAAGTGATTTAATAAATAAATAACTTTGTAAAAAACATTTAAAAAAAATAAAACTAACAGCGCTGTCTAGAATTTTTACTGACAGGCATAAGTAAGCAGAGAAAAGGGAGGAACAAGGTTGCTCGCGTTCGCTACCTCTCCCCCTCTCCTTTCCTCTCTCCCGTTAACGACACCTTCCCGTAGAAACGTTTCGCAGTTATGTTTAAGAGACCCTTTTCAGATTTTAGTAGGACAAACTTGATTTTCAACAACTGAATTGCAAATAAAAATAGAGCCCACCACCCTCACGGTTTTATTTAACAGATAAATACATTTTTATGTTTATTTATTTATACAAATAAACGCGAAAGGTTTAGTCTTGTGCTTGGAAGAAACTTATGAATAAAATGTTTATCATATTAAATTTTCGTTTCAAGTATTTCAAGTAGCGAACTTTCTGAAGCGATAGTGAGTTGGCAAATCCAGCTCGTATATATATATATATATATATATATATATATATATATATATATATATATATATATATATATATATATATATATATATATATATATATATATATATATATTATCGTCTCCTAAACTGAAGAATGTGTAAGTATGAAACACATGTGTGTAGTTAAAAAAAAACTATTTATATGAAACAAATATTGTTATAACCCCCCTTTCAACAAGGACTGGGTCTCTTTAAGAGAATTAATAATAAGCTATAAATCTAAGCGTAATGCCACTAATTCATGGTGGCCGACGGGTTGAATACTAGGCTGCAGAATCAAAGGTGACTTTGTGACTGGGTTCAAATCTTTCGACCTGCAGTAATTATTATTTGGTACACTGAAGATTGCATAAGCATAAACTACATGTGTTTATAAAAATAATAAAGAATAATGACATGAAGAAGTAAGAGATGATAGAATTAAAATAACTTAAACCCCATTTCAGTCTGACGTCATTGTCTTTTAAGTTATTTAGATGTTAACTATATATATATATATATATATATATATATATATAATTATTTATGAATAAATATTATTTTCAAATTAACGCATATACATGTTTCATGCAACCCTACAATCATCAGTATTGGAGGAGACAATCCCTGCCGGTCACACGATTCGAACTCCAATACGAAGTCATATTTAACGCAGTAGTCGGATGTGTATGTGTGTGTGTATATATATATATATATATATATATATATATATATATATGTGTGTGTGTATATATATATACATATATACATCTGTATATATATATGTAAATACTCATATATACATACACACACACACACATATATATATATCTATATATATATATATATTTATATATTATATATAATGCATTGAATGTGTTCTTCTTACCCTCTTCTTCATATAGTTATTTTTCATTTTTATTATTCTTATTCTAATTTCTTCTTATTAATATTATTAATCTCATTCCCTTTTTTTCTTCTTCTTCTTCTTCTTCTTCTTCTTCTTCTTCTTCTTCTTCTTCTTCTTCTTCTTCTTCTTCTTCTTCTTCTTCTTCTTCGTATTTTTCCTGCTCAAGCTATTATTATTATTATTATTATTATTATTATTATTATTATTATTATTATTATTATTATTATTATTATTATTATTATTATTCACTAGGAGTTCTCACACAGGTCACCAGTGATTGCTCACAGACAACCGGTGGTATTCCCATGAGTCTGAGTGACAACAAGGCTCTCCAGATTTCCAATATTCTCCACCTCTTTTCGATAGCCACCGCAAATAACCTTGCAGATCGCAATAGCCGTCTCCCATTGATTTCTCGCTGGTAACGACCATTTGTTTTCTGTGGGATTTGGGTGGCAATAAGCCTCCTCAAAGGTCCAAGCACTCTCTGAATTTCCAGTGGAGGTCTGATTTGTGCTGTCCTTCTACGGTCTTTTCATCCTCCTTGACCTATGTAAATATTTTGTGTGGTGTCACCATAGACTTGTACCATTAAAAAAAAAAAATTATTTATTTTTAAAAAATTGTTATTTATTCTTTATTATTATTATTTATTCATTTATTTATTTATTAAAAAGACGGGGGGAGCGGCGGAGCTTATGGCGTTTCTTGCTTTTTCTGTTCATTGGTTCATTTTTGTGTCGTGTCAGCTGAGGCTGATGTAATTTATTTTTTGTGTGGGGGCTCATAAAGTGATGTTTCTTGCATTTTCTGTTCCTTTGTTTGTGATGTGGTGTTCTTCCTGTGGTTTTGTTTTCTTCCTATTGTAGATTCCATGTGCCCCTTTGTAGCTTATGCGAGTTGGTTTCCACATTTGAGGATTTTTCTTAAGATTGCAGCTGTTTTGATCATTGCCGTCCTTTGTATAGTTTCAATGATCACTTTGATTCCAATTTCTCCCAGTCTTTTTTATAGTTTTTTTTGGGATTCGGTCTAGTGCTCCTACGATTATTGGTATTATACTGACTTTCTTCATGCTCCATATTTCTTTCAGTTCTCTGGCTAGTTCCGTGTATTTGCTTCGTTTATCCGTTTCTTTGATTTTCACTCTGTTGTCTGCTGGAACGACGAAGTCTTCTTCTTCTTCTTCTTCTTCTTCTTCTTCTGCCGCTAGTTACTGACTTTTAAACGCTTTCCACAACTGCCTTCCCTATTCTTCAAGCAAGTGGCCCCCCCCCCCCAAAAAAAAAGAAGCCCCGCACATGCCGCCTCACACCCGACAACGCAAACGCACTCACACACGTACAGCGAGACGCTTTTCCCCCTTTTCTCTGTGTGTTGGTGTGACTGTGTACGTCTCACTTTCACTCCGCCATGTCAAGGAGGCGGCAGCGAGAAAAAAAAACCTACCCTTTCCCCAGCTTTCACTTAGTGGGATGGACGAATGGAAAACAATCTGCATCTCGACCAGAGAGCAGTTTAGGCCGTAAACACTTCTGGGTTGAGCCAGTATAATAATTGCATATTCGAACCGAACGATCCTCTACAAAACGGCGCTTTCTAAAGTTCACGTTGGACTTGTTTCAAGCTCCCCGGCCCTTCACCGTCGTTATTTAACAAGTTAACATCGGCAAGAAAAGGAACCGTTATAATTTACTTGACGTTCGAGGAATAACCTGTGGTGCGCACCTGTTTGCAATAATTACCATTTCCACCGATTTTACAATATTTATTATATACATATACACCCCCCCCCGCAAAAACCACACACGCAAAAAAAAAGAACGAATTCGTTCTTCAGATGCGTCCATTTAATCTGCGCGCTTAACAATGTAAATCCACTTTCACACGTAAGAGGCTATAGAATGCGCGACAGACCAAAGACCAAACATTTCGGAACTTATTTCCGGGCTATTCTGTAAATCGATATACGGACCTTCATATTGCTTGATCGTGTTCTATAAACATTAGCATTTATTGAAAAAACTTAAACCAAAAACAAAAAAATAAAAAACAAAAATAAAATAAAACAAACAAAAAACTTGAACGTGACAGACGGAACTTAAGCGTGACAGACCGACAGAAAATCATCTCTAATAAACATGCGAAAACGCATCGCGATGTAAGTCGCATGTTATCAATCTGTAAGTTCCGTCTTTGCAAGTCACATGTTTTACAACAAAACAAAAAACAGAAACAAAACAAAACAAAAAAACAACCCCCAAAACACTAAGTCAGAGATGATTTTGTTTCCA
>OY744519.1:134451789-134474289 GCA_963556195.1 Sepiola atlantica
ATATATATATATATATATATATATATATATATATATATATATATATATATATATATACATATACATATATATATATATATATATATATATATATATATATATATATATATATATATATATATATATATATATATATAGTGTGTGTGCTTGTGTATTTGGTGTGTGTGTTAAATATATACGTATTTTTCTATTTCGTTTTCCCATTGCAGGGTTAGAAATTTTCAGCAACTCCTGGCGCCTTCTTCAACCAAATCGGAAATTATGAATCATGAAAATCAGTAGAGAAATACCGTTATTTTAAAAACACGTGCAAGAATGACATTGCATTGTTTAAAAATCGGTCTCGACCGGTTTTTGCTTTGTATTTTTTGTTCTTGCGTCGATTGCTTTTTATTCATATAGCTTTCAAAATACACTCGATAATGTTGTCCACGACTATTTCCGTTTTAAAATGTAATTGCGGGAAATAAATAACAAATCAAATCAATTTCAGATCACTGCAACTCACTGTTATCATAATATATATATATATATATATATATATATATATATATATATATATGAAAGATAGTAAGGAAAACAATTAAACACAGGTAGAAATCATATATATATATATATATATATATATATATATATATATATATATATATAAATATATATGTCTGTTTTATTATACCTTTTTTATCGCACCACGTTAAGCATTTTAAAATGTTACCACTTGTTTCATTAGTAATGTTGTTAATTTTAGGTTGTGTTTTTATTTAGACAGCTTCCGGTATTTTTTTTAAAAATTGGTTTCGGAATGTATAATTTTAGTGTTATTAACTAGAATTTCTCTTAAACCAGTGGTAACATTTTAAAATGCTTAACGTGGTGCGATTTTGTTCTGTGATGCCATCCAGCGTTGCTGAATTAAAATCGTCCACGACCTTAAGGGAAAAATGCGAAAACCGTTCTTTGCGCGTTTCTCCGCTGTCTTTTAACAATTCTCTTCTTTTTCCAGCTTTTTTGTTCATTTGCTTTTGACACCTGAGGATGATTCGACGAAGAATCGAAAACGTTCGTGAAACCTGTGAAACCTATAAAACATTTTTTAATATTTTTGATTTTAATACAAATAAGACCACCAGAAAAATAAAAAAAATAAAAAAGTTTGATTAAGCAGACGAATTCTGTTATTTTTAACAAAGTTTGATTAAAAACTACTGATTTTCCTTTGTTTGCAGACTCTTTGAATTATTTTCTAAACTCTTCGAGTGATCTTCCGAGTATCGGGTAGTAGTTTGTGTAGTAAGTGTGTAAGGTTGTTTTATTGTCTATCTCGAGCGTTTCGATCTTCGCAGTTGTCATCAGGATTTGCTCTTCATTTTAAATATTTACGTAATTTATTGCTCTAGTCTTTATTTTGGCGGGAAAAGGTTGGATTTATTCGTCATTTATTTACTATACTAACTATTCTCCAGTACCATTAACATTCCGAGCAAAGACACACACACATACACACACACTAACACACACACAGACACATACATATATATATATATATATATATATATATATATATATATATATATATATATATATATATATATATATGAAAATGATAAAATGGGGAACCAAAAATATTATTTATGTATTCATTAACGTTTCGTCTTTATTTCAAGACTTCCTCATATTGATTGGTCTGAAGAAATAACACACAAGTACAAATATTTGAAGCAGTAGCAGGAGCTAATCTATATATATATATATATATATATATATATATATATATATATATATATATATATATATATATATATATCATGTAAACCATTAATTTTCCAGTACACAACATTCTATATCTGTAAAAATAACACACTTTTAATTGACAACAAATGTTTCTGCCCATCTAAAGAACAAACATTTTTATGATATACAAAATATCATCATATAATGAGTGGACTTTCTCAGTGGATAAAAACTCACAAATCAGGCTAAAAAAATTGAAATGCGTCCAATATTCATTTAACTTTTACATATTTCTTTTTCTTCACAAAATTTTCAAGATAAATACTTTTTTAACCCTATTTTGAGGTATCAATGTTCATATTGTAACACGTCTATGCTATGTGCGTTCCTCTCTTTTTACCGTGTTTATATTCAATCGATAACAATCGATACAAAGCATACATCAAAAGTTTAACTATAACTTCAAGTAATAAATATTTATATACAAAACATAATTTTAGGAAATTTAAAAATTTATCAATTTCTATTCTCCGCGGGACAGGTTTGTTCCAACCCTACTCTCTGGCATCAATTTTACTGAATTCTCCACACAGACATATTTTCCTTTGGTGTCTATTTTTGATAAAGGAGAGATTTTACCGAAATATTAAATGATTTTTAATCATCATCCGGACAATACACACAGCCGACACCACACTTGCTGTTATGTAAGATTTTAAAGAAAATAAATAGTAAGTTCCTCACTTCGATTTATTATTTATGTTCTTTCCAGCGTATAACTAATCCGGCACTCTGCATTGCCCTTATCTTTCTTAACATATTACTACTATTCCCAGCAATGCTTCAAACAAACTACCATTCTCTCTCTCTCTCTCTCTCTCTCTCTCTATATATATATATATATATATATATATATATATAGAGAGAGAGAGAGAGAGAGAGAGATATGTGTGTGTGTGTGTCAATGATATAATTTAAATTATTTATTATTGTTTGAAACTTTATCCTTATGATATCGAGTCGTTTTTGTGTGCAATATCTGATTTGGATAAATCTGTTCCGATTCTGAGATGTTGATTTTTCATTATATATATATATATATATATATATATATATATATATATATATATACAGTACCGCCCAAAATCAAGGAACACAAATTAAATCTTCTGAATCTAAAGAAAATTATATATTAATTTTTGTGAAAATTTCACTGAATATACACATTATGTAGTTGGACTTTTACCGAGATTTTCAGATGAATTAAAATAATATTTTTAAAGTTATCCACCATTTTACAGATTTCAGGTGTCCAAAGTTTAGGGATAAAATACCATTTTTAATTAAATCACATTAAAAAGGCAAAAGAGATTTAATATTTGGTACTTCCACCTTTGTTTTCAATAACTGCTGCGCATCTACGACTGCAAGATTTCACTAAATCTTGACATTGGGCCATAGTTATCTTGACCCATTCATCTTTCAGTTTCAGCCATAAGTCTTCGATGTTTTCTGAATTCTTGCCATAACATTCTGTCCTAGAGTCTTCCATAAGTTTTCTATAGGGTTCATGTCAGGACTCTGAGCAGGCCAGTCCATTACCTCTACTTCTTGATCAACCAGATAATTCATGCCCAGCTTTGCCTTATGGTAGGGAGCATTATCCTGCATAAAAAACAGGCTTTTCGATACCAGAATTGTGCAACACTGGCAAAACATACTGTTCTAAAATATTCTTGTATACAGTGGCATTTACTCTAGTATTTAAGCGTACGAGTGGTGACATACCATGCCGTGATATCATGCCGAAAACCATCACGCTACTTCCACCAAATTTTTTTGATGCAGCTAGGATCCAAACTTACGCCTTTTCTTCTTAGAAATTGTTTTCCAGACATTAAATTTCGATTCGTCACTGAAATAAACTTTTTTCCAATTTTCGTCTGACCATATAACATGCTTTTTGCGAACGCCAATCTAGCTGCTTTTTTTTTTTTTTTTTTTTTTTTTTTTTACTTATTAGCGGCTTTTTTCGAGGAGATTTACAAAAAGTCCTATTTCGAACAACTTTCTGGACACAGTTTGTCGTGAAACATTTATGACACCTTCCATTTGTTTAGAAATTTTGCCAGCTGTAAGGAAACAGTCTTTTAACACTAGGCGTTGTATAACTCTGTCCTCTTTTGCCGTTGTCTTTCTTGGTCTACCAGGTTTCTTTGTGTTACGTGACCTTCCAGTTTCTTTATAGAGTTTGAGAATTTGGCTTACAACACTTTCTGAACGTTTCACACTTTTTCCTTTCTTAATTTGACGATTTTTGCTTTGTCGCTTAAATCAGTTTTATTTCTTTTTGACATGATTGATATTGCGTGACTTGCAGCAGTGATGATAATTAAAGTTTAGAATATTTATTTTCATCCTATTTTTGAGATTGTTTTTATGCGACAAATTCGTATGGGATTGGTTCCAGTACGATCGGCTTATTTTTCGTGTGTATTTAATAAATAATTGTTTAAAGTTTAAAACAGTAGGGTTTTTTTGTATGAAAAACCCTACTGTTTTAAACTTTAAACAATTTTTTTCTCCCTTAATGTTCCTTAATTTTGGACACTTGAAATATGTAAAATGGGGGATCACTTTAATAATATTATTTTAATTAATCTAAAAATCTCGGTAAAGTCCAACTACATAATTTAGATATGTAGTGAAATTTTCACAAATATCAAAATATAATTTATTTGAGATTAGGAAGATTTTATTTTTGTTCCTTAATTTTGGACGGTACTGTATATATATATATATATATATATATATATATATATATATATATATATATATATATATATATATATACCAGTAGAATACCTTTCTCATGGCGGGTATATGCAAAAAATATAACGTTAATTTTAAATTTTATATTGTTTTTCTTCCATTTGTGGAGGGGGGTACGATTTCGATGGCACCCCCTAAATAGTATACCTTAAAACAAACATAATGTGCCCAGGTTACACACTCTGTAGCCTAGAATATATATTTGATAATTCATAATCAAAAGTTCAAAAGTTTAGGATTTTACCAAGCACGTACATATTATTGACGCTCACGCGTGCGCACCTATCATTTGAAAAATGTATTGCTTAATATAACTCCAAGTTTGAGAGCAATACTTTTATCTTTTAGATGTTTTTATCTGACTCATTATAAAAAGGGAGTTTAGAGAAAGCTGCGACTTGAGGCGGACGTATCCTCTAAATTGTAACGATTGTAAAAAATAATGTGCCCATGTAACTCACCGTGTTACCCAGAATATATATGCCTAAATTCATAATGATCCGTTCATTAGTTTAGTAGATTATTCTGTACACACACACACACACATCCATATATATATATATATATATATATATATATATATATATATATATATATATATATATATAGTGTGTGTGTGAGTGTGTGTGTACTTTTTATTTATATTTAGAATTTTTTATATATATTCAAATATAAATTTTATAACATAAAGTAATCATAATAGTGTAAGGCCAGAGCTATACTATATACAATATTTTTTATCTAATTTCATACCATGTCAATATTGTAATGGACAGATCCACGTCATTTCATAAATCTTATTTTTTTTATTCAGCATCAAATTCTTTTCAAACTAGATTCACAGATCAAAGAAAAAGAGAACGCACCGCATTTCCGTAACTTCGCGTCGTCAACGTTCGGGCAGGTATTGGAAGCGCCCGAGAGTTGACGAAACTATTAACCAATCAAGTTGCATCTCCCGAATGACTCATTGGGGTCTGCCAGCAACGGTCACTTGTAGCGAAAGAGAAGAAATGCTGTAAATGTGAATGTATGTGACAGTTGAAGTTGCCTAGTTTTATATTCTGTTCAAGATTACTATTAGAAACTTTCGAATGAAAAAAAAAATCAACCTAACCTTAAACCCTAACTCTTTTGTCTTTTTAAACTTTTCGGTGCATAATAAAAACATTTTATTTAAAAACATATGATTAAAAATGCTTCCTTTGACAAAATAATAAAAATAAACATCTTATGATTAACAGTTGTTTAGCTATGGTTTGTTCGTTCTTTATTTTTATATATGTATTTTACTTTGATTTTCTTCGTCTGAATTTAGCGTCTGTCAGTCTTTAATTTATCGTTTGGCAGTTTTTGCCTCGTCAACTCTCGGGCGCTTCCGTAACCTGCCCGAACGTGGACAACGCGATGGAAACGCAGTGCGTTCTCTATAAGAGTACCGAAAAAAGAGATACACTGTTATTCTTTTTAATTGCCATAACGTATATATCGGCAAAATTTGCAAATACAAATGCTGAATTTATAAAAACATTCAAAATAACACACATAAAAATAGAGCAAAGGATTGAAATATCGTAAAAAAGTCACTCCACGCTCGAGCTGCCATTTTCCAGGAAGACAGACATAAACAGAGGCTGAAGGGATTTGGGCATAGAAGATCAACTATAGGTCCCCATTGTTTGGATTAGAAACCGACGGTACCGATGTTTTTCTGATATTCTGTTATATATATATATATATATATATATATATATATATTACAAAAGATCAGAACAACATATATATATATATATGAATGAAAGAAGGAAAAACTAAATTATCGGTAAAGTCATCAACGTTTCGTCTTCATCAATAAAAGACTTCCTCAGGATGGTTTAAGAGAAATAAAAAAGTTATAAACACAAGTACATTACTTGGAAATAGTTTGTATGTATAGAATGTAAAAATATATTTATGTTCATCTTCTGGGCGAAACATGGTCGACTAAAAAAAAAAAAAATGTGTAATACAAATAAGTTTTTTGTTGTTGTTCATTAAATTACATATCGCTACCTTAGCGGTGATAAGGATATTCCCCTATCTAAATGCATTTTACTGCATTCTGTCGCCTCCCCGTTTTTGGGGGACGTATATCATTATTTGGGTTTCTTCATTTTTATTTATACACTCATAAAAGTAATCCGTGTACGCGTTTCATAGCTTTACTAATCGTCAGCACAGCTTAACTTTGCCCGTGCCCTAGCAATTTACCTCTGGTCCAAGGAGCCCTGTCAAATTGTATGTGTGATTTTTAGCGCCTTAAATCTAAGTTTTTTTTTGTTATTGTTTTTTCTTAAGCGCTCTTGAGCGAATGCACGTTCCGATTAGTAAAACTATGCAACGCGTACACGATTACATTTATGTGTGTGTAAATAAAAATAAATAATTAGAATAAAGTAACACAAATAATTATGTACGTCCCCGAAAAGAGGGGGGACAGAATGCAATAAAATGTATTAAAATAGGGAAATGCCCTTATCACCGCTTAGGTAGCGATATGTAATTGTTTCGAACCCCTGTCAAAGTTGAGCCGTGCTGACGATTAGTAAAACTATGAAACGCGTACACGTATTACATTTATGTGTGTATTAATAAAAATAAATAAATACATAAATTATATATATATATATATATATATATATATATATATATAGCGTAAGAAAGTCATTTTTTTAAATAAGTTTTTATATGTTTATATATTTCTATGTACAGGATAAACTCCTAAACAAATGAACCTATCATTATGAATTTCGGAGCACAGTTGCTAGGCGTAAGAGTTCTAAATGTGGGCTATATTTAGTTTCCTGCAAAGGAAGTAAAAAGGGGTTGAAAATTCAGATACTTCCGAGTTTGGGGAAGTGCTTATAATAGGTATAACACATCAATTACTCCATATGTAAGAAATTTAACTTTCTTTAATGTATTTTAAAGTGATTTAGAGGAAATAATATGGGAACAACCTTCTATTTTAAAATTCAAATACATCAGATTTGCATTAAATTGAAGCCATTGTCTTTAGACACTAATTTAGCAAATTTCCCTTTCAATTTAATCTCAAGACGCCTTAAGCTTAAGCCGTAGATTTTAGACATTTCATAGAATCAAAATCATGTAATGGATTTTGATCAAAATTAGAATAAGGATTCTAACATAAGCTTTGGTATCATTATATATTGATTTTATCTTCGTAAGGGGACATTGTTGAATTATTTTATGCTGAAATCTGAAATGTTTTTTTTTGTATACAATTGATTTGTAGATTGATTTGAATTTGAAGAGATGTTTGTTACATACAGCACATGGTCTTCCTAAATAGTCACCCATTTAGTACTGACCAGGTTAAACGTTGCTTAACTTCAGTTATCTAACGGAAACCTGTGTTAAGGAAAGTATAGCTGTATATCCAATGCTATTTGAGGAGGAGTGAGTATCACTCCTCCCTAAATAACTTTGTACATATATATTTTATCGTATATAAAGGCTTAGAATTCTGGTTTAAAAAGTGTTCCGGTCTTTCCCGGTTGGATATACGGATATACTTTCCTTAATACACCGGTTTCCGTTAGATCACCGAAGTTAAGCGACGTATAACCTGGTCAGTACTATATGGGTGACCATTTTGGAAAATCAAGTGCTGTATAAATTAAAACTCTCTTCAAATTAAAATAAATCTACAAATCAATCGTATAAGATTTCAACATAAAATGACCCAGCGATTGTTTGGTTGAAGTGCCGTAAAACCGAATGACAGCAGCAACAAATTCATCTGGGCTTCACAAAAAAAATAATTATTTATTTTATTTTTAAGTCAATGTAGCATACAACTATATTCGTCAGAGTCAAAAAACAATTTCTAAGGTCGTCAAATTCGTTTGCTTCAGTTGTCAGCCCCAAAGAGACAGACTTGACCCCCTGCCCTCGACCGGAAGTCAAGTGGTTTCATCGACTTCCGCTCTGAGGCCACCTCTGACCTTTAGGATGTCACTCAAGCAATTCCATCAAAACACCCTCTTCGCTATCTAACACTACCACGTAAGAGAAGGTGAGGAGAAATGAATTACTTCTGCACGTTGTCTACCAACGAAACTCAAGCTGTCGACGTGATGAGCTGCCGTCGTCCGGATAATCGTGGGGATCCAAGAATAACATCCCACGAATACTGTTGCATTCCAATCAAAACAATATCCAGGCAGTATTCTTATATCAATGAGAAAAACTTGATAAAATGGTTGACTAGCATAATCCTGTCTACAGAGAGAATGGATATCCACTGAAAGGATGCTTGCCTGGTGAAGTGTTTGTTGTGAAGCAAGTGTGGCTCAATACAAAACTGCACTTTCCTTGACACGGCATTGTTTAAGTTCAATGGCAAGGATAAATCCCAAACCACCGTACACAATACTGGAATAAGTGGAGGAGGACTGGTGTTATTTTCTGCTCGGCCTTTTGTCTAGGAGCAGAGTGTAGTATCTCTTCTGATACAACACTTCATCTTTTCTGCCCTCGGTAAGTGAAGGCAAAATTCTTCTAAACCGACGCAATTTTTTTAATTTTTGCTCCTTTTTGGGGAGCTGGATATTCCCAACATTAAAAACAGATGCCGTCGTAGGGAGGAAAGGAAATAGAGACTGTGCTATTTTGGCGTTTTTCTTGTAGACTAGTTCTCATATCAAGGCTGAGGTGTACAGTATACTCTACTATTTCGCTTATAATTAGAGAAGGACGAATGCATACCTCTTTCTAAGTGTATTAAAGAAAGCGAATTTCCGGCTATTTTCATATTAAAACTGCACTCGTTATTCTCAAACGTCACCCATCTAAATAGCGATCAGACTCTACATTCCTTAACTTCTGTAATTCATGAGCATTAGTGATTAAACTAATATAAACCGTTAATTTAGATAATGAACGTCGACCGTGGAACTATACAATCAGTGAAACTGTAATTTTGACCATAATCCGTAAGGGACACGTAAGGATTGGATTTCTTTGTTAATGCATAATTTTTGACAGGAATTTCTAGATACGTGCAGAATTCAATGTTATTTTGCATCATATAAACGCTGTAGATATAAGAATAGAATTCTGTCTTTTGATGAGACGATGTACGCGTATTGGTAAGGCGTGGAGCGCAATCAACTCTCTCTCGAAAATCTGAAAAGCTATTATCAAGAATGACAGAAACTCAAGGCATCGGTCGAATCTATCCTCATTTACGGATCAGACTCTTGGGAACTAAATGTTTTAGGAAATTACATGAATCATACACCAAGATGCTACGCGCCGTTAACTACATATCGTGACGAGACCATGTAACAAGCAAAATGATGCATGCTTGCCTTCCATGCATATCTGCAATTGTTGAACGTCGTTCTTTTGATGCTAGCTGGATATGACGAACTTGCTGGAAATGTGCTCCTGTGGTTCCTAGAGAGGTCGAACTACGGGCCGCAAGGCCTCGCATTACGATCAATACTCTTCTGGAGAATGACACTGGCCTCTAGAGATTAAAGCTTCTGGTCTCAATTAGTGAGCGTGTATCATGGCGCACGAAATTCGTGAATGTTTCAGCTTCAATTAATGGATGATGCAAGAAAAAAAAAGAAGAAAATATTATTTTGGAATATATTTGAACTATCGTGCCAAATCTGATTGAGATCCGATCGTAAATGGCGACGCACTTTCAAGGCAGACATCAAACCTTATTATGACTATACACTTCTGAGATGTATTTCGACCTCCGTGCCAAATGTATTCAAGATGCGATCATGTATAGTGACGCCGTTTGAAGGCGAAACACCCGTGAAAAACTGTCCGACTTTTCGCGATATTTTTCTCGTAAAGTTACGAAAAGTCGACTTACGTTTCGTGTACTGGTGTACGGCCCTTCTTTGAGGCATTAATGTCTGATTGTAGGTCACTAGAATTTCCGAAATAGTTCCAGATGAAATAAGTGCTTCTTTTATCTACCGTTCTTCAAAGATGTCATAAAACGAACCAACAATATATATATATATATATATATATATATATATATATATATATATATATATATCATTGAGCTGATACATATATACACATGTATATATATATACATATATATATATATATATATATGTATATATATATATATATATATATATATATATATATATATATATATATATATATATATATATATATATATATATATATATATAAAACAGTAAAGACAAAAGACAATTACTCCCAGAGTTTATTATCGAAAATGACATTTTTATTACGCAAATAGTTTAGTTCAATGATATTAAAAACAAATCAGTACCCGGGGGCAACTGCTGACATTGGGAAGTCCGAGGGGAGAGAGACTTATTTCAGGAAATGAATTTCCAACGCGAGAATTGTTATGCCGTTTTAAATAAACAAAACTGGTTAAGAAAATAATTGTCTTCGTTTTTATTTTCTTCAACAAAGCGAAATTTGTCCCAACGCAGTGAACGGAAACGAGTACTTCATGTTTCATTTTGTTTGCTTCTTGAAATAAGAGGCCCCTCGTTTGGATAATGAAGTGGTTACGCGCTGTCAGATTAGCGGTTTATTTCTTTACACTAGGATATACTAATTACGCGGATCATTCAATTAGCAAGGTTTATTCTACAATAAAACGGACCCTATTTCATCCAGGATAAACATGTGCTTACTTTATTATAAAACTAGCTGTAATGATCCGACGTTACCCGATTGTGTAATGAATGCAATTTGTTTTTCTTTTTGTTCATTTTTCAACTATGCAGATTTTATTTTCGAAAAAATTTTTTTTTGTCGCCAAAAAGGGAAGTAACTCTCTATCGACGAAAATAGAGTTACATGCCTTTTTTAAAATTGCCGCCATTTGAAAATAATTCCAACCCGGACCAAGAATTTTCTGGGAAGAATTAAATCGAATCACATTTTGGTCTTCTTAATAACATGCCGCAGCGATCCGCAGGAAAAACTGACAAACTAGAACCAATCATATATGAAACTCCATCAAACAGTTATTTTAGGGATTTACGTCTTAGACTTATCTCCTTTGTAATCGAAATTGATCTAACAAAGGGTAAACTCCATTATGTTAAGACTTGAACTTTTTGAGGGTCAATCATTTCGTTTAATGAAGTCAGTAAGGTTGAGTCAAAATTAATACGCCCTAGAGGCGGATTGGCTGCTCTCCCCAAGAAAAAAGAAATGTCAATGTTTATACCTGCTAGGGTTTTTACCTCTGAATCTGACAGCAGCGTACTTTGACGTATGGGTCTTGGTTCTATCTCGTTGACGTGTCTATTCATCTCATGCCATTACTTGGTTGATGTCGAGATAAAATGCATGTCTAAATACGTAATGTTGGCCTAATTCTAAGTTTCCTGTTTTTATTTATGGCGCATCCTGTATTTAATTAGTCCACGAAGGTAAATATAGAGAGTAGTCACCAAATTTATGATTTAATGTCTGACCATTGACCCCGATTTTCTATAAATAAATATCCTATTTCAATGGGGGCGTATCTCGGGAAAATAAGAACAGAACGCGTCAACTATTTCCTGCCGAGCTAAACTTATCCTGCCAAACTCTTTCTGACAAACGTGGTGTTGTTTTTCATGCCAAGTCGATGATACGTCTTCGACAATCAGTCAGACAGATTCTGGATCATTTGAGTCAGGTGGCCTTTTTTCTATCGGTTCAGTGCTGTTCTAGGAATTCCACCTTGCTCAGGATTTACATTCTCTCTTTGAGAAGGGATTAGTTATTGCTAATCGTATGAGGCGCCTCCACCGACGGGGCTGCCCAGGCCTTTCTTGTAGATCAGAGTACGCTGTCTCTTGAGCGCTGGCTTTCAATCCCCCACTTTCCGATCTATAAGAATTTTACGAAACCGATGTAAACTTATTAGATGCGTCTTTACATATCAAGCCTAGTCGGTCGCTCGGTCTGTCGTTTGAAACAACATTTTCATCGCTAAGCGCACAGATTAAATGGACGCACCTGATTATTGTGTTTAAGCATTTCTGTGAGAGCCGGTCGTAACTGCCCCAGTCCTGGTGCGGCGATTTCATCTCCCGGCTAAAGAGGAAGTTTCAAGGGAATATTGAGTCGCATGTTTATTCTCAAATGGACACTCATCTGCTATTGCCTAAACTCAACTTCGTTTAACTTAGGTGATCTAACGAGAACCATTGTGTCAACGTAATTAGGCCGTATATACTGTCGGTCGGTCACGCTCGTTCGAAATAGAATTTACAGCGATAAACGCGCTGATTGGATGGCCCCGTTCGTGTTTATTTTATTTTATTTTTTTGTTTGCAAACAAAATTTGGATTACAGTTGAAGAGAAACACATTTAACAAAAAATAATCCTCGCGTGCATCGCCAAATCGATAGGATTCGGGACATTTTTTTAATCGATTTTTCTTTAATTTTGAACTTTCTGTCAAGCGAATATCGATTTAAAGACCCCCCCCCCAAAAAAAAAATGAATAAATGAATAAAAAATAAGGTTTCATATTTCGGAAAATTATGCGGTTTCTTTTTTTGTATAACGTTTCAAGTTAACCTTATTTTTATTCCTGCGTGTACTTCTCTGATTATTGTCTTATTGTGTACGGAAACACGATGAAGCGGGCGCGTTTCTGCCTTTCTTTCTTTTAGTCTTTCCTCACCCCCTGTGTGCGTGTGTGTATTGTAGCTTTACGGTTCAATGTATAGTCCTGAGTATCAAATAGTCAATAGTCGCATTTGTTTAAAAAACCCAACAAAAACAAACAAAAAACAAACAAGTCCGTAATACTTTTTGTGAAATAATTTATCTATCATTCTACTTAAGTTTATATCTTTATTTCTATCTATCTATCTATCTATCTATCTATCTATCTATCTATCTATCTATCTATCTATCTATCTATCTATCTATCTCATTTGGTAAATGTCTATCGATATATCTCAGTCCATTTCTTTCTCTCTCTGACACACGCGCGTGCACACACACACACATATATATATATTTATGTGTATATTTTTATATATTTCTATGCATAGGATTAACACCTAAACTTATTCACCGATCATTATGAATTTTAGAACACAGCTGCTAGGCGTAAGGATTAGCAACGTGGGCTATATTTGTTTTAATTTAGTTTTATGAAAAGAGGGCAAATAGAAATTGGAAGCCATTCGTGAAAATTCACATACTTCCGATTTTTGTGAAATTTTAACAATAAATATTAGACATCAATTGATAAATATTCCCTAAATTTCAGTTTCCTCGGTGTATTTTAATGGAGTTTTAGGGGACATACTATAGATGGGGTCGCACGGTGGCTAAGGGGTTCACATCAAAACTCAGATCTTACCTTGTGTCTAAGAGGGGAGGAGGTTTATAAAATACTATAAATACAACCTCCGATTTTAAAATTCAAATCAGATTTGCATTAAATTTGATCAATTATCATTATACATTAATTAACAAGATTCCTTTAATTTCAATTCATTCTTATGACTCTTAAAGGTTAAACTTTAAATTTTAAACATTTTATAGAATCAAAATCTATTACATGATTTTTTTTATAAATTTGAATAATTATTCTAGGCATAAAGTTTAGTATTATTAAATCTTGATTTTAAACTTTGTAAGGGGACATAAACGTAGTGCAAAACTTCCCCTCATTAAAACATCTTTACAACACGAAATGATGTTCGTATTCAAACTGAATCATATTTATGTTTTTCTCTCTGACGAAAGATGAAAATTGTTTGTTTGTCAATGACGTAAGCGACAGATGTTTTAACTCAGCCATTTGTTATTTAGAAAATAAAAATAAAACCATAAATAATATAAACAAACGAAAACTAAAAACAAAAAACGGCACATCAACCCTTTACTGTTCATTTAATGACGAAACACAATAAACAATATCTATTGAACGCGCAGATTTAAGAATATCCATCTTTGATTTTGTTTTGCTTTGCGTACGGTTTATATACTAATGAGTCATCACTACCAAGGCCAAAAGCAACTCGAGGATAAGATTTAATGAGATTGTCAGCTTGATGATGAACAATACTGTGAGAGGATTGAAAACGATGAAAGCAATGGACAAAATTTGATTATTTAAGATGAAGACTTGACAAGTATTTGTTGACATTGGATTTGAAGACGACCATGTTGTAGTCTTCAGGGAAGCAGTCACGTGGCAATGTGTCCCACAGATGGGAAGTTTTTGGAAAGAAACTCTGTTCATGATGAGTAGTCCGTTTTGTTTTAGGAAGGAGAGGGAAATTCTTTGCAGTAATGGTAGGGAGCCGAGTTCTTGCTGTGAATGTTTTACAGGGAGGTACCAGAGATTGGAGCTCAATCGAGCACCTTCCATGGAAATAACGAAAGGGTATAGAAAGACTAGCACTGTCTCTTCGGTGAGAAACGGTCCGTAAGGAAGAGAGAGAGAGAGAGAGAGAGAGAGAGAGAGAGAGAGAGAGAGAGAGAAAGAGACCATTCTTCACTAGATGTTTTTTTTTTAAAATAATAAACTATCGGTATTCACCCGGCGTTGCCCGGGTGGTGCTGGTCGGAAATTATTTCAACTACAGTCATGTTTACAATTTTTGCTATGAATGAAAGTTAAAAATTAACATTTGCAATATGAGGTCAAATCATAAAAAAACTCTGTTAGCGCGGTGATGTTTTCCTAAAAAATACTTGTTGACGTTACGTTTCGTACAGACAGCTGTAAAACAGTAAATGCCTTCGACGAATCGAAACGAATTCGTTTTTATTTAATTATTTATAATCTAAAAAATACTAATAAAATAAATTATTTAAATGTTTAAAGCTTTATTTAATACATTCTTCACTGAGGTATCTGTGTTTAATTTTATTTTTGTTTTATGAAACGAAGAAAATCTAGTAGAAATTGAGTGTTCTTGTTTTAAAAGCATTGTTGGTATATCGAGAATTTGAATTCTTAAAAAAATAATTAACCGTTTGAAAAGCCATACAACATAATAAATTAAAAAAATCATTGAATTTTCGGATATATACGCCCTCGCCAGAATTAAAAGACATAATTTAATATCTTTTTTTTAGTTATGTTTGCTGTTTTTTTAGTCCATCCGTGTGATGTTAAAACCGAATCTGGAAGTTGTGCGTGGCAGCGCCAAATGAAATTGAATTTAAGTTTTCTTGTTTTTAAAGCAGAAGAAAATCTATTAAAAAATGAATTTCGTTTTTTAAAATATATTTCAGTTATTTTATGAACCTAACCAATAATTGGCCTAGCGACCCCAGATGAAATTGAAGGAACATTTCAATCATGTCTTAAAATTCTGTGAAAAATTTAAACCTTCATTGAAACTTATTTGAATGATATAACACTTAACATATCGATTTTTATAACACATAAACAAACAAACATTGCTATATATATATATATATATATATATATATATATATCTACACAAATAAACCTAAATATACATTGATTTAAGCTCGACTGCCGAATTGAATTTATGTTTTAAACTTTTATTGAACTATTTTGTGTAAATGAAAACCTCTTGAATTTTTGTCCAACTGTACTACCAACTGTTAAAAGCAAACAGAAAATAACAACAAAATGTTTTGGTGGCTTTTTTATTTTAAAGCCAACAGAAATTCACTTTCTTTTATGAAACAAATTTTTATTCAAAAATGTTTCAAAATTATTTTAACTTTCATCTTTCAAAAAAACAAACAAACAAACAAAAAAACCGACATTTTTTAGAAACGTCCACTCAATCTACGCATTTAGCGATGGAAATGTTAATTTAAACTTTAGCGTGAAGGACCGACAAAATTGCTATTTGACGACACCCATTAAAACTGAGATAACCGGACATCCAGATACCTGGGGTTCTACTATACTAGGCAAACTCTGTGGATTTTGTTATGCTATCTACTTTTCGTGCCCCATGCACACTGGATGACGTCATCAACCAATGACGTCACTATGTGTACGAGGAAAAGAGAACAAGATCCACAGAGTCTCAGTAGTATATTAGACAGTTCGTCTTGTAGACGACCCGTATTACGGGTCATCTAGATAAAACCTCATATATATATATATATATATATATATATATATATATATATATATATATATATATATATATATATATATAATCTGTGTGTATGTGTGTATGTGTGCTTCTGTGAGTCTGTATTCGTGGCTGAAGAAAAGACGTGATTAGGTCGAAAAGAATCTTACACTTAAAGACATACCAGAAAATAAACTCATTATATCTTAAAAAAATATATGGAAATCTGGACACAATGAACCGTACCAATTAGCAGAAGAAGGTACCATATGCATCGAAACTCTCTATCTATCCAAACACACATGTAGTCATGTTCACACACACACACCCACACACACATATATATCTATATCTATATATATATATATATATATATATATATATATATATATATATATATATATGAAATTATAAATCATGTGCTGTCGGCAGAGCAGTGTTTATAATAGGGTTTGTCTTATTTTTAATACATACATACAAATATACACATACATACATACATCCATACATACATACACAAACACGCTCATATGTATCACTACTTCTCTCTGCCACTGTATTTCTCTCTCTCTCTCATTATATATGTATGTGTGTATGTATTATATGCGTGAAAGTTTTACAACGGACACACCTATAAAAACATGGTGATACAAGCAAATATATAAAATAAATACATATGATAATAACATGCAATTATTTAGTTACGGCTTTGTATATATATATATATATATATATATATATATATATATATATATATATATATATATATATATATATATATATATATATATATATATAGTACTTCATCTGTTTGGATATACGTAGCAAGCGTATCTACCCCTAGATTCGAAACACGAACACCAGATCACTTCCAACCTAAAACAGCGATGTCGGGTGTCTTACCACAAAAATTAACGAACCCACCACTGACAGTGGAAGAAAATGGTATCGCTTAAATTCATGTTTCATTTGTTTACAAATTTACGATAGTGGCAAACTTAGAGAAGTCAATTCTTTTACCGAAGAGTATTGCATTACGCCAAGTGAAAACCATAATTTCCCCTTACCAGAGTGCTCTACCAAAATATATTGAACTATCAAGAAACTAAACAGAGAGTGTGAACTAAAAGTGCGAATCAGACAGGCCTGGGCAAGAGTGGAAAGATGAAAGCGATCTGGAAGTCAAGTCTTCCCGCCAAGATGAAACGTGACTTCTTTGAAGCCATTGTTGCATCGGTACTCGTATATGGAAGTAGCACTTGGACTTTTACCAAAAGATTGGAGAAGAAAATTGATGCTGTATACACTAGAATGCTAACAGCTGTTTTTAATATCTCCTGGACACAACACTCCACGAGAGAGCACCTCTATGACACCTCCCTCAGATTTCAGCCCTGATCAGAGAGAGAGAGAGAGAGACGATCCAGATTTGCTGCAACATTGCTGGAGAGCTAAGGATTAAATCATCAGCGATGTTCTTCTGTAGGTGCCAAAACAAGGATGTAGCTCAGTGGGTAGACCGCACAGAACCTAAATCAAACAACTAACAGAAGACTCACAATGCACCTATAAAGACCTACATGGTGTGATGGAGGATAGAGCGAGATGGCGTGAGAGAGTCAGGAGGATCCATGACACCACCACAACTTTATGATGATGCTGATCTAGAAATTACTCATATGGGTCTACACACTCACTTTTCGCCTTTTCTTTGACCGTCCACTAACTTCTCATCCTCATCTTTTATGATAGGACTACCTTAAAATTCTTTAGTTCAACGAACTACTATATGCATATATTTTACTGGGCCTTCTCCCCCCTCATCAGCTACCTTCATCTCTATTGCAACACTTCCTATTCTCCTCTCCTCATAATTCGTCTCTTGTATAACATGTATCAAAAATAGCATCTCTGTTTTACTTTAGAAAAAGTTACTGACAATAAAAGAAACAGTATAGTTTTTTGATGGAAATCGCTCCAAACAAAGCATGAAGCCACACGATGTAAGGAGCTAACGAGAACGAAATATGATTATTGCAAAGACAGGAAATGCTTATTTGCTTTAGTCTTGAAAAGACCAAGACTATAGGTAGGAGGAAAACAGTTAGCAGGAAGAGAGTTTCACAAGCTTGCAGGTCTGGGAAAGAAGCTACTGGAATAGGAAGCTGTATTACAATGAGGTATCAAAACACCGAATTGATGAAGACCACTAGACCAACGAGTAAAACGAGCTGGAACAAAAGAAACAGGAAATAAATCACACAATTCTGAAGAACACATGCTATAATAGTGTGTATAGAAAAGACTGAGACTAGCAACATCACGTATGCGAGAGAGAGAGAGAGAGAGAGAGAGAGAAAGAGAGAGAGGACGTTTTTGCATCTTATAAAGACCCCTCAAATGCGACAGAGATTCAGTACGTCATACATATATTAGCTTAGTGATGGTTTTGTAATGTGAATCTGTCTTTAAGATTTTGTGGTTTGTTCACTTTACCTATTTATTGTTCCTGTACATAATATGTGTGCGGGGTGTTTTATCTGCGTGTGTGTTGTTAACATTGCTCATGTGTGTATGTATGTGAATGTGCGAATAAATCAAATCTATCAAAATAAATTTATTGGATAAAAATAGCAAAGTGCAACAAGCCATGTAACAGGACAGTTTGAAGATGTTTACGTCTATATACCGTCTCAATGTTTTTCCAAGACAACTTTAAACCTCAATATGATAGACATCGTCACTACCTCTGGTAGGCTGTTCAACAAATCAGAAACACAGACAGAGAATACTGCCTTTCTTCTAAGGAGACGAAAGCGACTATCGTGCATCATTTGCTAGGTCCCGCAAAGACTCTTACTCGGCGCAGGTGTAAAAAACTCCTAATATATATATATATATATATATATATATATATATATATATATATATATATATATATATATATATATATATATATATATATATACATATATACATATATAGATACATATATATGTATATATATACATATATATGTATATATATACATATATATATACATATATATGCATGTATATACATATATATATGCATATATATACATATATATATATGTATATGTATATATATATATATATATATATATATATATAGAGAGAGAGACAGAGAGAGAGATAGAGAGAGAGAAAGGACTATAGACTATAAAAACTATAGAAAAAAGCATCGAATATTTTAACAGATCCTTTAAACACCTCATGAAAACGATAAAAATGGACACAATATATCAAATACCACCCCATTATTCCCACATTATACGGCCTCCCCACAACTCATAAACCAGAGATCCCATGCGCCCCATAATATCTGGCATCAGTAGCACCACACATAAGACCGTACGAGCCATAGCTAACATTCTTACCCCACTAATGAGCGCCATCAGCTCCTCCCATATCAAGAACTTGGGTGACTTATTAAACAAGATAAAAAAACATTGACGTAGAAAACAAAAGTATGCACAGCTTAGATGTAACATCACTACACACTAATGTCACAGTTAGAAAATGTTTAAACTTATTCCAGATGCACTTAAAAAAACAACATCAACTTACCATTTCCTCCTAAGATTTGAATAGAAATAATCAGATTTATCACTAACATGACACATTTTCAATTTGACAATAAATTCTATAAACAAAAATTCGGACTCCCCATGGGCAACCCTCTAAGTGGAGTACTTTCCTAGAGTTCTTTGAATCTGGCCCTTTTAAATTTAGATTACCCCCTAAGTATTTCAGATATATTGATGACATTCTAATTTTTCTTCCCGATGACACACAAATTGAAGACATCAAAACCAAATTAAATACAGTTGAACCTATCATAAAATTTACATAGGAAAAAGAAATAAATAACTCAATACCTTTTAGACACACTCATAATAAAATCAAATAACAAACTAGCTTTCAAAATACACCGCAAAACACCCCACAAAAGCGACTATATAGATTTCTATTCACACCATAACAACAGGATCAAAACAGGTATTATAATTGGCTTTTTCCTATGTGCTCTCAGAATCTGCAGTGCTCAATATATTGATATATCAAATGTACCACAAATTCTTATGTGGGGTATTGTAGTGTTCTTAACACTACAATACCCCACATATGTCATACTGAATGCTTAGAAAAAAGGCCTACAGATATTTAATAATTTCACGTTCTCTCTTCTCTTTCTCTCTTTCTCTCTCTCTCTCTCGCTCTCTCTCTCTCTCTCTCTCTCTCTCTCTAATATATATAATTATAAAGTTAGGTATATTTATATGCTTATATATTTGTATGTAAAGAATTCACTCCTAAACTTATTAACTGATCATTATGAATTTAAGAAATCAGCTGTCGGGTGTAAAGGTTCAAATACGAGATATAGTTAGTTTAATATTTTTTTTTTTGCAAAGGGGTAAAAAAAAGGGAGTAAATCTTTCGTGAAAATTCAGGTACCCCCGAATTTATGAAAATTTTAACAATATGTATTGGACATCAATTAATAAACATTCCCCAAATTTCACTTTTCTTATTCTAAAGGGTTTTAGAGGGCATACTATGGAAGCTACTTCCTATTTGAAAATTAATTAGATTTGCATTAAATTTGATTTGTAGACACCAATTCAGTTTCCCTGGATTTCAATTTCTTCTTAAGACCTCTTAAGCGTAGGCCTTAACTTTTAGACATTGTATAAAAGCTTACTATTGTTATGCATTTTGATCCATATTAGAATAAGTATTCTAGACATAAAGTTTAGTAGCATTATATCTTTATTTTAATCTTCATAAGGGGGGCATAAAATTAGCGCGAAAGTGTTCTATTAATGGAATTAATTTTACTAGTTCTGGTACGGATATTCTATTGTCATAGATATATTTTAGTATTACTACTAAGCTCTACTCGCATATTGAACATTGATGAAGTAAATATTGAAAAAATATATACAAAATCCTTCTATTCAAGTGCATATGTTCACACTTTATTTAGAAAAGGTTTTCCGAAAATTATCTTATTAAATATCTTACTGAAAAAGACAAAAAGAAATTGGGATTTACTTTGCTTCGTCCAAACCAGTCATAACGAAATAGTAAGCTACACATTTATTATTCATTTTTTATTTTTTCACCCAATATCTTTCTCTGTCTGTCTTGTGTCTGTCTTTCTGAGTCTCTCTCTCTCTCACTATATATATATATATATATATATATATATATATATATATATATATATATATATATATATATATATATATATATAAAACTTCCCTTTGTCAAATATTTTTGACAAAGGGAAGTTTCTTTTCCCTAAATATTAAAGTAATGATTTTTAATAATCATCCGGACAACATAAACAGCTAACACCACACTTGCTGTTATGTAAGATTTTAAGAAAAAATGAATAGTAAGTCCCATTTCGAATTCGATTTATTATTTTTGTTCCTTCCAGCTTACATCCTACCCGGGATTTGCATTGCCTACAGCCTTTTAAAAACACACTTCTACTATCCCCAGCAATGCTTAAAGCAAACTACCATCTCCCCCCTCTCTCTCTGTCTCTCTGTCTCTCTCTCTCTCTCTCTCTCTCTCTCTCTCTCTCTCTCTATATATATATATATATATATATATATATATATATATATATATATATATATATATATATATATAATGTATGTATTACTCACACCAGTCGTTACCAGTGATTTCCCGCTGATAAAAACCGGTGGCTTTATTTGGGATTCGATTGTCTCCATGCCTCCCCAGATTTCCATTAATCCCCATTCCACTCCAGGAT
>OY744519.1:134479289-134674289 GCA_963556195.1 Sepiola atlantica
AAACACTTGGGGTGTCGATGAGAATACATGTCAAGCATTCTTCTCCCATGTGTTCTTGGTTAACCCGAATCAGTAGAGTAAGGGGTTATAAATATTCACGCAACTTTGACCCCTGACCCTGGCACATCTTTATTATTATTATTATTATTATTTCTTGTACCCACCCTTCCTCAGTCTGAGACCCTTTATTTACCCCTTATATACCTTAGTCATAAATCCCACCCCTACAGCTTTCTCAAGATTGGTCCCGGTCGACAGATATGTATGATT
The DNA here is from genome assembly GCA_963556195.1 of Sepiola atlantica. Taxonomy (NCBI): domain Eukaryota; kingdom Metazoa; phylum Mollusca; class Cephalopoda; order Sepiida; family Sepiolidae; genus Sepiola; species Sepiola atlantica. Next base: position 134,479,560 of record OY744519.1, read on the forward strand.
ATAAACCGTACGGACATAAACAATAATAGATAGTCGGAATAATTCTTTCGACCGTGAAAATATCTAAAATAATTGTCTTGGAGTCCATATAGTCGAACATCTTAAAAAGGAGGGACACTCTCATAAACTTAGCCCCACTGTTGATTTAATATGGGATTCAAACTAAAAATATTATTTCGTTTTCGTTAATGAATAGTGAATTAAGAATTCATATATATATATATATATATATATATATATATATATATATATATATATATATATATATATAGTGTGTGTGTGCGGAGTTGAATATTTTCGATGGAAATCCGAGTAAGAGAGCTCAATGTACTTTTTAACAGAGCATAGGTAAATTTTAAAGGAAGTAAACTAAACATACATTAAGGCTGTCAGCATTATAAATTATTTCGACCTAGATAGGTCTCATCAGACGCGTAAACAGCCACATTTAAGAACTGAATGATGAGAAAAAGCCTTACACACCGTCTTAAAATAGAGGAAAAAATAAAGTAAAAAGAAGAAGGAAAAAATCGTTGATAATTAATCGCTGTGAGGAAGAGGAGAGGAGGGAAGTAAGGGGAAATGTTAAGTTAAAAGTCCACAGTGTCTAGTCGTGGTTGTCTGTGATGATAATCGTAAAATAGGAGTAGAGGGGCGATAAAAATATGAAATTAATTTGAAAATATTATTTATAAATAATTATATATGTATATATATATTATTAATAAATAATTATATATATATATACATATACATATATATATAATTAGTTATAGTAAATTTTTCATATTAACTTATATACACATGTGTTTCATACAAAACCTGCAACTATTCGTACGGGAGGAGACAATCCCTGCGTATCACACGGTTCGAACCCCATTGCGAAAGTCATATCGACTCAGTAGTCGGAGCGCGCACCGATGTGTCCACAACACATTGCCGTAATAATAGAAGAGATAATTAATGTTTAAATGGCACATTCAGCGGCCATATCAGCAAGTCGTCAAGAAATCTCAATGGGCGATTAGGGTTAGAGTATTGCATTAAGCTATATATATATATATATATATATATATATATATATATATATATATATATATATATATTTTATTGACATTTTTAAAAAATGGTACAATTTTAAATGATAAAATCATTTATATATTATTGTTAAGACTTTCCATGAATACATAATTTTCAGAAGCGAGACTTATTTTATTTTTCTTCTTCATTTTGTTGGTATTAACCCCGAGGGGAGAGATCTACTGTAGAGTCTGAAAACACATCAAGTTGTTAGAGGTGATACATATATATATATATATATATATATATATATATATATATATATATATATATATAATAAAAAATGGAAATAATATCTCAAAGTAATAGAAAATGAAAAAAAGGAAAACCCAAAATATTATTCATGTATTCATCAACGTTTCGTCTTTATTTCAAGACTTTCTCATCACAATTGGGGTGAAAATATAACACACTAGTACAAATATATATATAAAAAAATGTTCTGTTAGGTACGTGAAAAGAATGTTGTTTTTTTTAAAACGAAACATAGCCGTTAGAATATCCTTTAACAGAGACCTAGCTGATGAACTAATCCAACCTATCCCCCCCCCTCAGTAAGAAATAATAATTCCACCGGAGTTGAAATTATCGCAATAAGTTTTCAACGGTCTCTTACATATATTTAAAAAATCTACTTAATTTTCTATCGTATCCTATTAAGCATATCGACCATGGTTCACTTATAAATAAACATTGTTTAATTTACTAAAATTTATAATTTAACACAATTCCTCAGATTATAAGACCGGATATAACTAGGTAATTACTCCCGACATGCGTGGTCATTGTAGTGGGGGTTGACATTTCACCCGGGTCCCGGGGTGGTAACCAGTTACACCTCCGGGGTCGTGGGCGAATAATAAACACCTCAGTCCGAATTTTGGCTTCATTGTTTGTGTTTATACCCTTTGCTTATGAAGAGGATTGATATTACTAAAAATATATCGTCTCAGAAACGATCGTACACAAACTGTTGTTAAGTTGAATTCTTGGAGCGTAAACAAATGATCTTGTAGTAAAGTTTACCTGAGATCTATTATATATATATATATATATATATATATATACATATATATATATATATATATATATATATATATATATATATATATATATATATATATATATATATATATATATATATATGGAGCAAGAGAGATCCATTTTATCTATCTATCTATCTATCTATCTATCTATCTATCTATCTCTCTCTCTCTCTCTCTCTCTCTATATATATATATATATATATATATATATATATATTGAGAGAGAGTATTTTGTGTTATTATTCGAGATAAAAGAATGCGTGAGTGTTTCACTGACGTTCGCAATTGTAGCCTATTCGTTTCCAGTGAATTTAAACTTCAATCATCAATAATCGAATTGCACATTCGATTCTAAAAAAATCATTTTATTTTCGAGGTGCAGATCGATTATTAACTTACCAAACTGACACTACGGGCGATTCCTTCTTTTCAGAATCGAAAAAAAAGTATTTTTTATTGAAATGTTGAATTCAACGATGATGTATTCGGATATTATTTATTTGTGTGTGTGGGGGGTCCTGTTCCCCAAGATATGGGCTACTCTGGGTAAATGCAAAATTGGCTGTGGTCGGACCCTTCGACATCAGGCGATAAACCAATTTTTCTTACCAAAAGAGTGTTATGGTTTCGTTTGCCGATGCGTTTATAAAACCATATACACCTATGTCGCCTGCACTCGTACACGTTTTTTCTGCTTGAAATCTCCCCAGCCAAAGAGACTGCCCACCTCTCCGGATATATAACGTGCTTTCGCGACTTCCGTCTGGGATCACCTCTGACCTTTAAAAGTGTCACTCAAACTTTTCCATTCAAACATAAGCCTAGTTATGTAACAGGAGGAGATAATTCCTGAGAGGATGGATCCCTAGGACCGAACAGAAGTATTATCCTACAAGCCAGTCCTCAGTTCAAGATTAAGACGTGCAGGAACAGATACTACACTTTTACTATATTTACAAAAGATATTTACAATTTAATTGGGAAATGATAGGGACACACAAAAAGAAAGTAAATACAAAATAAGCAAATAAATTAAGAAGCAGGTTAGTAAGACCTTTCAATTTTTTTGTAAGAGTAGACCACACACTTTTTACCGGTTTGTTTAAAGCCCAAAACAAGTAGGTCAATCTCTAAGTAGGAGTGGAACTTAAGTAGGAGAAAAATAATACACACATCCAGATCTCTACATCCAAAGAAGGTTGTTTTTTCTTCTTTTTTATCTCTGACATGCATGCGTAGATTTGTGCGTACGAACCAAACAGCAATTATAAAGATAGATGAAAGAAGAGTGATAAACATGTACGAATGCCTAGATTTATTTCAAACTTCAGCATTTTACTCGACCCCTTGCGGAGGGCTTGTGGCGAGCCCGAGGAACCAGAACGTGGATCGAGTGATGGGAATAGTCTTGATTTACCTCATCGCCCAAATAAATGTGTCCGTCTTCATGTAGCGCGTAGAACCCTGATCTGAGAACGAACAAGTACACGCTGGAACTAGAGTATTCATACATATCGACATGTACTTTACCAACCATAAAACACGGGTTTAATAAAAGTCGGCAGAAGGTTTTTAGCACTGAGAAGTCATTGAGCGATAAAGATCAGCATTGGAAACAGTGTTGTTAGGGAAAAGTCCACCACGCAATTAAGGTCCAATGAAAATAACGTTGTTGAATTGAATACGATATTTCAGGAGAAAGGTATACCACGTAACAAAGTTCAGTGTTGAGCACATTGTTTCCATGAATGAAGGCCATCTTTCCCTCTTTCTTCATTCTTTAACCCATTTTATTATTCAAATTACCCATACAGATACAGTTTGTTCAAAGGCAATGATTAAAGAATCGCATCTGTTCCCCAATTTATTTTACATCTGTAAACGAAGGAACAGATATCTTATCAGAATGCATCATTGAGCCAAATTATTACCATGGCGGGTCAAGCTGGTTGTGGCAAAAGATGTATTTATACAAGGCAAACAGGCGCTCAGAAAACAGCCTTTTAGTCTAAACCCCTTGTGGAGGGCTTGTGGCGAACGTGATGACGCAGAACCTGGATCGAGTGGTGAAAATATAAAATACCCCGTCTTTGCTTACCGCGTAGAACCTTGATGTGAGAAAGAACAGATATACGCTGGAACGATATTATTCATACGTATCGCCCACGTGTGACAGGCGTGCTTTGTGATCTATAAAAGATGAGCTAAATGAAAGTTGGCGTTGTCGCATTGAACACGCTGCCACCGAGAAAAGTATACTGCATAACTAAGTTCCAGTGGCGAGTACGTTGTTTCCGAGATCAGTATTAAAAACGATGTTGGTGGAGAAAAGTCTACTACGCGACAAATATCTAATGGCAAACACATTGTTGCATTTAACACGGTGTCACTAGGGAAAAGTATACCACATAACATAGTTCCAGTGGCGAGCACGTTACTACCATGAATAGAGACCATTTTTTCCTTTTTTTTTTTTTTTCAAAAAGATTTTTCAGGATTACTGGTGTTCCACTCAAGCATAATACTTAGTATTCTTAACTTCTGGTATCTTTATTTACTTCTGGTATATTTATGCTAAATTTTGTTTAATTATATCCAGTAGTTGTAGAGGCCACACATGACACAAGGTTAAGATTTTGGAACATTATAATACTGGGGCCTGGCTTGCTCTGGGACCAAACCATTTTTTTTTATCTGAATAAGGTACGGTTTGGTTCGGTTCTAGAGACCATCCTCCCAGGCATTACCCACCCCATTCGGGGTAGGTGGATTTGTTTATTGGTGGTCAGCTGAGGTGCTGCTTCCGGGGAACACCGACGGGTCCGTTCTCGACTACTTTTCTAACTTCTAGAGTGCCCCTCATGGGACCTGGATTCCCCTCCACATTAAACTGGCTTCATGTCCCTATTTACTTGAGGGCAGAGTAAGACACAATGTCGATTTTAAATGTGGGAAAAATCCAGCTCCCCGAAAAGGCACATCCTTTGATCTTAGCCAAAAAGACCAAGGAAATGTAAGTAGGAAGGTCGGGCATTATTTAAATTTAAAGTTTGTATATTTTCTTTTTAATATTAGAAATTATTTCCGACAGTGTCTCATGTATTATGCTGCTTTTTTTGTTAATGGTAATGTTTTTTATGGTTAATACCAGTAAAAAAAGGATTCATTTTGTCCGCGAGGCTAGAGATAAACAAAGATTGCCACGAAATGAAAAATAAAGCTCGTACAGCATTCGAACCTGCCCCCCCAAAGAGGGACTGTCCAACCTGGTGTCGTCTTAGATAGACTAACGATCAAGTACGTCTAGAGAAAGTCAAATTTATCTTTTTCTTTTGTAATTGTCGCTTACTTACAGAGCTATGCGCTTACACTAAATAGGAGCCAGTGATCTCTCTTACCAGAGAGCTCAAACCACGAGGCGTGAGGAGCTAATTTATTTAGTTCATCCGCAGAAATTGTACAAATAACTCTGAAACTCTGCGGCAAACCTTAGTTTGCGTTTTTATTTGCAATGTAACCATATGTCTTTGTTGCATCAAGCGAGCAAAATACGATTGACAGGTTATATTTTAGGTGATTTTCCAAATTAACCCTTATATATTTAATACTTCTCTTAAAAAGAAAATAGCAAAAAAACTTTATTATGCACTTACCTGTTAGGTTAAAAAAGATCGTACACCAAAATTCTCGCAAATTCACGTAGTATTTAAAAAAATAAAATAAAATAAAATAACATTTTATCGGTGGAAACTGTCGGGCGCCATTTTCGGCATTATTTTAAGGTCAAGGGACATAACTCAAACTTTTGACATTAATAATGCCAAAAATGGCGGCCGACACTTTCCACCAATAAGATATTATTTTTTTAAAAATGACTACATGAATTTGCTAAACTTTTGGTGTAAGGTCTTTTTTTTACCTGACAGAGAATCACCTATTTTTAATATTGGAAATTATTTCCGACGGTATGTTGTGTTATTATGCTGCCTTTTTAAAGAACGTTTATTCGCCCCAAATAAGGCATATTGCCACTGAAACGCAAGGATCTACTGTGATAATGGCAAGATTTATAAGGGGTGGGCAATTTGGGTAAAGGGTTGTGCAGCAATATATTTGCTCATATTACATTTACATTTGTGCATGTATGTACAGTCGGAGAAACACAGAGCAGGAAAAGAATTCTAAAGGAAAGCTGTAGAGGGAAATAAGCTATCATTTTGTATGCTAATGTTTTCCTGGATAATATCACGAAGAAGGATTTATTTAGTTCGCGGGGCTGGAGATAACCTAAAAGTAGTTGTCCGAGAGACAATTTTCGTCTTTTATGTATATAGATTTTCTGTTCTTATCATAAATCAGAAGAAGCCCTCACCGGGAATCTTTGGCGAACGCCTGCGGCTATTCCCGGAAATTCATGAAAACACGACTTGAAGAAAGCACACAATTAATTTAATAAGCATTTGTACTCAGGAGAATCCATGTTGAAAAAGGAACAAAAGGTTAACCTAATTATGATGTTTATTTTTACCTTTACTTTTGTTGTTGGAATTTCATGGGTTTGTATTTAAAACATACATTTATTTATTCTTTATTGTAGAGTGAGGAATGCGGCTTTAGGCAAAAGCGAAAGAAGATCGGTACATGGAAAAGTGTATAAAGTGTGATACATATGGCTATAATATCTATATTTAGGCATATTTGACCCCAGGGCAAAGCTAGGTACAATAGTTAGAGATACAAATATATACACACACGCCCATCTCTCGCTCTCTCTTTCTCTGGCTTTTTATATTTATCTCTCTCTCTCTCTCTCTCTCTCTCTCTCTCTCTCTCCCTTTCTATCTATCTATCTTTCGTCCCATTTCTCCCTCTCTCGCTCTCCCTCTCTCTCCTTCTCTCTCTCTCTCTCTCTCTACTTCTTACTCTCTCTCTCTCTCTCTATCTATCTATCTTTCGTCCCATTTCTCTCTCTCTCGCTCTCCCACTCGCTCTCCCGCTCTCCCCCTCTCTCTCCCCTTCTCTCTCTCTCTCTACTTTTTACTCTCACTCTCGCTCTCTCTCTCGCTATATATATAATAAAGTAAAGTATGTGTCTATGTTTTTATATTTCTATGTAGATGATTCACTCCTAAACTAATTAACCGATCATTATGAATATTGGAACACAGCTGCTAGGCGTAAGTGTGAGTAATGAGGGCTATATTATGTTTAATTTAGTTTATGTAAAGAGTGGCAAAGAGGAAGTAGAAACCCTTCGTGAAATTCAGATACCTTTGATTTTTGTGAAAGTTTAACAATAGGTATTAGACATCAATTGATACTTACTCCCTAAGTTCCAGTTTCTTTTAGGGTATTTAAAAGGTTTTTAGGAGAAATAATATGGGCACGACTTTCCACTTGTAAATTCAAATATTTCGGATTTGCATTGAATTTGACACCAATGAAGCAAGATTCGCTGAATTTCCATTGCTTCGTAAGACCTCGTAAACCTTACATTTTAGAAATGTTCGTCCTGTGATGGGTATTTAGTCTAAAATGTAAATGAATATGCCGTAAATTTGTTTACCTAGGCTCTATAATATATATATATATATATATATATATATATATATATATATATATATATATATATATATATGTATGTATGTATGTATATATATATATGTATGTATATATATATATATATATATATATATATATATATATATATATATATATATATATGTATTTATGTACGTATGCACTTGTATTACGACTTTTCAGTGTAGCTAGAAATGGGCGAGTGTTTCAAACATTGATTCGAAACTCGATTGCCTTATAAGCAGTCGAGCGATGCAACGATTGAGCCATAAGCCGCCATCACGTAAATAAACGATTAGGTAAATATATAAATGCTTATATATTTGCAATTGTTCTTTACCTAGAGAGCTATACGTTTACGCTGAATATGAGCCGGTAATCCCCCTTGCCAGGGAGCTCAAACCACGCGGCGCAAAGAGCTAATTTATTTAGTTCATCCGCACACAGCTGTTTCGCCGTTTCATGACTTTTCAGTGTGATTAGAAACGGGCGGTTGCTTCTTATTTCGTTTGTAAATAAATAAAAGACACACACACATTCAGAGAAGGCATATACAGACGCACGCATATGCCACATAACTCCATAATACGTGGTGCATTTTCTTCCTTTTAAAATTTCAAACTAGCTTCACCGATCTCAATGCAACTTGAGACGCCCAACTGATGCTATTTAAATAGCATATATAAATAACTATTTTTCCGACAAAGAACAAAATAAAAATCTGATATATTTACTTTTGCGAACTTTTTCGCCTCTTCTTCTTTCTCCACAGTTACAATCATCATCATCATCATCATCATCATCATCATCATCATCATCATCATCATCATCATCATCATCATCATCATCATCATCATCATCTGTTTCCTTTAAGCAAGTTGAAAGAATTTTCTTTTTTTCTTTTTTGGGGGTGGGGTGAGGGTGGGGGTGGGGTGTTGGTGATGGTGGCATCCGTCACTATAAAAGTATGATTTTCACAACTAAAAGCTTGTAGGGAATTCATCTAAAGTAAAAATATAGGTCAATAATACCGTGTAAAATCCCCACTTAACTAAGCAACGTTGAGCCTGGTCAGGACTTAAGATGAGTATTATTTACTCCTCTCCAGGAGTTAGGCACAAGGCCAGTTTTATCCTACTCCCACAAGTAAGATGTGACCCAAGGTCGGGTCGGAAAGTGGGGGTTGAAAAGCCAGCGCCCGAGAGATGACCACTCTCATTCGCGAAATACCAAGTGCTTTATGCAACAACAGGTTCTAGAAGACTTGCGAGCTGATGGCGGGCTACCAACCTGCAACTACACGAACAGACCCTATTTACTTGCCTCCCTACGAGGACAGAGTTAGACACAAGGTCGGTTTTTAATGTGGGGAAAATCGAACTCTACAAAAGGGGCACTCTGGATTGGGACACAAAATTAAACTTGCCTCAGTCTAGAATGAATTCTCCATCACCGACCGAGGACGGAGAGGATGGAGTGTGGTATCAGAAATGATACTACACTTTGCTCCAAGACAAAAAGACAAAGGAAGCAAATACTCATTGACCATTCGTTGTATGCTTGATTAGATCTGCACGTTTAACGAGTACATATCTAAAAGAAGAAGAAGAAGAACAACAACAACACGAGGAAGAAAAGGGGCAGAAGAAGAAAAAGAAAACGGAGAAGAAGAGGAAAACAAGCAAGGAAAGAGGCAGAAGAAGAAGAAAGTGGAAGCAAAAGACGAATAGGAAACGAAAGAAAAAGGAAGTGAGGGAAGAAGAAGAAGAAGAAGAAGAAGAAGAAGAAGAAGAAGAAGAAGAGGAGACGAGTTCTATCCAATATTGCCATTAACGTCATGAATACTAGCAGCAATGGCCGTCGCAGAAAAAAATAAGCACATTTGTTTCCCCAAAAGAACACAATAATTCAAAACTGTAGGATAAAAGAAATTGTTTTGCATTTCAACTTAACAAATAAATATGTAAATAATTACTTATTTTCTTTTAAGAAAGAAAAACAAAACACTCGTCGAAATTTCCATTATCCCCGTGTCACTAGAGCCATTCCGTGTTCATTCTAAAACAACACGAAAAATCCATTCACATTCGCTGTCTTCTTTGTTTTGTTTATTTTTTGCAGTGACTGCCACTTTTTTTACCTAGGAAAAATGGATGCCATTTTTTTTTCGGAAGTCTGTGAAGGGTTTCAAGTTTCTGTGGTAATCCTTTCACGTCATGGCTAATTTGTTCTTTGTGGACGAGTTGACGGCTGCTGACAATATGCTAGCATACACTGTGCTAGCGCTACGGACTCATGCCACTTTTCCCAATATATGATATTGAGTGGGGGGGGGGCTACTCTTTGCGTAATATATTGAATGTCGGATATGTCAATTAGTTTTAAACGTTTTTTATTTTATTTTCCTTTTTATGATAAAATGGTTTTATTTGAAGAAATCTAAGAACAAGGCAAAATAATATATGGCTATGGGAAGTTAAGGGTTATGGATGGTCGATGCACTGAGGTACTCTGAAGATGTGAGAAAAGGCAGTTTAGTGGGGATTTGTGACCACTGGATGGAGTGATAATGTCGACAGAACAAACGTTCTCTCCTGAAGCCAAACTGCCAGCCAGTCAACTCTCAACATCCTGTGTTATATGGCGTCGAGAGAATCCTTTCCAACCAACTTGCCCTGTTTTGATCAAGATCAAAGTGTAGTATCTGTTCCGATAGATACTGCACCCCCCGTAGACTGGTATTGTCTTGGCCTTCGGGTCTTGATTTACGCCGGTCTATTGGTCTGCCCTGTGCAGTTCTAGGAGGCCCACCCTCCCAGGCTTTGCCTCCCCTCTTTGGGGAGGAGTAAGTTTATTACTTACTGCCTGAGGCGCCCCTACCGAGGAATGCCGACGGGGCTGCCCAGGCAATTTTTAATGACCAGAGTGCTCAACTTCTCGAGTGCTGGTTTTTCTAATCCCACTTTCCCGACCTTGTGTCACATCTTTCCTTGTGGGAGGTAGATAAATAAAACCAACTTGCCCTGTTTTGATCAAGATCAAAGTGTAGTATCTGTTCCGATGGATACTACACCCTATAGACCGGTATCGTCTTGGCCTTCGAGTCTTGATTCCGCCGGTCTGTGGGTTGGTCCTGTGCAGTTCTAGGAGGTCCACCCTCCCAGGCTTTGCCTCTCTTCTTTGGGGAGGAGTAAGTTTATGGCTTACTGCCTGAGGCGTCCCTACCGGGGAATGCCGACGGGGCTGTCCAGGCAATTTTTAATGGCCAGAGTGCTCACTTTCTCGGGCGCTGGCTTTTCAAGTCCCACTTTCCCGACCCGACCTTGGGTCACATCTTACCTTGTGGGAGTAAGATAAAACTGGCCTTGTGCCTAACCTCGTGGAGAGGAAAATAAAACCAACTTGCCACAAAGATAAAAAAAACTGAAAGAGAATTCTTTATTCAGGGACATGTAGGACAAGGATTAAAGAAACTGTATATCTCTATTTATATAAAGTTAGCTATGTTTATACACACACACATAAACACACACACACACATATATATATATATATATATATATATATATATATATATATATATATATATATATATATATATGTGTGTGTGTGTATTATGTACTAACGAGTAAATGCTAATCAAAGTCCATAAGCCACTCGAGAGTAAGGGTTAATGAGTTTGTCAGGAGGACACTAAAACAATAGCGCGAGGATTAGTAACAATTGTTGAGACTGGTCCGAATTAGATTATTTAAGAAGAAAGCTCAACAAGAATTTAAAATTGGACTTGAAAACGATCAAGCTATAGTCAGCTGGGAAGCAGTTCCGTGGTATTGTGTTTCACAGACGGATAGTTGTTGGAAACAAGTATTGCTCATCAACATTCCGTTTAGTGTTAGGTACACAAAAGGGATGAGGAAATTACAGTGGTTGTAGCTAGACAAGTTATTTTCGTAAATGTTTTACAGGAGGGAACCATAGATTGGAGCTCAGTCGAGCAGCTACTATGAAAATAACGATAGTGTAGAGAACGATCAGAAACCTGTCTTTTCATTTAAGGACGTATTTTGCTCTTAGACAGATAGAGGATTGATTTAGGGGTGATATACCTTCTGGAGCAGTGGAATGATCCTATCATATTTCCAGTGCATTAGTAACAGAGTCTTTCATTTGGGGTCTTGAGAGAAGCAGTTGGCTTCTTTAAAGAGAACGCCATTCATTTCAATTAGGGCAACGTGAGGACCTGATCGTTGATGGTGAAAAGAGAGAAGCGTGGTGTTCGATGTATTAAAAGTAACCAGCCAGCATTTTCCCAAAAAGTCGAAAAAGTGAGTAACAGAGACATCTTGATTATTAATGCTCTTCGAAGTGTTGCAATAGATGGTTGTGTGGTCTGCATAAATGTCAACAAATGAAATCATTGGTAAAGATCAGGAAGAGAGTATTGCCTAGAATAGTTTATTGAGGATCGTCGGCATTGATACTATATGCTTCAAACTTATGCTCATCTACGACTACTTTTATAAACCTATCACAGAAAAAGGCTCTTCTCCATCTTTAAATCTTCTTTCATCGGACACTTTATCTACGGACATTCACCAACTAGACAGACTCCATATTTTCACACGCACACTCTCACTCTCCATTACTTTATATTTTTTCAAATTTTGAATTTTGGCTTTTCCAATCTTATCTATCTATGTAATTCCTCTGGTGATAACATTTTCATCTTTGAAAAGCCTTGGCTTAAGGAAACAAAAATAAACATGTTTTTACCGAGTACACCTTGCATTGAACAATCGAAGTTGAAATAGATTTGTCATTCGTACATATTAATCTCTCTTCTTTCATTTATCTTCATATTTTATATATATATATATATATATATATATATATATATATATATATATATATATATATATATATATATATATAATATTTGGTGAAAACATTTAAAAACTTCAAAGATTGTATATATATAACCTTTGAAGTTTAAAAATGTTTTTAGCGAAGATTAGAATATTTAATTTCCACTTATATTACATTGGGAGCATTGGATCGATTTTTATAATGTTTGCTTAGGCGCCAATCAAATCAGATAGATTAATGAGGACATATTTTAGAGACAATATTTGGGAGCGCGGGAAAATGGAAAGAAAAAAACGGCCATTTTGTTAAATGAAGACAAACAAATACAAATCATATGTTTTTAAAGTCATCGCTGATTTTTAGAATATTTATTAAATAAAAGCCAACAAATATATAAATATATATGTATTATATCTATATGTATATATATAAATGTATTATATATATGTATATATATATATATGAATATATATATATATATATATATATAATTTAAAGTCAAAATATAGACTTGAATAGAGTATAAATGGACAATAGGAAAGGACACTTCTAGTGTAATGAGAAGCTAGTATAAAATATTTACATTCAACACTCCAATACTCCAATACTCCAATACTCAGTGCAATTAAATTCAGCTCAATGATTGAACCTTTAGATTAAGCAGAGCTATAGTATGTTAAGTTTAGACTGATAAATTTATTTCAGTTCCAAGAAGTCAAGATGAACGAGGATTAGGCGTACGATTGTTTATAAGACAATTAGGAATTTTTAATTAAAAAAAAATTTTTTTTTATAAATTCTAATTCGTAACTTCTTCAGCGCCTTTCACAAAAGATCACAACATGAAGTCAGTCAGAAATATTTTTTTTACTTAGTATATATATATATATATATATATATATATATACATGTATATATATATATATATATATATATATATATATATAAATACACTATAATAATAATAATAATAATAATAATAATCATTTATTTAATATTTCTACCAAAATGTTAATAATCATCCGAACAACACACAAACAGCTAACACCACACTTGCTGTTATGTAAGATTTTAAGAAAAAATAAATAGTAAGTCCCATTCTGTATTCGATTTATTATTTTTGTTCCTTCCAGCTTACATCCTATCCGGAATTTGCATTGCCTATAGTCTTTTAAAAACATACTACTACTATTCCCAGCAATGCTTCAAGCCAACTACCATTCTCTCTCTATCTATATATATGTATATTTATATATGTATATATATATCTATATATCTGTATATATATGTATATTTATATATATGTATATATATATGTTATATGTATATATATGTATATATATTAATGTATATATATATCTGTATATATATGTATATTTATATATGTATATATATCTGTATATATATATATATATATATATATATATATATATATATATATATATATATATATATATATATATATATATATATATATATATATATACAGGGTGCCCATAAAGTGCGTGTGCACATTAAAAAATATAACTGTATTTGCATTTGCGATAGAAATGATCTATAAAAAGGATCAGAAGGAAATAAGTCTATATTTTCTAAGGTTTTATTGAAACTTTATTTAAGTTTCCACATGCCCTCCATCATTAGAAATACAACGAGTAATAAGATGATGCAATACAGTAATTCCAGAAATCACATTAGTTATTTCAAATTTCAAATCTTTTAATGAACGAGGCTTAGTTGCATACACAATTGTTTTCACATTTCACTATGAAAAAGATCTAATGGAGTCAAATCTGGCGAACGCGGACCAATAAAATTGTATGCCCTTCCAAACCACTTGTTTGGAAATTCTTTATTTAGAAACTGTCTAAGTCGCAGAGAAACTTTTTAGTGAAGAATTATTCAATAACTATACCTACAAATACGTACATTGAAACTTTATAGCATTTTTTACTGATTATTTCTATCGCAAATTCAAATAAAATTATAATTTTTCAAAGTGCACACGGACTTCATGGGCCCCTGTATATATTACCCGAATACTCAGAAATACTACTTTCTTTTATCTAATAGTTATTTCAGAATAACCACACTGCCACTAATATCGGAACTATAGAAAGACCGAGGACGAATATTACAATGCAAAACATGACTGCCAAGAAGCGGAGATTACTTGAACATTGAGGAGACTTATTGTCACTCAGATTCTAGGGAAAACCACCGACTTATTATTAGTGATAAATCACCGTAACTGTTAATACGAGAACACCAAATAAGTTAAAATCATAATGAAATGAAACGGAGAGTACTGGTATATCCGAGGAGACTTGCTGTCACTCAGATTCAAAAGAAAACCACCGATTTTCATGAGCGAGAAATCATTGGTATAGACATGTCTGTGAACTGAGTTCAGTAAAATGTTGCGACTTTGTTTATGTCGAATGCTGACCGTCACGGGGAATAAATAAAAATAAACGACCCCCTTGTAGTCTCGTTAGACAAGGGATACCTCCTTTTGGAGTTTCTGTGGGGGAGTCTATAGTGAAGCAATCCCTAATCGCTCTTCTTGAGTTCTGTAGCTAGGAGAAGATCAGGACGGCTTGAAACAAAGTTTGGATAATCAGAGAAAGACTAGTGTTTTTTCGCAATTGTTTTCCTTCTCCAAGACTAGTTGCACAACTAATGCTTCGGGTTTTAGTCGACCCTACTATTTAATCCATAGATGGATGAACACTGACTTGATTCATACCTTTCCCAAGGGTATTAATGAAAGTGATGAAGTAACAAAATACCACAGGGGCTGCTTCCCGACTGACTACAACTTAGTCGTTTTTTTAGTATAATATTAACAAACATTTGTTGAGCCAACCTCTTAAATAATGCTGCTCATTGAACCTATTGTTTCCAATCCTCTCATTGTATTGTTCATCGGGGCCTTGATATTAACCCATTAGTAAAAAGAAAAGAAAATGCTCGATAGAATTCGAACCCGATATGCTGAGTTCATAGTCCGCGCCTGCAACCATTACACTACGTTTTTTCCATACGTCGTTCACTTATACGATGCTGAAAACAAAGTTCAATATTTTGAGTCTTTGTTATTGTTTTGTGAAACATAAACACGGAAAGAATCATCGCGATAAACTTAGTGATCGACTTAGATTGATTGATCGACCAATCGTAGTAACGAGGGTCGGGGGCGAGTAAGGTAGCTGTATGTGTGCAATTAATCAGAACAACCGAGAACGAACAGAAACTAGAGAAAGAAAAGAAAAAAAAACTTCATCACGCATGCGCGAACGGAAGTATAATATTAAACTTTTGATAATAAAAAAGAATGGATACATATACATAAAAAAGAGAGAGTAAATTGAGCGGCAAATATCTCAAATATTTGGCAGACAAATAGCAGAGAGATGCCAACATTAATTGTTCCTCATTTCCGTTGGCATTTTATCAAAAAACAACTCAACACTTGCCAAAATCTTCACTCACACATACACTTCTATTTATCTCATTTCATTGCAAAAATTAAATTGCCTTACGTCACGATTATCAAAATACAGACTTTTAAGATCTAATAATCATATATATATATATATATATATATATATATATATATATATATATATATATATATATACATAGTATTCGATAAATGTTACTATTGGCGACACAAATTATTTTAAAGGAAGTACAGTTGGGAAATTAGTGAAAAACAATTTATTTATTGTTATTATTTATGAATTTTAACACTTAAAGACTCGAGAGATTTAAAAGATATTTTCAAAGAAGTTTACATTTAAATGTTTAGGGCAAGAGAGAAAAACGACATATGTTTCCAATTGAATTAAATTAATTAAATGAGTGTTATTCTCAGAACGTTTCGGCCGATGTAACCTTCTTAAGGTGTATCTTGTCGAATTCGGGAATCTGCACGGAATTTCGAAAGGAAACCTTTATTTCACATACGGGGTTAGCATGCCCCCGTTCCGTAAGGACCGGTGACGTAACGTATAACGTTCTAAGTAAAATTCAGTACGAGGTGCAGTCTTCTGGAGGTTGAAGGTTTAATCTTCAGTGCGGGCGATACTAGGAATTGCGAATTACTGAAGATTTCTATCCGGTAACGAGAGCATGCTACCCCCGTGGATTAAATGAAAGGTTCCGTTCGAAATTTCGTGTAGAATCACGAGTTCGACAGAAAGATTCCGGAGTTCGACAAGATACACATGAAGAAGGTCGGAGGTTACATCGGCCGAAACGTTGTGAGAATAACACTCAAGATGAGAACAGTAGTCCAAATAATCCAAATCTTACAAATTATGAATCCTCATCTAAAAGATTCAGAAACTTAATTAGATGAGTTTTTATTTCAGAGTTTATATCAAAAGTCTAGTAAATATGTTAATTGACTGGGCCACAATTGGACCAAACTAATTTAAGAATGTTTTTTATAGAGTGGACAGGACATCACCAAATAGAAATTAGTAAAGCAACATTTGCTTAATGATAAAAGTAAACAGAAACGACATGGTTGAGACTTTTGTACATATATGTAAAGTACCATATGAAATTTAAATGTGAAATAATATTATATTACCAAACTATATATCAGTGGACTTAAGACGGGTTTAAACCATTTTTTACTAATATTACATTAAAAAATATTTGACTATTTATTTATATTTTATCGGTTCTATATATGTTCAATTAGTTTAGATTCTTCTTCTTCTTCTGAAATTGGAATCAAAGGAATCACTAAGACCATACAAAAGATGGCAATGATGAAAACAGCTGCAATATTGAGGAAAATTCTTGAATACGGAAACCAACCAGTATAAGCTACAAACGGTAACCTGTCACATGGAAGAAAACAACACCGCTGGAAGAACACCGCCACATTAACCCAAAGAACAGAAAGTGCAAGAAATTTCATAAACTGCCCCCTCCCCCCACCAAAGTGATGGCACAAACATCGGTTGCTACCACA
Source organism: Sepiola atlantica (assembly GCA_963556195.1). Lineage (NCBI taxonomy): Eukaryota > Metazoa > Mollusca > Cephalopoda > Sepiida > Sepiolidae > Sepiola > Sepiola atlantica. The sequence goes on from OY744519.1 coordinate 134,497,128, forward strand.
CAAAATTGTCGCGAAGGGTCAAGGAGGATTTGGAAGACCTAGGAGGGAGAGCACTAACCAGACCTCCGCTGGAAGAGTGCGAAGAGTACTGGGACCTTGGGGAGGCTTAGTGCCGCCCTAATCCCAGAAAAAACCTATGGTCATTACCAGCGCGAAATCAATAATAGTCGACTATATTAAATGCTGGTCAGTGAACAGGTACAAGGTGAATGCTGGTCGTCCCTAAACGATAAGTACCATTCTTATTCTTTTAATGTTGTCTAATTAATGATTGGTAATTTGTATCTTTTTTTTTTTTTTACTTTTGTCTTTTTTCTGTTGCGTAAACCGAACTAACAAAAAATAAAAGTCTGAAAACTGTTTCTTTTGTTTGAATCGCAGAGTTTTCTGTAAGTAAATTGTAATATTTCAGTGTTGGTTTCTAATCCATGAAGTCTAGCCGAATAAGAACGGAAATAGAAAACCTAAAATATACACGAGGCATTTCTCCATCTAATTCTTACTTAGTAGAGGGCTACCCATCTTCAATTTTCTGTTAGCTCTTGGAGGTGTCGCTTGAACTTATTATATCTATCTATCTATCTATCTATCTATCTATCTATCTATCTATCTATATATATATATATATATGGAATAATTTTTTTATACTTGCGGGGGCTCTGAAATACACGACTAGTACGCGGCCGCAGGATATCTCCTCTCACTGTGATGGACTCATAAACCTTGTCATGTCACATGTCATCCATCTAGGAGAAGGAATACTCTAATACGAAAACCGTGCTACTGACCACTTACGCCTTGCCAGTAAACCGTGGGGAGGGAGGCCTCCTAGTTCTTATCGACGACCTTCCTAGAGCTAGAGTCTTGAACAAAATATCAGGTTTACAAACTCTAACTCTTAGGTATAGCTAAGAACGGCCGCTCCATCAACAGTTGTATAATATTGTGGGTAACTGTACGTGCCATGTTGCGCATAGAAAGGGACCCTACAGTTATCCCCGTTGGGCTTTCCCGAGGCCATAACCCCCATGGGCCAAGTCATGACTAATAGACTGGATGTGTGAGCTTATAGGTACCAAACAAGCACCCACTTTGCCCTCCCCACTCTATCTTAAAACCAAAATGATGGTACAAAGTAATAAAAAATCAAACCTAAACCAGACACCCACCAAAAACATCTTCGCCTCAGCCCTTGAGGCTAGTATTCACAAATATCCGGGGACTTAGAACCAACAACAATCACGTAAAACCTTTCTCCAAAAATCTTCCCGGATATATTAACACTAAGTAAAACAAACTTCCAATCCTCAATATCCTTACACCATGTTTACATGACTGATTACCTCTCACTCTACCGTAAAGACTCTGACAAACATATGCACGAGCTAGGAGTTTATGTTCGGACCCCCATTGACTAGAGAACATAGGCTAGAAACAGATGATGAAGCCTACATGTATTTTAGATTAACCCTGCAGAACAGGGGTAGTTACTTATATTTCTTATACCATTCTCCTTGGACCCAGGACTGTACCCTTCTTAACCCTGTCTCTGGAAGCATAGATATAGCACTCTCAATTGCCACGAGTTCTCAAATACAATGCACATCACCGACGCAGATGGTAACTTCACGTATATTTTCTCTATAGCGCACTTCCTCTCACAGACTGTCACGTTCTTGACCCGCATCTCTGATTGTGAGGACCAACAAGCCTCACTTCTCGACCTGTTCTTAACCTCACTGCCCGAGGCTAGTGTGACGAATGGAACGCTGATCACCTTGTGGTACTGATTAATACCATCCTAAAATCTCGTCCCAAAAGCTGATGAGCCGTTGCTCAAAACGTGTAGATACTTCTAGCAGGCTGATTCTGATTCCATCAGAGACGCCCCATGGAGTGGAGATTTTTTCTCTCGCTGCTGATTAATGCGCAAATAAGGCAACTGAATTGGTCAAAGCAAGCATTGATGCACATATCCCTATGAGAAAATTTTACAGCAACGCCTACTCTCCACAATGGTTAACCTCGAAATGTGCAGCTGCTATTGCTCAGAAGCAGCAAGCATTCCGACAATACGGCCGCCATAAGTTTACTACGAATAGACAGACATTTGTAGAGTCAATAAATCATTGTAAGACTGTGATAGCTGAAGAAAAGAGAAGGTATACAGAGATAACTAGGAAACGCATTCAGTCGCAGAAACTAGGTTCTCGTCATTTCTGGAAAATCTACAATAGTGCGGTGAACAATGGGTAAACAACAATTCCCTTGCTACCAAACCACAATGATGTTATTTGTACGGCAACTGACAAGGATGAACTACCACTGTGGACAGAAGCCACTCTAGATGATCTGGTAATCACCCCATCTCATGTCATGGACATCATTAAAAACCTTGACACCTCACAAGCATATTGGCCTGATCTTATACCAGTAATAGTAATAAATAAATACTCTGCTGAACTGGCCCCTGTTCTCTCCAAACTCTACAACTAATGCCTTGCTGAATTTTGCTGTAAAATTGCCTCTGTGGTAACAGTCTTCAAGAATTCTGGAGATAGAACTGACCCTCAGAATTATCGCACCATCAGTCTACTCCAGATCTTCGCTAAAATGTTTTAATCCTTAATCAATCTAGAAATAGTCTGGCACCTCGTTAATATTAAACTTCTTTCTGACCATCAGTATGGATTTAGGCAAGCACGGTATACTGCAGATATCCTAACGGTCACCCCTGGACGCATATACCATACACTGGACAAGGCACTTGAAGCTACGGCGGTAGCGCTTGATATATCCAAAACCTATGACAAGGTCTGGCATAAAGGTCGTCTCATGAAATTAATTCATATGGTATTACTGGACGAATATTTAATATAATTAGATCCTTCCTAGCCAAAAGAAAGATCCAGGTTGTCCTCGATGGCTATTCATCCAAACAACATGACATAAATGCAGGTGTGCCCCAGGGATCGATCCTTGGACCCTTATTGTTACTGATTTTCATAAACGACCAACCTGATAATATTGTGTCTGAGATGGGTATATTTGCGTATGACACTACGTTCTACTCTCGTTATGTGAATAAAACGGACGCGCACATATCCGAGGCAATGGCTGAATCCTTAGAAAGACCTCCACCCTGTAGTGGAATAAGGTCACAAATGGATGGTAACATTTAATGCTGCTAAGACTAAGTTACTTTCCTTCAATAACTACAAGAAACCTCTTCAACCACCGATTGCCATGGCAAATAACACCTTACCTGAGAGTCCAACGTTTAAACTCATCGACCTAACATTCACAGGTAACATGAATTGGAATAAATATATAGAAGACATTGCCAAGGCTGCTGCAAAGAAGGTTGGCTCTCTCTACCGTGCTAGAAAACTTCTCACACCTGACAGTATCCTATATCTCTACAAAGCCACCATCCGCCTATGCATGGAGTATTGTTGTCACATCTGGACTGGTGCACCATCCACCAGTCTCTCCCTCTTAGACAAGGTCCAAAAAAGAGTCTCTAATCTGATAGGTCCCTCACTATCCACCAAGCCCCATCCCCTGTCCCATCGCCGCAATGTTGCATCTTTGTGCTTGTTTGGCAAGTACTTCAATGGAATGTGCTCCGATGAACTTGCTTCTCTAGTACCCCAGCGACGTAAATACACTCGATCAACCGAACCCAACAATCAGCTAAATCCCATCGATTCACTGTGGAGGTCCCCAGATACCGGAGAACTTTCTACTCCAATCTTTCCTCGAGCTACCGGCCTTTGGAATTCCCTCCCAGCCCCCTGTTTCCCCGACTGTACCGACATGCAGATATTTAAAACTAATGTGAACAAACATCTAGCTGCAGATCTCCCAATTTAGGATCATCCCCTTTAATGTCACCATAATACTCAGTAGCCCCTTACGTCTACAGTGACAACTTGCCTTGTTTGGGATGAACTCAGTTAAAATAAATAAATAAATAAATAATAATAATAATAATAATAATAATAAGAAGAAGAAGAAGAAGAAGAAGAAGAAGAAGAAGAAGAAGAAGACGATGGTGAAAGTTGAAATAATTCTGATTAAGGAACCAAATTACTTATTTATTAAAGGATTTTTAAACTGTATTGAACAGTCTTTCTTTAATGATTATTCATTTATCATCAAAGCAATTTAAAATTCAAAGCAACAGTTTATCAAAAAGAATATCGTTGCAATTAATTTTTTTTATAATATTTTTCTTCTTCTTCTTCTTAATTAAACGGAATTCATTTTTAAAAATCATAGAAGCGAAAGGAATTGATAATGAAAGAGAAATTAATTGGGAAACTCCCTTTCCGTTTTGTTGTTGTCTACTCTTTTTCAAAACAATCTGCTTCGTCATCGTTTAAGAATAACAAATGGTTGTCACTAGTAGTCAGCTTTCTCATGATCTGCTTTGATATTAGGGGGTCGTTTGGAGTCCACACCTTCTGATGATGATGGTGGTGGAGCTGGGGGAAGAGGTTTATCGTAATCGGTCTTACAAATTTTTAGACGCAAAGACAAGACAGCAATGCGCAAAGATTGAGGATGATATACGCGGGAATTTAGTTGAATATTAAAATAGCCGGTTTTATTTAAGAAATAGATACAATTACGATCGCAGAAACGTTGATGTTGAGTGACTGGTAGGCTTGCTATTCGAACAATGATGGTCAAAGAGTTGGCGTCGCATTGTAGTTGAAAGAAAAATTGTCCTGAAAAGGACAATGTTGTCCTTAAAAGAACAGATATATTGCAAGTGTTGGAATTTTGTGAATTATCATGTGGACAGCAACATATAGTAGTCTTCGAATTAGTTATTTGAAAATGAGAAAAATCAAATTCATTTACAAATTAGGCACAAAGCCATCAAAAATGTGGGGAGATGGGGTCATAGGTTGTCTGACCTATTAGAAACATGGTCACTTATTCGTCCAAGCACTCTTCCTTGCAGTTTTTCATCATTTGTCAATCACTTTTAATTCAGCAGACACCGAAATACCACATTTACCTAATGGACTACCGTAGTTAACATTTTCCCAATAATTTAAAATAAATTTGATTTACAAAAAGATATTTACAATTTCATTGGAAAAGTGGTAATGGGACGACAAAATGTATATATATATTATATATATATTTATATTATATATATATATATTATATATATATATTATATATATATTATATATATATTATATATATATATTTATATTATATATATATTATATATATATTATATATATATTATATATATATATTATATATATATATTATATATATATATTATATATATATATATATATAATAAAATATGATAACACGAAATTACATAATTATCGATACTGTTGAAATAAATTATTGCATCGATAATTATGTAATTTCGTGTCATTATATTTTATTTTATTCTTGCTCTGTTTACCACATTGAGCTCTCATATCCGGATTTCCTCCTGGAATTATTCCATTATGACACAAATATATATATATATATATATATATATATATATATATATATATATATATATATGGGGAAAGAAGGATGAAGGTAATCCGACGTAATGGGAAAATGAAAAAGGAAAACCAAAAAAGGATGTTTTTTTATGTGTACATCAACGTTTCGTCTTGATTTATAAGACTTCATCAGGATGATAGTATTAAAAAACGTTGATGTACACATAAAAAACATCCCTTTTTGGTTTTCCTTTTTCATTTTCCCACACACACACACACACACACATATATATATATATATATATATATATATATATATATATATATATATATATATATATATATATATATATATATAGTGGTATTTATGAAGACTGATAGCAATGTAGAAAATCCGGAATGGTGAAAGAGGGTATGAACAAAAAACAACAATCGAAGACAATATTTGGAATATAAATCTTCACAACATCTATTAATTTTTCAATAGATCTGTCACGTATTATATCAGGAGATATGAGACTTGCTGCTAAATACAAATCAAATATCCGGTGAACAGTTTAATAATTTTGGGAGAACTTCTCAAAAATGAACAAAAGAGGTTTTTTTCATTACTGTAATTCACCACAAACAAGGCACATTGCCACTGAGATGTAAGGGACTACTGTGAATTAGGGGTCAGATTTTTATGGGGGCATACTAACTGAGGAGTTTAGCAGCGAGATGTCTGTTTACATTACATTTTAATTTCGGTGCTGGTGTATTTGAGCAGCACCAAACCTTCGTGCATGCAAACTCTCAATTCTTTTTTCAGAATGGTATGACCCTTCCGAAAAATCATGAAAAATCCATGCCTGATATTTTATTAATATTCATCAGTAAGTCTCATATTTACTGATATAATATGTGAAATATCTATTGAATGGTGTGTCGCCTCCGTCAAAATTATATGTAAATAAATTTCGCATATTCAGTGTATTTGCACATTGCTATATGTTTGCATTGGCAACACGCGTGTTTACTTATTGTAATGGGAACAATTGTTGTCTTTGTTTATTACTTAGTTTTTTTCTATGTGTGCTGTTTATGTATTACATGTCTCTTAACCTCATTTATGTTGGTTCTAGACAAACTGTTAATAAATTGAATATCTTTGTAATCCCACGGTTCGTATTTTCTGTTAAAACGATGCCGCCAAATTTCTGTATTACAAACAATAATACACGGCTAATATTTATGGTCCACCTGTGTAGAGAATACATTTAGTTTCTCGACACACGCGTTGCTAAACTTGATAAAATTGAATATAAAATATTGACATTCTTCTGTAAGACTGGCGGGATTGCATCTAGTTTTCTTTTTTTAATGCGCCACGCGAAACGAAGTGATTCTTGCAGGGTGTCTTACTGCCAGGTGTGCAGGCTAATGTTTTCGCCATCATTGCGGATGGCAGAGGATATATTCCCCTTCCAATGGTTCTCTCTTTAAGATCAACAGATGCATTCGAATTACTGAACTGTTCTATAATTAGCGTCTTTTGTTTTGTTTTTTTATTGTATCTTAATGCAACCTTTTCACGAATAATTAAATATATTCAATGTTTTTTCTTTATTTCCGGGGTTTAATTTTAAATCGCTCAGCGGAAACAAAATGTCGTTAATGCTTTAATTTTGATGAGCAATTATCCGAGATTTGAAGAAAAATGACACACAGAAAGATGTGATAGATAGATAGATAGAGAGAGAGAGAGAGAGCGAGAGAGAGAGAGAGAAGAGAACGGTACGGGAGAGGAGAGAATGCGTAATTATTTGATGGAAGGGAGAGAAAAAGTAATCGTTTCTGTATCCCCCCCCCCTATCACCTTTCACTATCTCTTATATTTTTATTGTATACACTCTTTCGACGAGTGAGTCACGTGAGAATATTACAGCTTTTTGGTTGGCTGCAGCGTTCCGGTGACGCCCTCTTTTGGAAAAATGAAAAACCATCAAATCAGATAATTAATTTCCGATGAAGATAAAAGAAAACGGTATAATTCCGTATTATCTTGTTGAATACACTTCATATAACATCCCTCTTTTTTGCGATTCGTCAGAGTCCTTTCTGCCCTGCCTCGCCTTTTTTCTATCTTCTTTCTTCTTTCTTTCTTTCTTTCTTTCTTTCTTTTTCTCTTTGTTTCTTTCTTTTGGTATGTATTTATTTTGGATTGTCTTCCTTTTTTCCCCTTTCTTTCTTTTCTCCAAAACATTTCTTTCTTTCTTTTTTTATTATATCTTTTTTTTTGTCTTTTTTTCATACTATTTTCTCTGTTTTTTCCCCTTAATTTCATGATTATTTATTTATCCTTATCTCTTCTTTTCTTCTTAGTTCGTTTCTTCGTTTCTTATATGTTCCTTCTCTCTTTCCTTCTTTTCTTTCTGTCTCTCTTTTCTGAGTCTTTATTTATTTATTTATTTATATGAACTTTTCTATCTTTTTCCTTCGCCGTTTCTTTCCTTTTCATTTGTCTTTTTATTTTCATTCTTTATCTTTTATCTTTCTTTCTTTCTTTCTTTCTCTGCGTTCTGTTTCTCTCTCTTGATCTCTCTCTCTTTTGTCTTTGTCTTCTTATTTTGCGTTACATTTTCTCCGTTTTTATTTCTCTTTTCTTCCTATGTTCTAAATATTTTACTTCTGTTTTTCTTCTTTCCTTTCTTTCTGTCCTTCCTTTCGAACACACGAAATGAGTTCATGGCTAGCTAAGCTACTGCCTTTCTTTCTCTTTTCGTGTTTCCTTAATTCTTTTCTTTTCTTTCGTTCACCTTCTTTTCCCTTTCAAACACTCACAACAAGTGGAAATCAAAGTTACAAGAAACAATATTTGACAATTACGTCCGCATAAACAGGTCACATGACTAAATTCAAATAAAATAATAATCGAATGTTGATTAACCGATCGAAAGACTTCCCGTATAATTCAGCACAACAAGTCTGGAAGCCGATCGATTGAGATATAAACCAACAAGCGTGTTAACCGACAGAGTTTTTTTCTAGCTTACATCATTGCGTCAACAAACGGAATGCTAAACGACGAGCTTTCAAACGATATACGAACATTGCTACTCTAGAATACTGATCACAACATAGTTGGATGTACGTGTACACGCGTTGAACATACGTAGCAATGCACATTACAATTAAAAGATAAATATTTACCATTAATAAAAAGAAACGTAAACATACACTTGTGAGGGGTGATCCATTGATTTTAGTTTTATTGGTAGTTTAAAATCAATAAATATTTATCATTCTATCATTGGTATCAGCAATAGAACATTAAGTTTGAAACAAATGCAAATAAAAACAATTAAAAAAAAATCGTTTTTGACATCGGAAAATAGGCACAAACTTTTCCGATTCCGATACTTGAAAAAATTCCGATTTTTCCGATTCCCGATTCTGATTCCGATTAATCGTCTCAGCAATAGTCCCAACTTGTCTAAATACGCCTGTCTTGAATTTCACAAGCAACCAAATCTCACGTCACTCACATATTCAGTTTGCTAACTTACATTTGGTGTAACCTACTTATATCATGTTCAACATTGTCACATATTCATTTATTGAAATTTCTTATCGTATTGACGATTCTATTGTTTTTTTCTTTCGATTTCATATAAGCAATCAATTTCTTCAACGCCCCATATTTATCCGTGTGTCTGCATATCCTGTGCCTATGTATTCGTGTGACTCTAGAAGTTATTCTAGTTATTTACAGGTGCAGAAATAAAACCTTTAGCATTCGGCGTTTTTTTTAAATTTTTTAGATCGTAGTTTGATACAAGACTTTTTTTTTACTTCCGGCATCCCTCGTATGCATATCACGCAACCGGAAGTGCAGCACATTTGTTGTCTCCTTCTTGCAACCAGATTGCCACGAAGTCGTCAAATATGCCGAGCCGCCATCTTTTCTCTCTCTCTCTTTACTTTTGGGGTAATCTTACGCGTTTGCACATGTGGTTGTCAAATGTTGGCACCAAGCTGACTTAATAGTTTCAACTCAATTCTTTATCTCATCTTTCAATGTTGTCTCATGAGGATCGCTTTTTTCTTCTTCTTCACTTTATACATCTTGTCTTTCTTTCTGAATTTCAGTATAACTTTTATTTATTTCTTTTTTGTTTTCTTTTTCTTCTTTTTTTCTTCCCTTTCTCTTTTTCCATTCAATTCATTTATTAGTTCTTCGTTTTTTTGCCTTTCCTTTGCTTGTTTGCTAAAAAATGTCTTTTTTCTTTTTTTCGTTTCGCTTTTTTCATCGCTTAAGTTTGTAAGTTCTGTCTTTCTTTAATATTACCCATTTTCTCTCTCACCGTCTCTCTCTTTTTACTTTTTTATCTGTTTCTCTCATTGAAATTCATTAATTTTCTTTATTTTCTTTTTTTTCTTTTTTCTTTCTATTTTTCAAATATATTTCTTTTTGCTCCCTTCAATAATTCATAGATTTTCCCTTTCTTTCGTTTTCTATTTTTTAATTGTTTTCCTTCTTTCTTTTGCTTTCTCCATTTCTTTCTGTTTTCCACTTTGTCTTCGTTGCTTTCTTTCTGCATTTCATTCATTTTGTAAAGTCCTACTAACTGTTGTGTTTTCATTAATCAAATAAGCCAATACATACTTATCTTACGCTACTCAGTAAAGTAACTTTTCTAAATTGCAGCTGAGGAAAATGAATTTTTCCTTCATTATAAGTTTCATGAACGTTCATTACAACGAAATAAAGCAAATTCTTTGCCCTCTCTCTCAAACCCTTGCCCCGCCCATATATATATATATATATATATATATATATATATATATATATATATATATATATATATATATATATATATATATATATATACATATATATAATATATATATATACACATATATATATACATATATATAATATATATGTAAAAATAAAAATGGAATAAAGAATAAGCAATTCAACAACTAACAAAAATAAACTCAAAAACTCATGTTGTAAAGTTCCACCGAGATATTTCGGCCGTAGATACGACCATTTTCGATCAGTTAATAAACTTTATTTCATAAAGTTTATTAACTGATCGAAAATAGTCGTATATACGGCCGAAATATCTCGGTGGAACTTTATTTCATAAAGTTTATTAACTGATCGAAAATGGTCGTATCTACGGCCGAAATATCTCGGTTGAACTTTACAACATGAGTTTTTGAGTTTATTTTTGTTAGTTGTTGAATTGCTTATTCTTTATTCCATTTTTATTTTTACATATTGTCTGAAACATTGTTTCTTTTTTCCCATAATATATATATATACATATATATATACATATATATATATATACATATATATACATATATATAATATATATACATATATATACATATATATATAATATATATATATATATATACATATATATATATATACATATATATATATAATATATATATAATACACATATATATAATATATATACATATATATAATATATATTATTACAGAATACACCTTGCATTGAACAATCGAAATTTGAAATAAATTTGGACATTCGTTACATGTTTATCACTCTTATTTCTTCTATCTCTAATATATATATATATATATATATATATATATATATATATATATATATATATATATATATATATATATATATATATATGTATATATATATATGCATATATATATTTTTTTTATTTATATATATACATATATATATAATATATATATATATATATATATATGCATATATATATATTTTTTATTTATATATATACATGTTTCACTCTCGCGGACGCCTCTGTGTAACTTAATTTCTATAAATATATTTTCATAACGTATTGAGCACTGTTGATGTAAATACTGAAAATCGATATATAATGTATTATATCTCTTTATAATATTATATGTGGATACATAGAATTGAATGCATCGTACAATCAGCTTAATGAGTCACGCCATCAAAATCATTTTGACAGTACTTTTACATAGATTGCATAGAGCGATAAGACTGAAAATCTCAGCGGTTCAATGTGGCTTCGTAAAAGACAAAGGCACGCGGAACGCAGTCTTCCTCATTCGTATATATATATATTATTTCATGTCATCATCATCATGGACGACCCTGCCTTCGTAAGGCGAGTGCGACTATGGTACTATTATTATATATATATATATATATATATATATATATATATATATATATATAGTTCCCTGTCCTCGGTTGGTTGAACAATCTACGAAGACTTACAATGTTTGTTTCATGAATAATTGGGAATTATTTCCGTTTCTTGGTCGGCGTGGAACAAAGACGTCGAATCAAAAGACAAAGGTGACTTCAGTCTAAGGTTCGAATCGTGCGACCGGTGTTACAGTTATACCAAGCCACACTGGTGAGTCTTTATTAAGATGAAACATGTATATACGTGGATAATAACAAATATTTATTATATATATATGTGTGTGTGTGTACTATATGTTCCTATCTGCTTTATTAAGGATGATTGGTTAGGAACTAAATCTCTTTTCCGTGACTGAAGGATGCTTTTAAATATTTTCTGAAGTATTTATTTACTTCTTATGAACTTTGATACAATTTTAATACGCTGATAATTAAACTACTTTGTCTATTGGTAATTTTACAAAAAACAATTTGTTTATGAATGAAATTGGAATCTGGGAAACGTACGTACATACCAATTTATTTCCGGAACTTGCTTTCAATATTTGATTTTATATTGAATATTTTTGAACATATCGAATTTTACCCAATAATAGATGTATACACACACACACACACACACACACATATATATATATATATATATATATATATATATATATATATATATATATATATATATGTGTGTGTGTGTGTATTTTTTAAATTTTGTAACACAAAGTACTTATAATAGCTCAATAGTTTAAAGCAAAATCTATGCTATATTTAGTATTTGTATGTAGTTCAATACCACATAATTATCACAGAGGACATATTCACGTCAGTTTTTCAAACTTATTTTTTTATTTCGCAGACAATTGTATTCATAAATTTAAAGTATACCGAAAATAACAAAGACGGTCAGTAAAAATATATACTTTAATTTTATGAATTGTCAGATTAATAATGATAGCCGATAATTAATGATTAGAAATATAAAAAGATAGGATACGTACAAGTTATTTAAAAATATGTAAAGGGACTATAATTCTATGTATTGAAAAAAAATTAATAATATTGACTGTAATTCGAGCTATAATCGCGAAGTTTTTAAAAAGCTTTTTCAATTTGTTTTTGTATAATTTCAACTGAGGATTACCACACCAAGAAATAAATAAATGCATAGGAGCATTTTACAAATATCTTGATGTTAGTTGAAACAATTGCCTGCGAAATAAAAGAAATAAGTTGGAAAAAATGACGTGAATATGTCCTCTGTGATAATGATGTGGTATTGAACTACATAAAAATACTCTCTCTCTCTCTCTCTCTCTCTCTCTCTCTCTCTCTCTCTCTCTCTCTCTCTCTCTCTCTCTCTCTATATATATATATATATATATATATATATATATATATATATATATATATATATATATATATATATATACAATTATCATTGTTTATAATTGGCCTATCGGTTAGCGACGTTGGATTGGGGTTAAAAATACTTGTAATCCAGGGTTTCGAATCGTGTGACCGGTAGTGAATAGTCATACTTCTATGCTGATGAGTCTTGATTGAAAAGAGACGAAACGTATACGTCCATAAATAAACAATAACAAATATATATATATATATATGTGTGTGTATTTAAGAAATTCAAATGTTTTAACTTTTGTTTTATCTTAATGAGGCAAGAAAAAAAATCTCACCTACATTCTACAAATAACAAAAATGAAGCGATCCAAATCTCTAAGATACAAGTGAATACTGCACGTGTGACTTAGCTCATCATGCGGACTTTAGGTTCCACAGATCTCATATATTATAACTCAATAGAATACAAATTTTATGGCATCATCACAATTATGTAATCATGTTACAAAAATTGAACATCATCAAATATTTATGTGTACGTATGTTTAACAAAATGTACACTTAAATATTTCTTTGTGTTTCATTTTTAGAAAATAATTATATAATATTGATTATGCCATAAACTTTGTATTCTACTGAGTTATAATATATATATATATATATATATATATATATATATATATATATATATATATATATATATATATATATATGCTTATGTATGTATTTATACATGCTATCAATATCTACGCCTTATTTACAAGACGTGTATTCTTTTTCCTGGATTATATTCTTGCCCCTTTCCGAAGAATTGTGGTTAGTACAAGTCCCATAAAATATAAACTTCCGCTTTTTGTCATTCTCGACAACAAATAAAGAAAAAAACAAAGAGAAGTCATTCTTTTATATGTTAAGAATTCCGACCCTTCTTCCACAAAAAAAATGCCCGTATTGTTTGCCGATGGTGCGTAGTGCCGACCACTTAAAGATCTTATTTCTTTAATATTGTTGTGACGATAGGATTATTAGCAGAACGCAACTCTAACCCGAACGAAATTCTTTGGTACAAGAAAGTCAAGTGTTTGTCCAACTTAAACAAACTCCTTTTACTGGGTAATTAGAAAGTTGTCCACTTAAAACGCAAACCATTAAAGTCGACTCAGGGCAATGAAACCACTTGTTATTCACGAAAGACAATGAGTTATTTGTGTTAAAAAGGTTGGATTACAACAAGGTTTATTTATTGTGATACTTCGATAGATGATAGGATGTTTGTAACTTTAACACGTTCATTGCTACAGCGGATATTTGAAACTTTATTGAATGCGCTGACTGGTGAAAGACGGAAGTTTGTGAAGTAATTGACTTATCATGACACTAAATACCAATACACTGTTTTTTCTTCTTCTTCTAAATATATTGTGAGGAATATAGTGTCTATTATCTAACATATACAGTTCTCTTGTCGGATTTTAAAAGCCAGACCAAAATGGCATTTAGGCTGACAAATCAAACTTTACTTCTGACAATTTTCATTTGTTATTGCTGTACTGTTTTATTGACAATACAATAACGTAGCTACAGTTTATTAAAAAGAAACCCGGCTGAGTCGATTGCTAATATGAAGTGTAATATCTGTTCTGATACCACACTTCAGTTGTTCTGTCCTCAGTCAATCAAGGAGAAATCCTTCTAGACTGAGCCAATTTTCATTTTTGTCCTAATCCAGAGTGCTCCTTTTTAAAGAGATTGATTTTGTCCATATTAAAAAAAACGAACTTGTGCCTAACCCTATCTCCATGGAGAGGCAAATAAATGCGGACTGCTCATATGAAGCATTTAAAAATAATTAGCTCAATATAATAATCAGCAAGGATGATAACTCATTTTAAATTGAAGAAGATAATAGAGGTTTTCTATTTCTACCTTAAGTTTAAAATTGAGCAAACAAATAAAACAATTAAAAAGAGAATCATTTCACTGCATCCCGGGCAACACCGGATAGGTACTGCGAGAATATACTAAAACTGAGTAAATCAACGTTTGTTTCCCTAAGGCTTGTCTACTATACATTTGAATCACAAAAAATACATGCTAATATATTCCTCACTTTTTAAAAAAATACTTTGATTTTAATTGTTTCAATTAGCCGTAATTTGCAATTAGCTGACTAAGTGACCCATCCCATTCTAATCTTCCAGCTATCACTTTCACCCTCTCTCACTGTATTTTTTTTGACAGTTGGTGAAAGATGAGTGACTTGTGAGTAAATTGCAGATTACGGCTAATTAGAATAATTAAAATGGATTCTTTTGCAAGCATAACTGAATCCCCAAACCAAGGAATAATTTAACATGCATTTCGTGTGGTTAAAAAATTATAGGAAAACGCCTTAGAGAAATAAACGTCGATTAACTTAGTTTTACTATGATAATAGATTAGTTTTATTTATTTAAATATAAATAAGTTGATTTTCATAATTAAATGCTGCATGGGGTACTATTAAACTTGGCTAGTATCCAGGAGAGATGGAGAGCACCTCCGATGTTCATAGATATATGTGTGCAAAGTTCACACTAAAGAAAATAGAAATTAAGTATAGCATGAAGTATAAATTCTAAATGTGTCTAAATTAAACGAGTGATGGAATAAAGTGATGATCAATTTGACAATATGGCACATCTTTGACGGAATGACATAACGGTGGAGGTGTTACACTATTACGTCAGAATGACGTCAAAATTACGTCACGTCAGGATGCGATACTTAGACGTCCATTACTAACGAGTATCAGGTTATCACGAGTATCAGTGTAAGGCATTTCGATTCCTTTGATCAATTAGTATTCGTTTTTCTAATAACTACAAGTTGAATAAAAGGAGCAGCAGCAACATTAATAGTAGTAGTGGTAGTAGTGGTAGTAGTAATAGTTTCCCTGTTTCGAGGAAGCACATACTATATCTATACACTACTAAAACTATCTGGATCACACCATCTCTCTGTATGTTGTTTGACCATCTACAGCTCTTATTTGATAAGGTATCTATCACTCTTGCTTCCGTCATTCCCCTTCTCTCTGTTTATTAACATTTGAAGGGAATAGGGAAAGGAAATTATAAAAAGATTCGAAAATTCCATTATAAACAAAAGGGAATATCACCAAGAGTCGTCATATTATTTCAACCGTAGCCGTAGAAAGAGAGAAAGAGAGAGAGAGAGAGAGAAAGAAAGAGAGAGAGAGAGAGAGAGTGTGTGTGTGTGTGTGTGTATGGAGATATAGCAAGCAGAAAACGAGTGATTTTAGATTTTTTCTTTTTCTTTTTAATATTTAACTGGCTTTGTAAATTCACTTTTTCCTGATTAAAAGACTCTAACTCGAGCCTTGGCCTTTTAGCTAGGAGCAAAGTGTAGTATATGTTCTGATGCAACACTTCATCTTCCTGTCCTTGGTCAATAAAGGACAAATCCTTCTAGATTTAGGCAATTTTTATTCTTGTTCCACTGTAGAATGCCTCTTTTTCGGGAGCTGGATTTTTCCCACATTAAAAACCGACCTTGTTTTTAACCCTAAACCTCGTAGGGAGGCAAGTAAATAGAAACACTCTAACACGACCTTAATGGGTGACTCAACGGTTCACATGTTTTCTTGATTTATTTAATAAAATCATGTTACTCTAACACGAAACACCAAATTAATGGTAGCCATATTTAAAGGAAGTAAATTCCTACGCATTTGAAAGCAGACAGTAGAAAAAAATGGCTGACAATTCAAAAATTCGAGTTTCCGAAGAATGACACAACATAGTTTCTTTGCCAATGCTAAATTGATCGCAGCCATTTTTTTTTTTTTGAGAAAGAATTGTTGAGGTTGTCTGGGATCTTGCTGTGACGTAAATTGACGTACAGTCTAAGTCTAGAGAAATGGATGAAGGATGAAAGGAGGGTGTCGCTTCTGGTGACAATGTTTAGAGTTACGGCATCTGAAACTATTGGGATTTCCAGTTGACTGACGCATTGCGCGACAATCGGGTTTCGTAAGGGACGGACCGGCTGAAACTGGGAATAAACAAACAATAATAAAGAATAAACAAATAAATGAACGAATAAAATGAATGGATTAAGAATGAATTCAAGATGGAGAAAACAAGGGCACGGAGGGAGGAGGGAGAAGAGAGCGACACGTGACTAATATTGGCGCTTTGCTGGAGTGGGGACATGGGTAAGATTCACCACCAATTGACGTTTATCATGACACATAAAGAATTTATAAAGAAAGAAAAATATTTACAAAACCAGGTTTAATGAAAGCTGAAAATGATATGTTTCATGAGCTTTGGCTAGACTGATACAAGGCTATAATAACAAGAGTGATTAAGGAGTATTTTTTGGATTTAAATTGTATTAATATAACAATCTTTATTCCCTTCTCTCCTCATTATTCCTCTACTCTAGAAAAAGAGAGAGAGAGACAGAGTAATCCACAGACAACTCACGACTTCTCAGTGAGACCAGTCATCATGACTAGTCTTACTAGTTTTTTCAGGCTGAGATTCGAACCCCGGCTGCTAGTACAGTAGCCAAAGTTCTTACTCGTTAGTCATTACCGCACACAACGAAAGCAGATTAAGTTATAATATTTTTTACATTACCTGTTCCGACGAACAACATATTAATACGTGCTTCTAAATGTCCAGTTTTCTGTATTTAATTCCCCCCCCCCCCACACACACACACATATATATATATATATATATATATATATATATATATATATATATATATATATATATATTACGACTCATCAGTGTGGAGAGGCGCAGAAGTGTGTCCACGCCAAGATTCGAAGTTCAAACGGCCTGTCATATCCAAATTTGATCAGCAGCCAAGTATCTAATTCATTGCGCTAATTAACTCGATACGGACGGAAGAAATTATAGCGCTACAACGCCAGTAGGGAATAAGGGAAATCTATTCATTACAAAATAGTATTGCTTTACGCTAAGTGGACACCCTTATTTCCCTACCAGAGAGCTATTAAATATTTTCTCAAAGGCCGACATTATTAGACACACACACACATAGTTTAAATTACCTACTAAACACCATCCACGAGTGTTTTGGGGCTCTCTGTACAGGCGTTCGTCAAGACGACCTGACATGAGGATACTTTCTCTGTACAAGTAAACCCTGACCAAATATTCAAAATAACATAGTATTCGAAGCCCAAATAAAATCCCCCGGCACACAGCTATACACTAGCTAATACGAGGAATGGTGCAATTCTCTCAGTGATGTTACCTCAAGTTACAGCACAGCTAGATACTCCACCAGACCAGATGAATTCTTGTCCTGGAATACGGTAAAACCAAGAGACAACAAGAAAGATATACTATAACATATTTAACGGGTCAATTGGGGAGAGCAAAATCAATGCTCTTTACTTCTTTACTAACTCAACGTTTGAGAGATAAAGAAGAACTCGGATAACTATGTATCTCATAGAGAAAGTAGGAGTTAGCCCCTTGGTTTCTGAGAACTTACTGAAGTAAAACGAAAGCAATATATATATATATATATATATATATATATATATATATATATATATATATATATATATATATGTATATATTTTCATCCACAGACAGCGGTTTCGTTAGTCGTTTACGACTCATCTGTATTGCTAGACGTAGCAAGAGTAACCACGCCAGAATTCGAAGCCCCAGCGGCCAGTCACATCAAAGTGTGTACAGCAACTAAATACCTGATCGAATGCGATAACAAACTAGCCACACATTTAAGGAGAATGAGTATATATATATATATATATATATGTATATATAAATTTCTTTTAAGTTTGCACAAAGGTTAATATGGTAGCTTAGTAATGTATAACGGACTCTTAAATGCAATAAAGACAGTTTCTCTTTGATTATAGTGATAACAAAAGGAAAATGAAATACAAAATGAAATAGGTATTAATTAAATAGAATATTGGACGCATCTTGTTTTTTCAGCCTGACTCAGGTGTGTTATACACTGATGAAGCCTCTTTGTGAATGTTATGTAAAATGTGTATACCATAAATGTGTATACTTACATAATGTGCAGACAAAACGTTTGTAAATAAAACTTTTTAAAAATAAACTAGGATTATATATACACATACATATAACATATACATATATCAATAATTGATGTTATGTATCTGTCTGAAGCCGAAACTATATTATTAGTTTTGATCACTCTCTTTTTATATCTAATTATCAGCTCCTACATATACCCATTCCAAAAGTTCCCCAAACATTACGCGTCTTTCAAATTTACATAATTAATTTGTTTTAAAACTTCTAATAAATTAACATTCGCAAATATACACTCATGATTGTTTTTTTTTCAGATTTCCAGATGTATTTCAAATATTTTCCTCGATAATAATAATCAAAATAAAAATTATAAATAGAATTACTTAAAGACATTGTTTTTTATTAATCTATATAATTGAGTAATGTAATTAAAGTAATTAAAGGAATGTACCGGCGTCCACTCCAACATTTGGTTACCCGTCCTCTGATTATTAAGTATAACTTTCTATTTCGAACGCACAGAAAGTTCTATTTCAAGAAATGCACAGCTTTTAACATGACGTCAAATGCCTAAAACGTGCTCGTGATACTTATGGAACATTCATGATTTTTTTTGATTTTGACATTAAAAAATTATTACGAAAATCGAAAACAAGTTTAATCAAGCAATAGAATTCTCTTATGTTTACCAATGTTTCTTTATATATATATATATATATATATATATATATATATATATATATATATATATGGGGGCTGCAAATACACACATGTATTCAGAAAAGCGAACTGGCCATTGATCAAAGGAAGTTTCATCGTATTACACATGTTATTTGAAGGTCTACATATCACGTAGTCATGATTATGTATATGACACTAAAGCCCCCGTCGCGCTGGTCAGTCATGTCTCCGTCTCCATTTCCCAGGAGACAAGGCCATGTTTTTTGTGTGGAGATCACTGTACGAGTTAATGATTGTTATCTACTTAAAAAAGAGGAAACAGTTTTCTTTAACCATAAGTCAAGACATTGATACGAAGAGGGGAGAGGAGAAAGCAGGCGTAGGAGGTACGCACTCTTGTCCGCTCTGTCCCTAGTGCGAAAGGGCAGTACAGCCCTTCAGTCTAGGATTACTAAATAAAATAATAATTGGAAAGAACACAAGTAAAAAAACAAAACCATAACTATTGTCGACAAAATTAATATTCTTCTATATAATAAAGTAAAGTAATCCAGATTGTTTATTTTGGTCATCAATAGCTTTATTCCTACTAAGTAGATACTTACCTCTGTTTTAGCTATTATCTTCTATCGACTATGTTCTTAATTCTTTCTAACTTTCAATCGTTTTTTTTCGATTAATATAGTTCGTCCGCTCAATATTTCATTTTTGAAAGAGACAGTATCTCTATGCAGCGGTGCCAGGCCGCAGAAAATGGTATCTACTTCAAATCGGAATAACTTTTAATGGGTAGTGTAGTATCGGTCTTGTTGTCATAAAACCGTCCTCCCAGGTAATACATCCTCCGTTTTTAAAGGGGATGTTGGGAAGAATCCACTGTTATTACACCCTCCTTTATTTATTATATTTTATTGTGGAAGGGTAGTGTAGTATCGCTTCTGTTATCATAAAACTGTCCTCCAGGAATGCCCTCCCCCTTTTCCGGCATTACTCATAAACAACATATATTTTGAAACTTAGAATATTTTTTAGTAAAAATAAAAACAACTTACGGTTTTTAATTTTTGTTGTTATGCCAAGTTTTATCGTACACATAAAATGCAAAAATAAAAATTATGTTGGAAACACATTGTCGCCATAAAGATAGCGACTATATTTTTCCGCCCAATTTTCATTTCAGCGTTTCACGTATACAATGAAACTTGCCATTGTTTTTAACGTTATCTAAATGAATAAATTCGAAAGTTTTTCCCACCTATCCTAATTATATTAACATTAAAACGGTTTATTCTTATTTAATTATGTGTAGTATAATTTTATTCGCATGATACATTCCTCCCAGGCATTATCTTCTCTTTTTTGTGGGGAGGCAGTATAGTATACATTTGTCCTCTATGATACAATCCTCCCACGACTACCTTTTTTGTGTGTGTGAGATAGTGTACAATCTATTCTGTTGACATGATATATATGGTTTATATATGGTTTATATTTCGATAGCTTAATAAGTTTTTCTAGTACAATTTATATATATATATATATATATATATATATATATATATATATATATATATATATTACAATAACTATTATTGAATTTTTATCCACAGACACACGCGTTTCATTTACCGGGAATCATCAGTGTGAAGGGTGATTGCTGTGCTGGGCACACTATTCGAAACCTTCAGTCCCAAGTCAACATTTTTACTTTTGTCTGAACGCCTAAACCGATGCGACCACCAAACCAGACACGTTGAAATAAAAGAACTAATACCTCTTGATGCCTAAGTAAGGGGGCACACATAGAACGCTGTCAGTAACAGTGTTCAACGAAACATCGACCGGAACTTAGCTTTACACATTTAAATTTGACAGCGCCATTTCATAATTCTTTTAGAGCGTCCGTCTTAGTATTAAAACAGCTAAACAATATTACGATAACTATTATGAAATTTTTATCCACAGACACATGTGTTTCATCTTTTTTACTGGGAAACATCAGACACACACACACACACACACACACACACATATATATATATATATATATATATATATGTGTGTGTGTGTGTGTATAAACTTAAAGAAAGAGGCAAAATGCCTTCAAAAAACATGTTAGATGCAGATATTTTTTATTAAAATCAAAAAAAAAAATCGAAACAATATTTTTTTATTTTACATCTTGCATTTTTTATGTAATAATTTCGCTTAATATAAGAAGCCTCGTCAGAATTTTAGACAAATAAAATGAATTAACCTTATTTTTCTTCGTAACAATCCTTCCTGGTCTTGTAGAAGTGACGTCCGATGTTGTGTGGACTTAACGGTGTAAATGTCTCTTTTAAATTTGAACTTTAATCGCACATGGTCGCTGGTATATATATATATATATATATATATATATATATATATATATATATATATATATATATATATATATATATATACATACAGGGCTTTACACGCTCCACTACTTTTGGAGCTGCTCCCGCTCCTGCTCCAACGCCCAAAATTGGAGCTGGCTCCTCTCACGCTCCCCATTTTCAAAAAGGAACCGCTCGTGCTCCAACTCCTATAAAAAAGGAGCGGCTCTTTTTCAGCGCTCCATAATAAAAATATACCTTCTTTCATAAACGTTCTATTCTGCCAATGAGTGGTCGAAGGATAGGGGTGGGCGTCAAAGGATCTCGTCAATATGGGTTGAGATGTCACTTTAAGTGTAAGACCGTAAGATAATATTTGACAAAATCTCGCTAATGTTTTGAGAGTTATAGGAGAACATGTCGGACGAAGTATAGGATTATACGTAAATTTTCGTTTCCTGAGAACAAGAAAACAATTTTGCTTTTTTAAATACATGGAAAATTTCTAAGAATTTAAAGCCAGTTTAAATGACTTTCTACTCGATAGTTTATAAATTCCTTTCAAGTTTTGCACACACACGAAGTAATTGATGTTTTGTCAATTAAAATGGCTGACTTGTTTACGAAGAAATCTAAATGAATTATGATGGATTTAATCTCGTAACTTGATTACGAACCGGCTTGAAATAATAACATTATTTAGACAACGATTTTTTACATGGGGAGAATGGGGGGGGGGGGTGCTTAGTTAACTATTCTGTACTTTCACGTAACAATTTAATAAACAGAAGATATCGTAAAAATTGAATTTAACTTGAAAATTTTATGTAAAAAATAACCCGGTCCAAACCTTTAATTTCGTAACGTAATTACGAACCGGATTGAAATAACATTATTTAGAAAGCCATTCTTAACATGGAGTGAGGGGGGCTTTGTTAACTATTCTGTACTTTCACCTAACAATTTACTAAACAAAAGATATCGTAAAAATTTAATTTAACTTGAAAATCTTATCTAAAAAATAGCCCGGTTCGTAAACTGCACAAGTACCAAAAAAATAATATAAAAAATATTCTTCACTGGGGAGGGGGTAGCCCCGTATTTACAAGTATATCTCCTGTAAAAACGCTTATAAAATCTATTTTCAATCGATATTTATTCGATAATTGCCGAATTTTCCTACTTGGCCAAAATTGCCGAGTTTTCCGTTGCCGAATTTTCCATTGACGAATTTTCCGATGCCGAGTTTTCCTTTGACGAGTTTTCCTAAATTGTGTATTAACATACATACTGCTATCCAGTCAAGCAGACTATCTAGTTTAAGAGAAGAAAAACAACATAACTTTCACTAATACACTTAGGAACGGTATGAATCCACATATATCCTCCCCAAAGTTATATGAATTAAATAATAGGGTAGACTGTACTCTGAAACCTTGATTGGGCAACTTACCTCCCCTATCTAGAGTGCTAATTTTCGGAGTTTTTATTCAACAGAGAGATAGCAGTGTACTTTTTAAAAGGGCCTTAGTTATTATCTCAGGTCAGCTAGTAAACAATTTGAATTCTCTCTCTCGCCCCCTTCCCGACCTGCACTCAGATGGTGTCAAAATCGTTCGTACCCCTAACTCAAATGTTTAATCTTTCCAAAGAAATAGAACGCTCAAGTCACTGACTGCAATAAAAACTTTAATGACGCCTTTGATCTGTCTCATCGCTTGATAGCAAGTCGACGGGGTTGGAGGGGGGGAGGGGTAACGAATAAAACAATAAAAAAAAGATTGTTAAAAACATTACAATTAAATCGTCTTCCGCCTGAGCCCCTCCCTCTCTCTACCAGAGATATGATTTTAAAAAATAATTCAGAGTAAACTCTGAGACTTTCTTTACTTTTCCTTTATATTGCTGAAAAAAAAGCTAATGTTTAAAAAAAAATCAAATAATTTTGGAGCGAGGAGCGCAGAGCGATAAAACCACCGCTCTTTAGTCCCAAATGGAGTTGCTCCCGCTCAACTCCCGCTGAATATAAAATGAGCCCTCCTGTCCTTCGCTCCAGTAAAAAGGAGCATGCTCCTGGAGCGCGCTCCTTTATGGAGGGCTCCGTAAAGCCCTGTATATATATATATATATATATATATATATATATATATATATATATCAAGGGAGGGGCGATAGCGCTCTATCCCTTAATAGACTTCAAAAACGGCCTATGCTAGAAATCGCATTTCTTTGATCAATCATAACTCAAAAACCAATAAACCAAATTAGTTAAAACTTTGCACAACATTTTTTTTGATAGGTTTGTAGAATTTCAGCATCATTAGTCAAGGCAACCCAGAGATCCAGAAATGTCAGGCATGATTTTGTGTTATTAGTGTGTACGTACGTACGTATATGCCATCCTGTATCTCATCAACTATTTGATGGATTAAGCTGATTTTTGGCAGAGATAGAGGTTCTATAGTCTACTTGATGGCATTTAAATTTCAGTTTACCATATACCTTAGTTTTCCAGCAAATTCGAAAAAAACTTAAAAATGACCATTGTATTGAGGCATAGCCTTTACAAAAGTAGTGACATTCCATGATAAATGCCAGTATACTGGAATCATATGCCCTTAATAGGGTTAAGATGAAAATTCATATACACTAAATGTACAAAAGCAATGAAATTCACAAATTTTTACACTTTTATTGTCATTTAGGGTATGCAAGCACAACAGGACTATGTATTTTACTGGTAGGAATTTTTCTTCAGCGCACCTCACACACTTCATCCACTCATGCATAGAGATTTATACTGTAGGGATGTGATAATGAAATGGTTTGGTTGATATGTAGTCATACCCTTAATTAATGACAATAAAAGTGTAAAAATTTGTGAATTTCCTTGCTTTTGTACATTTAGTGTATATGAATTTTCATCTTAACCCTATTAAGGGCATATGATTTCAGTATACTGCCATTTATCATGGAATATATATATATATATATATATATATATATATATATATATATATATATATATATATATATATATATATATATATATATATGTGTGTGTGTGTGTCTTTGTGTGTATATATATACTTCTGGTCATATCTATCAAAGTAAATCGGTTTATAATTGAAGACGATATAATAAAGAAAGAAATGTGCTAAGGTCACTGATTGAATTAGTAACGCTTTTGGCGATAATCATTCATTAAATCGGAAAAGAATTGAAAATTCCTCAAATGAAAGAAAGAAAGAAAAGAATGTGAACTTGGTGCCATGCTAATATTGTGTTTCTTAAACAAATTTTTTGCCTTTCTGTGTCCTTTTTGCTCTTCCAGCCCGGCGCCATTACATCCCCACGTCGCCATCTTTTATTATCTCTCATTTCCGCTTTCATCGCAATCAGCTGTTCTCTTACAACTAACCGTTCAGATTGTCATCTTTATTAATTAGGAAACACACATATTAAAAATAAATCCGTCAGGTCACTGAGTGCATCATTTATCTTTCCATCAGATAGCGACAGAGTGTAATTCCTCTCGGACTCTGTCTGGCTGGAAGTATACTCTTTTATATCATGAGTATTAGTGGTCACTTGCTTGGTTAACAGCCCCTGTATTTTCAGCCATACATTAGGCTATTGGTCAAGAAGACGAAAAGCACTCAGAAGACGTTGCCTCATTTTTTTTAAAGGAGGAAAACCTCCATTTTGAATTACGCTTGCAGTGAAAGTTTCGCAGGCGACAAGTTGATTAAGTACAAATCTGAACATTATATGGGAACGAATTATCAAGAAACAAAGTACAGATACTCCCAGAATCAGAAAGAAATGGCAGATAATCCCAGAACTAGAAAAAAAGAGACGATAATTCTAGAATTAGAAAGAAAAGGCAGATACTTCTAGAATTAGAAAAGAAATATGAGATAATCCTAGAATAAGGAAGAAAGGGTAGATACTCCCAAAATTAGAAAAAAAGAGCAGATAATCTAAGAATCAGAAAGAATAGAAAGATAATCCCATAATTAGAAAAAAAAGGGAAGATTATGCCAGAATTAGAATGAAAGAGCAGATAATCTCAGAATGGGATATGGTGATAGTAATAATAACAACTATTTAATTACAATATCAGCAAAAGAACATCTGCGTATAGGTAAATACATTAACGCTAGCAATTAAGTTTAAATCCTCACCACAACCATTAATCACCCTGTATTGTCCTACTAGACATATGGCCGTAGGATATATGCGTTGGTTGAGAGAGATCCTGAAGTAAATTCTACGTATAGGTTGTGATTTCAGTCCCAGGTGAAACCATTAATTGACTGATACTAAATACCTAAAATAACGTGAAACGCGGAATGAGACTCGCCTAGTCCCGTGGCTTAAATAAAAGCACAGTTGAAAAATCCCAAATGATTACAGACAATGACAAACGGCATCTAAAGAAGGCCGAAGAGTACAATTGCCGAAATATTGTGAGAATTAACAACCACAAAGATGAAGCAAACACTCATAACATGTATATTATAACAGATTTATTCTTACGTTAGTACTGGTAATATTGCCTCTTACTCCCTATTTGGAATCATGAACTCTCCCAAATGCAAAAGGTGCTACCAGATCAGGCTGTCTGAAGATACCGACTTCCTGAAACAAAAACAACCCGTCTCGTCTACCCCCCCAAACAAACTAAACCAAACATCACAAATAAATATTTGCAGATATAAAGATCTTGAAGACTACAAACTTTTACCAAAATGACTGGATTCTACATTATATAACCCGAAAAGGGTGATATGCCGTAAAACGAAACAACCAAACAAAACCAAATGTAAAAAAGAAAAGATTCAATCTAATTTTTATCTGACATCGTTAAAGTTTTTTTTTCTATATCAGCTTTAGCAAAATCCCACCCCTTCACTGTAGAGGTTCCCAGATGCCAGAAGGCTTTCTACTCTAATAGCTTCTTTTCTCGAACCGCTTGCCTTTGGAATTCCCTCCTTGCTCCCTGTTTCCTCGACTGTACCAACATGCCGAAATCTAAATGCAATGTTAACAAATATCTTGCTGAACCACTTCCCACTTAGGATAACCCTATAAATCTGGCTCATAATTCACACTAGTCCCTTACGGTTCAGTGGCAAATGTGCCTTGTTTGGGATGAATTGAAATAAACAAAAAGGTTTTGCTAGCGATAGTTGTCTGGGACTTTTGTCGTGATGTATTCAACTGTTAACCGATGTCGATCCTAGTATTGAAAATGGCAAAATAGGCGGGAACCATGAGCGTCTGTGTTTATGTAGGCTGGTTTACGTGACTCTAAGGGAGCCGTGATTGCATTTAGGCAAGTAATACAGAATGATATAGAAACCGGTAAAAGGTGAATATACAGAAAGTGAAATTTCGACCACGTTCATTCGCGGTAGTTATCTTGTAAAGTAGTACTCTGATAACAGGCGCACACGCTTCGGATCGCATACAGTTGTTGGCTCGTTCAGTCGAAGTAGAATAGCTTTGCTTGCGACAGCCATCTTGGACTTGTGTCGTAATGCAGTTAACCCTTAACCGACATCGACCGTGGTAGTGAAACTGATAAAGAGAAGATGGGGCCCCCAAGCGTCGTAATTTATATAGGCCGGTTCATATGACCTCTAATGGAGCAGTGATTGGGGTTACCATGGCAACCCCACGTGACCCTAAAGAGAAAAAAGGCAGAAAATCACACTGACCAATCCCTGAAAGTCCATCAATTCCAAAAATATTTTTGTTTTGGAAATTTCAATTTATTCTTCGTATTTAACATCTTGAAATGTCACACGTTTTAGAGATTGAAAATAAGGTTTTACGGAACACCTCGAAGAAAAGAGGATAGTCACTGACCACTTCCTGCTCAGCGACAACCCACACCTTAAAGAAAAAAAATATCAAAGCTTCAAACTACTGCTCACTACTTTAAACGGTCAAGTGTCCAGGGCTTGACATAAATTATTTAAGATCGAGGGTTTGGTTGACCATCAAGTTGAAGGAGGGACGAATGTCTCAAGAGTAAGAAAGATAGATAGTTTGAGAGATTTTGGCCAATTAAAAGACATTTTGGGTTGTTTTAAATCTGGTCAATAAGGACAAGGAGTGGGCTGAACTTAAGACCATTAAATCACGTCACCTAGAGCCGGTCCTATCTATTACAGAACCCACAACTAATAGGGTGTGTCAGAGATTGCTGGAAGGTCAAGGAAAGGAGTATTTCAAAAGTCTTACAGAGGTCTTTCTAGTTTTATACTTTCTCTCGTAATTAAAATGTCGGAAAATATATACAACTGTTTTAAAGAAATAAGACAATTCTATCACGTCGCCCAGAGCTGGTACTACGTATTTCAGAGCCGCCGATGAAGGGGACGAGTTTTAGCTTGCTGGAGGATCACAGAAAGGGTTATTTCATCATCCATACGGTGACCTTATTAGCTTTATAATCTCTCTCTACTTCAAGTGTCGTAAAAATATATACATCGATTTTAAGAATACGATCATTCTATCACGTCGTCCAGCGCCGGTACTACGTATTTCAGAGGCCTCGACTGAGTGGGCGGGTTTAGACTTGCTGGAGGCTCTCAGAAAGGATTATTGCAGAAAACCTACGGAAGCCTTATGGCTGTTTCAACAATAGCAATAATTACAACAAAAATACATTGCTTACTAATCAGAAAAAAAAAACTATAAAAAATGTTAAAAAAATGCAAGAATGTAAATAAATCAGTGTGTTTTCGTTACGTTTCTTGAACATTTTTTTCATCTTATGTCGTTGATATTCGTTTGTTGTCGTAACTTGTTGCAGGCTTTAACGAGCCAATATTGTCAGCCATAGGTAACGATCTATACAAGCGCCAAGAACAGAAATGTTATGTCTCGTGTAGAATTAAGAAGAGATAATTATACCCTCTTACTTTTGATTGGTCTGAAAGTCAAGGCTCCGGTGTTTAAATTGAAAATCGACTAATGCGACAAATAAAAGCATCCAAACCCCATTGTTCTGTTTCTCTAAAGAATCTCAAAAGACGCCATTTATAATTGATATTTGCATCGGATATGATAAGCGTGAAATGCGGACAGACATATAACGTCAGTGTTTTATATAGAGAGGAGTCTTTTGAGTCTGTAGACTAGTCTTGATACTAATGAAAAAAAGTAGTTTGCAAAATAGGAAAATAGCTCTCGAGTCATGCGCAGTGCGCTCACACACTCTTGGTGTATAAAGAATAACTTTGCTATAAAAAATCTCTAAGGACGCTATTTACAGTTGGTATATTCATCAGACATTGGAAGCGTGAAAGACGGACAAAGTCCTTGTTTGATAGCTAGAGGTGTTTTTTTTCTAGAAAAGCCTTGCCACTAATAGAAAAATGACTTTTGCAAAAGAAATAGATAAATAGTAAATAAATGAATGAATAATAAATAGCCTCATTAGTAATGCACAGTGCGCGCACACGCCGATGACCTACTGTTGTGAGCTATGTCTACATATGTGCCCGGTTAGGATTAGGGTTAGGTTAAGGTTATAATTAGAGTTAGGTACAAAATGTACCTGTACAAAATGCAGAATAAACACCACTGTGGAACGCATCGCGGAATGATGGACAGCTATCTGTGTGCGTTTACGCGGAGGCAGGAATATGAGAGAAAGGGTATTTTTATGTAAATACTAAATGACATGAATGGATTGCGTCCTCTTGAGTAAGTAATAAAACGAGTTTTTTTTTATTGCAACTCGCATTTTGTCTATTTTTTTGAGTGGCGGTGGTATCTTTTGGCGGGTTTCTTCTACAGAAGATCATATATATATATATATATATATATATATATATATATATATATATATATATATATGCATTTCCCCCAGTTTATCTTGATTCGTTTACTTTCTTCTGTTCAGCTCATCATCAATTTCTGGCCCTTTCAATCCCAACCACCGACTGCTGCCCCGCTCCCCTCCGAGGATAAGGTTTCTCTGCCCTCTTTCGTTTAAACAGATCGTCGTGCCATTATCTACTTGAAATGTGCCCGCCGGGATTTGGTGTCATTGACCCTTCGACCCGGAAACAAGATTGGTGGGTCAAGCAGGGAGCATCAAGTACAAAAAAAAAGACAGGAGTGGAGTAGGAGAGAGGGTGCTAGATGTTAGGACAAGCGTATATGACGCGTGTCTCCACTGACCTCCGGAATACAGAACGCACGTCGGAAGTCTAGGCTTCACGCTTTTTTCATTCATGCAATGTAGGACTGATGGTCACGAAAATGAGTTCAATGGCGTTATGTGGCGGTATCAATTTTTATTAATACAAGGTGACCCTTAAAAATTCCACCCATGGAATTGTTAAAACAATTTAGAACTCTTTCTGCAATCCAACTATATTTGATACAAATAAACTTTATTCTATGCCTTATTTGTCGACCAGGATTCATCACAAATGTCCAACAATCTTTGTTTTATCGCTATTCAGCGATAAGCTGACTTAGATACGGTCACAAACTCTGACGCACATCCGTTAAGGCCGTCTTCAGTTCAGAAATGATGTATGGTTTTATTGGATAGATATTATGCTTTAGATAACCCCACACATAAAAAATCTGGACGCTAAGGTTCGGTGAGTGTGAAGTCCATTCAGGATCATACCAGTTACTTGTGAGAGGAACAGCAGAGTGTTCGCGCATATCATCGATAAAACATAGACCGTTGGACATTACGAACTGAACCTTTGTAGACAAAGTCGACATAGACTGAAGTTTATCTGTACCAAAAATGGTTGGATTGCAGAAAGAA
This sequence comes from Sepiola atlantica, assembly GCA_963556195.1. NCBI lineage: Eukaryota > Metazoa > Mollusca > Cephalopoda > Sepiida > Sepiolidae > Sepiola > Sepiola atlantica. The sequence goes on from OY744519.1 coordinate 134,528,082, forward strand.
TTGTGAATTTTATTAACTATTCTATGGGTGACATTTTTTCGGGAGGTGGGTGGGAGTTGAGTTACTCTATAATACTTATCGAAGGTTTTCGGCTGACCGTTTCAAATTTCGAAAATGTATACGTGACGTTTTACCTATGGAATAAAGAACACCGTCTTAGATTCGAGGCTGCCACTCATACCTAATGACCCAGGACTTAGTGACTTCGTGTTGAGCCACAGCCGTCGTAATAACCTAGGCCAGTTCACTAAGTCGAGTTTTTCTGGTGACGTCTTGATAGTGGTTAGTAAGAACTACTATCAATGAGGACCGAAAGTGCCGAAGGCAATGATGCGTATGCGCGAGAGTCCATCTTTTTTCAGCAAATAATCAGGGCAAGCAAACTGCTCCATACGGATTAGTTATTCACTTGGAAATCATTGTTAACCTGTTCCTGCTATTGTGACTTTATTTCTCTGCCAAGAACACTGCTACCCTCCTAATGATTATTCATTCACTTGGAAATCATTGTTAACTTGTTCCTTTTTTCAAACGTATTTCCTTTTTATAGATGTCAAGCGCGAAAGAAAATAAGAAATTATACCATTGCCGCCAACATTAAAGTTCGATTTTCAAGTCTTTAAAAATTAAATTAGAATTTTATTTCGGGATAAAAAATACAAAATTTAAGACTAATTAATAAATTTCATCCAAAATGTGTACGAAAATCCAACGAAATAAGTGAAATATTCAAATAATAATATATTGTAAATAAACTGTTCGTTTATATAAAAAATCAAATATTCAAATAATAATATATTGTAAATAAACTGTTCGTTTATATAAAAAATCAAATATTCAAATAATAATATATTGTAAATAAACTGTTCGTTTATATAAAAAATCAAATATTCAAATAATAATATATTGTAAATAAACTGTTCGTTTATATAAAAAATCAAATATTCAAATAATAATATATTGTAAATAAACTGTTCGTTTATATAAAAATTCAAATATTCAAATAATAATATAGTGTAAATAAACTGTTCGTTTATATAAAAAATCAAATATTCAAATAATAATATAGTGTAAATAAACTGTTCGTTTATATAAAAAATCAAATATTCAAATAATAATATATTGTAAATAAACTGTTCGTTTATATAAAAAATCAAATATTCAAATAATAATATATTGTAAATAAACTGTTCGTTTATATAAAAAATCAAATATTCAAATAATAATATATTGTAAATAAACTGTTCGTTTATATAAAAAATCAAATATTCAAATAATAATATATTGTAAATAAACTGTTCGTTTATATAAAAAATCAAATATTCAAATAATAATATATTGTAAATAAACTGTTCGTTTATATAAAAAATCAAATATTCAAATAATAATATATTGTAAATAAACTGTTCGTTTATATAAAAAATCAAATATTCAAATAATAATATATTGTAAATAAACTGTTCGTTTATATAAAAAATCAAATATTCAAATAATAATATATTGTAAATAAACTGTTCGTTTATATAAAAAAATTAAATATTCAAATAATAATATATTGTAAATAAACTGTTCGTTTATATAAAAAATCAAATATTCAAATAATAATATATTATAAATAAACTGTTCGTTTATATAAAACATCAAATATTCAAAGAAATTGTTCGTTTTCACAAATTTTAATTTCTTACAAAAAATGTCTGTTTGGCAAAAAATTCCTCTCCCCCTACGTTCCAACCTTCTAGAGGTTGTTACTTTATGGCTGTTAATGCCTTTCATGCACTATAAGACAGTGTAATGGACCCAACTGGATCATGCTGATCTCATAGTCTGCGAAGGTACCCATTACATCACTTGTGGCTACCCAGGATTATTAGTCATGTTTTGGTCCAGTATCCTTTTAAGGAAGTGTCTGGATATACACAGACACGACAGAAGTTCACTCTTACACTCTTATTATGATAAATAACGAAGAATCGTGTCAGAGGGTCCTGATCGACCTAGACGAGATGACATTGATTATTTTCCCTCTCTGGTGAATTAGTTAATCACTCGGTTAACAGTTGAAAGTAGAATTCCGTGGGTTTCTGCGATTTAACGCTGATCATGTTCACATGCAGATTGCTTAATAATATAGATCCTCTGAAACTCAGACAATTCTAATGTTTTCTTGGCGGGTGTCATAGTTGAATGGTGAAAACATGATAGATATATTGATATCTGAAACACAAAAAATGTTAATAAAATATCGATATTTCAAACTGTCACTGCTGATTTAACGGCTCTGAGTGCTGACCCTAGATGAGTGAAACATAAAGAAAGCCTATGTGTTATGAAGATGAAGATATTTCGTTGGACTGTCGATCTGATCAGCTTAAACCATGTCCGAAGTTACACCGATCTCAGAAAAAAATAGGAAAATCGTCTACGCTTGTACGAACATGTAATGCACGCAAACGTATGAATTATTTGATGTGAGTTTCTATTTAGTATTATTTTTTATTTTTCGGACTACTATTCTCATCTTGGATGTTATGTTCACAATGTTTTAGCTGAACTCGCCTATTTGCTTAATCTACGGAGGTATGTTGTTCTCGTTCCGTCAGCCATGACCGGATATAAGTCTTTAGTAAGTTATTTTTATTTTTTACTCTTAGTTTGTATGTCTGGTAGTGAGGAATGTACCCTCACCCCCCAGAAGAATGTAACTTAGAACTGAATGTTACTCATCATCTTTATCCGTTGCGCCACGAACCCACACTTGGATTTATAAATGGTTCTGTTTGAAATTCCGTATAGATTCCTAGGTTCGATATAAGAGTTCCTTAGTTCGACAAGTTCCCTAGTTAACGTGAAGAAGGTCGGAGGTAACATTGGCCGAAACTCTGTGAGAATAATCCAAGATTATAATAGTAGTTCAAATAATCCAAATAATCCAAATTATCAATCCTTGTCTAAAAAAATCTGGAACACATTTACTTCTGCTATGTCTGTGAACAATATTGACTTACACATGAATGTCTACGACACGTTTTCGTTTCTGTACTTTACTATTAATTTCGCAATTTGATGACGTAAGACGTAGACTATGTTACATCTTTCTGAGACACTTCGGCCGTCGGTTGGTCGCTCATAACTTTGAAATAGCATTTTCTTTGGTCTGTTATGCTTATACTATTTTTAGATGTATCCACGAAATATTAGAAGAGACTCTCTTCATCTGTCGATTGATATGTTGGTCTGTCACGCTTACGTTTGAATTACCATTTACATCGTTAAACGCACAGATTGAACGGACGCATCTCAGGCGTATCTGTTCTTGCTTACGCGCTATTTGATTCTCACGGGAGTCTCAGGTGTCGGGTTTTATATGAAGGGCGTATCTAGTTTTGTTAATACTCACATGCCATTTAAAAATATATAAAATGAAGCGGCGTTAAAATGTTTAGATATACAGTCGTGATAAGACATGGTTTTCCCTCTGGAACCCTGGGAAAGGAGAAAGCACGGTGCACAATAGAATGGATTATTACATCCGGTGAGGAGGCGCCACTTTCGGAGTTTTTGTGAGTGTTAAGTAACGCATTAGTTAAGATTAATAACGTACCCACTCTGTCAATGTCTCACCTACGAGTTCGTCATTCGACTAGCAAAAACCCAGTCCGATGTCTCACAAGTAGGATTTTACTCTAACTTGGCCGGTGTCATCCAGCAAGAGAACCCAGTTAGTATACTGAATGTTGGAATGAATGGAAGATATTATAGATAAAAAAATATAATTGTTTTTTTTCTTTCTTCTTTCCTTTTTAATTCGAAGCATGACAATAAGTTCAAACTTCCGGCCCTCCCCCATATCCACTATCAGCCACGCTCGGCTTTGACACACTTTATACCCAGACATGTTCTCTAAGCTAAAAATAGGTATGGGAATTAATAACTTCAAGCTGTAACTCCATTTCCTCTTTTTCACTTGAACTTTATAGACTGCTGCTGATAATGGATTAACCTAAATCACCGTTTTTCATTTGTTGCCTTTCTCATCCACAGCTATGGCGAAACTCAGACAAATCAAAATTAATAACTGTATGATTTTTCTTCATTTTTCTTCATCATGAGGAAGTCTACAATAAAGACGAAACGTTGATGAATACATAACTAATATAGTGGAAAATTAGTATTTATTATTTTCTCGCGTCAGGTGAATTTGTCTGTCTTTTTGAGAAATATTTTTTCTGCAGGTTTGTTCATAAATGAAGACTCGAGACAAACAAAAAGGATTTTACGCTTCTTTTATTGCTGATGTATGTCGACTTGTCCAAAGTAAACAACATCATAAAGAGTACAACATCCACTATACACATTAAATATGTGGAATTATGTAATAATTAATTAACACTTCGACCCCGGTCATGGCTACGGGATAAGAAAAATTTACAACCATTGATTAAATTAAGGATTCGATTCGAAATTCGATATAGGTATTATTTAGCCCCCTCCTCCTCCGAGGAGTTTAGACACAAAGTATAGTAAGGTTTTGAAAAACATGCGCACGAGGTGAACTTTACCTTAGCCTACAAAAAATGCCTGAGTCACCTCGTCGGCATTTCCAGATCGGGCCACCTAAGGCGATAAGCAATAAACTCACTCCTTTTCTCATAGAAAAGGTAAACCCTAGTATAAACCTTTCATACATTTGTTGTTAGGTATGGGAATTAATAACTCCAAAATAGCATGTTCCTGGATCTGTCACTTTAAAGTTTGAAATGGCATTTTCATTCGTTTATCAGGCATATTCGAAATAGCATTGGCGTTCGACTGTCACATTTAAGCTTGAAATAACATTTTACGTTCGTATGTCACGCAATTTTGAAATAGTACTAACTAACTTTGGTTAGTATGTGGAAAACAGAGAACAGAGACATGTGTGGGATTATACTGGGATCGTCATCTTAAATATGGCTTTCCTATCTTTATTGTAGGAGAGTTACCTCGAAAGGAAAATCTAAGGGGAGGTAACTACATCATAATGTGACACCTTGGAGGGTGGACATTCTAGGACTGAACATTACCATACCCCAGCCTGACAGCAACAAAGCCAATGTCGGACTGATTGTCGAGGACTTATCCCCGACTGGTACGAAACAAAGGTCGCCAGGATGAAGATTCCTAAGTTAATCAGACACCAGACAGAAATTTAACCGATGATTTGTGTAGCTTGCTTATGGTTCACTGATTGGTATTAGACCAATACAAGCCGGGTCGTCTGGGCGAAAGGTTATAATGTTGCAAGACGTGAACCCCCTAATACAGCTATATATACTATATTTACTGACGATGTAACTCGTAGTATCTCTGCGATTTCTTTTATAGATATCCCATCTCAAGAATAAGCGCCTAATTGTCTGAACATGACAGAATTAACACATGCAGTTTACTGTCCAGGGACAAGTATAAGCATTTTAATGGCCGACATTAAACGTTTCCAAATACACATTCCAGGAAAGAATTTCCATTCCCGGTCGCAAGTGTTGGCGTTCCAGCTATTAAATTTGCTTTTCATTTTTAATAGCGTCGAAAATATAGCTCGTTACCGATGTGCCCTCTCGAAGTTTGTAAAGCTGAATTTAATGGAGGCAAAATCCTGGCCGCGTGCTGATGGCTTGGTCGTATTTAGTATATTCCGTTGAGGATTTCTGTTTACAAGGGTGGAGAGAGATGTAGGAGAGAGATGCAGGAGAGAGATGCATTATACTTGAGAAGTGGTTGGGTTGGCTATTTTGTAAAGCTAACGCCTTTGACGTTTCACTGCAAACATGGATGGGGTTACATTTAAAATGGCGCCGTGGACTTCAAGAGCGCAAAAATAAGGCAATGAAAAAACAGTAAGATTGTGTTTACTACCTCCAACACACACACACACACACACACATATATATATATATATATATAATTAATATGAAAAAAATACAAATGTTTACATCTTTTCTTCAGTGTATTGAAAGGTATGTAAGATTCTAACCCTCACACACCACACACACACACACACACACACATATCTATATATATATATACATATGTCGCTAAAAAATGGGGCGACATTACGTATTTAAGGGACGACACTCTCAAATTCTTAAGCAGCAAAAAAACACCAGTAAGGCCCTTTCGACTATCATCTTGTCATGAGAAAATCGATAGTTAATAATATTGTCGAAAGAAAGAGCAAATGGGGATTGTGCCGACAGAAGGAATTTGTTAGATCGCTTAATCTCTTTGGGGAACTTTGAACTCCCTCCCTCCTTTTTTCCTCTCCTAACGCAGTGCCTTTTAATCGTTTTTAAGTAAATCATTAAATTGACTTTTAATCGTTCTTTTGTTAATTTAGGCACTTTCAAATCCCCATTTGCTCTTTCTTTCGACAATATTATTAATTAAAACTATCGATTTTCTCCTGACGATATGATAGTCGAAAGGGCCTTAGAGAGATTTCCGCGTATCATTTTTAAATGTATATATATATATATATATATATATATATTTTCTCTACGTCATTTCTATATTGATAAGGGAGCATAAAAGTCGTGCAAATCTGTTAAGTAATTTTACCGTTCTGATAATCTACTAGTATACATATCTATCTATCTATCTATCTATCTATCTATCTATCTATCTATCTATCTATCTATCTATCTATCTATCTATCTATTTATCTATCTATCTATCTATATCTCCTTATATATATATATATATATATATATATATATATATATATATATATATATATATATATGTGTGTGTGTGTGTGTGTGTGTGTGTGTGTGTGTGCCCGTGTGTGTATGTGTGTAACTTGCTGTGACACTTTAAAGTTTACAGCGACAATTTAATCCCTGCGGCTAAAAACGCTGGATACGTTGGTCGCGCTTCTCAGGCACAAGGACCATTATGAAACAAGGTCAGTTTTTAATGGAGCGAGTCCGTCGCTATGACACCGCCCAGACCAGATTAAAAAATATGGTCGCAGCTGTTTTCAACGCACGCATCTCTCCTGGGTTGGGGTGGACGGGGTTCATAGACTTCGGAGATTACTCCTGGTCCCGAGAAAAGCGAACTTTATTAAACCACGGTTCGTAACATTGTTTCTTTCTTTCTTTTCAAATAAGACAAATATAAAAGTACATATCACTCCTCCTCCTCCTCCTCCCCTCTCTCTTTGTCAACCTCTGTTCTTTTTTCCCCTTTCTTTCCCCCCCTCTCTCTCTTTATTATAGTCTCTCTTAATGTATTCGATGTTTTTCTCGGTTTACTCTGATCGCGTTACTTCTTTTAACCAGTTCATTTTTTTTCGTTTACGATTATCGCCTGACTCTTCCAACGTCGACTCCTTCCCTTTGTTCTTTTTGTTCTTGCATTTACTTATCCATTTAACTCAATCACATTATATCTATGTGTCTCTATATCTATTTATCCATGCCCGTTATTATCTATCTATCAATCAATCAATATATATATATATATATATATATATATATATATATATATATATATATATATATATGCACATACTTATATGCTCATGAATCATTTAATAAGTGCTGATTGATTAATAATACAAAAACAATTAAACAAATAGGAATAAATAAATACAGTCACACATAAATAAATAAACATGTAAATATTATTTAAATCCCTCTTTTTTACCCACATTTTTCGTTTTTCATAATATTTTGCGTTTTTAAAACTTTTCACGCAATCACTTTTACATAGAAATTATTTTCTTTCTTTCCTCCTATTTTAATTCAAAACGTGGCATTGATATTCACATGTGTATATTTAATTGTTACACCCAAGCTCAGCCTTTTTGCCCCTTTCCAACATCGACACCTACGTTCATTTTGACACGATGACCCAGACAACACCCTTTTTTAAAGGCCGAAATAATAAACTCATCTCAACCAGTACGTACCTCTCACCTTCTAAAAACGCTATAGACTGCTGCTGCTTGACACGCAGTCTTGTTTCTGCCTTCTCATTTTTTAAAAAACATTTCTTTCAATCTCAAACCAGCTGAAGTTATTTATCTACCTCCCACAAGGTGAGATGTGACACAAGGTCGGGAAAGTGGGATTAGATAAGCCAGCGCTCGAGAGTTGAACACTCTGGCCATTTAAAAATTGCCTGGGCAGCCCGTCGGCATTCCCGGTAGAGGCGCCTCAGACAGTAAGCAATAAACTTACTCCTCCCCAAAGAGGGGAGGCAAAGCCTGGGAGGGTGCACCTCCTAGAACTGCACAGGACCAGCAACCCCCAATAGACCGGCGTAAATCCAGACCCAAAGGCCCGGACAATACGAGTTTATTAGGCGGGGTAAAAAAAGTTCGCAACTTTCAGGCAAATCAAATTGGTGCTTGTGTGATATTTTTCTTCATTTTTCTTTATCCTGAGGAAGTCTTACAAATAAAGACGAAACGTTGATGAACACATAAATAATATAATCTTGAACTTTCTTTTTTCATTTTCCATACATATATATATATATATATATATATATATATATATATATATATATAGTTCACTACATTAGTAGTCTGTTTACCAATGTACCTTTGGATGAAACCATTGGTATATGTGCAGATTATCTTTACCGCGGCCCCTTAAAGTCTCCACAGTTTCCTGAACGAATTTTTGTTGAACTGATGGAACTTGCTACTAAATCAGTTTCCTTCAGTTTCAATAATATAATGTATCGGCAAATTGATGGTATATCCATGGGCAGCCCCCTTGGTCCATCGTTAGCCAACATTTTCGTTGGATTTTTGGAAAACCAATTATTTTCCAAAGTGACCAAGCCGGCTTTCTACACACGTTACGTTGATGACACTTTTGCTTGTTTTTCCTCTCGGAGTGATGCTGAACAGTTTCTTCTTCTTCTTTGTGACTTGCATCCATCGTTGCAATTCACTATGGAAGTCGAGGATTGTGGTTCCTTACCATTCCTCGGTGTTTTAGTGTCTAAATCTGGTTTATCATTTGAAACCTGTGTGTATAGAAAACCAACATTTACAGGCCTTTATCTAAATTGGGTTTCCTTCGCCCCAAGAGCAAGAAAAATAAATCTTATTGGTACTCTCACTCATCGAGCTCTTATGATTTGTTCACCAACACGACTCGATGCAAAACTTGGTGAGATTACTAATATTTTTCTTGCCAATGGATATCCCATCAATATTATAAAAGGCACCATTGCACGTAAAGTTGCTTTATTTAATGGTGGTAAATTTATTGGCCCGTCACGTTGCCCTATTTATTTGAAACTCCCTTGGTTGGGTTCTGACGGCCTTGACATTGTTAAAAGGATTTCTTCTTCTACTCAACGTTGTTTTCCGGCAACCATGTTGAGGGTAGTTTACACGACTCGAACCTTTTTCTCTTCTTTTCGTAAGGATGTTTTGCCAGCCATTCAAAAGAATTCTGTAGTTTATAAATTCATGTGTCAGTGTGGAGCTGACTACGTTGGCAAGACATCCCAAAGATTAGAATTTAAAATATCCCAACACATACCACGTGATATTCGCCTACACAAGGTTTCGAGATCATCCGGGAACTTTCAGGCACAGGAATCAGCCATCGGTAATCACCTCGTTAGTACAAATAGTTGTTCTGACAGGTATTCCGATGGGTGGTTTTCTGTTTTACACAGTGCCAGGTCGAACTACCATCTCAATATTCTTGAGGCGTTAGTCATTAACAACTATCGACCTAGCCTGTGTAGACAAAAGATTTTGAAACATCAATTGGAGATCTTTAATGATTCAAAGCCACCATAACGTTGAGAGATTTAATTTTTTTTTTTTTTTTCCCCTTCTCATTCGTTTCCTCCAACAGAAATAAGTTTTATTTATTTATTTATTTATTTATTTTTTTCTCCCCCCTTCATTTCTCATTCGACTTTTAGTTTTTAATTTACCATTCTGACGTTTCCTCTCAGAGGGTCAGACGACAAGGCCTTAAGGTAATTTTAACAATTTTCCTTTTTTTTTTCCCACTCGTCTGTTTTATTGATTTTAATAATGCTTCCTCTAAAATTAATCCTACCATTCTGTTATACACGTAATTTACTTACATATATATATATATATATATATATATATATATATATATATATATATATATATATATATATATATATATATATATATATATATATATATATATATAAGGGCGGCCCAGAAGTCCTTACGAGTTTTTGTAAACATCAACAAGTGAACAAGTAACAAGACCTTTATTTAAAGCAACAACAATTTATCATAAGAAAATGTGGTAATAACTGTTCAGTGATCAAATGGACCAACTTGTTGTTTATTATCGTCAATAAATATTTGCATGCGTCTGAACATGCGGTTATGAATAGCTGTTATTGTAGAAATGTTAATATGCATAATTTTCTGTTTAATGATATCTTTGAGTTCTTCCCTTGTGCAACATTTTGTGGACAAAATATTGGCCTTGAGCATTCTCCCCAACGCATTGTCGCAGGAGGTTAAGTCTGGGCTTCTTGTTCACTTGTTGATGTTTACAAAAAGTCGTAGGGACTTTTGGGCCACCCTGTATATATATATATATATATATATATATATATATATATATATATATGTATATATATATATATATATATATATATATATATAGTTGCTCTGAAATTTATTGAGCACTCTCATGAAACCGGTTTTTTATTTTTATTGAGCACTCTCATGAACCCGGTTTAAACTTCCTTCAGATTTATACCCTTGGATATTTGTAACAAGCGAATTATATATATATATATATATATATATATATATATATATATATATATATATATATATATATATATATATATATATATATATATAAATATGTATATATATATATATATATCTATTTATATATATATATATATATAAATATGTATATATATATATTTATATATATATATATATATATATATATATATATATATATATTGTGAGTCGCTGATGATTTGAATAGACTAAAGCAGCTTTTAAAAGGATGAAAGGTCAGCCCGTCTCGATGAAACCGCGGTACGTCTCTCGAATATGTAACATATAGTTTTAAAATTAATAATTTATATATATATATATATATATATATATATATATATATATATATATATATATATATATAACACTTCCCTCCTCATATCTCATTAATTTATCCATCTGGCGTTTCTTGTTAGAGGGTCAGGCGATAAGGTATTAAGGAAAATTTCAACAATTTTCTTTTTTTTTCCAAACGCCCGTTTGCTTGATTATAATAATGTTTTCTCTGAAATGTATCCTGCCATTTTGTTGTACACGAAATCTACTGTTTATTGCCTAAATATTTATATATCTTTGACACCCTCTTGAATCTTCACACCTAAAGCGGTCAGCAACGTGGAGGGGAGATGTCATTAATATTTTTCAATACTTAAGTATATGTATGTATATATATATATATATATATATATATATATATATATATATATATATATATATATATATATATATATATATATATCAATGTGAGTATTGATTTTCTTGTCTTTTGTGTTTTTTCTAATGTTTCTAGACACGATTTTTAGGCTTCTGAAGAGTCTCACGTATGAAAAATCAAGGATATATATATATATATATATATATATATATATATATATATATATATATATATATATATATATGGCTGTTCATGTGTAGACGAAACGTTTCCGTGGATTTTTTGAAAAATGAATATAGAAGTGGTCATTAGAATTTAGCATTCTATTGTTTATTTATGTATGCCCTGTTGTTAAAACATTAACATTAATCCAGCTTTACCCTTGAAAATGTGATTATTAATAATAAATACATACGTATATATATATATATATATATATATATATATATATATATATATATATATGCTAGGCGGTGTACATTTCTGATTATCGCTGATATTGTGTAACTGCAGTAAAGTTTTAAACTAAGCAAATCTTATTATCATTGATATTGCTCTATCCAATAGGATATTGAGTATCTTATTTGTTTAGATTTGCCGTTTTAATTCAGTGCTCTTATATGTTTAAGAGAGTCTCTCTCTTTCTCTTTAGTTCAAAATTCCTTCAAATCGATATATCATAGAATCCATCGAGACAAAAGTCATCCTATCGATTCAAACTCTTGAAAGTTAACCATTACGACTGCCATATGTTAAACTCTAATATAAAAAAAAAGATGCGTGGCAACTATGGCAAATTAATCCTGACGAGATCTTCAAAACACTTTTTCCTCCAAATATCAGCAAACAAACAAGAAGAAAAAAGACGATTCAATTACAGCCAAAAGTTGACATTTAAACGAAGAAACAATCGACGCATGCGTAATACCGATCTTGAAATTAAAATGGCGTCATTTTTTTGGGATACGTCCTCAAATCTCAGTTGATCCGTCGCTTCAGTTTGAAATAGCAATTTAATTGTTTAAGTTGTGGATTTTTATTTAAGATACGTCTAAGTAAATGTACTCTTCGTCAGTTTGCTTGTTACGTATGTTTTAATTAGCATCTTCGTTTGTTTGTCACACATATTTGAAATAGCATCTTCGTTTGTTTGTCACACATATTTGAAATAGCATCTTCGTTTTTCTGTCGCGAATAATTTATTAATAGAATGTTCCTGGATCTGTCACCTTAAAGTTTGAAATGGCATTTTTATTGGTTTATCAGTCATATTTGAAATAGCATTTGCGTTCGACTATCACACTTTAGCTTGAAATAACATTTTACATTCGTATGTCACGCAATTTTAAAATAGTACTAGTGTTTGTCTGTCACACTTAAATTTAAAATAGCATTTTTGTTGGTTTCTCACGTGTGACTTTGAAATAATATTGAAATAACATTTTCGTTCGTTTGTTACGCATGTTGGAAATGTCACCTTCGTTTGTCTGTCACATTTAAGTTTGAAATAGCAGCCTCGTTCGTTTGTTACGCTTTCGTATTAAATACTATTCTATATGCGTCTATGCATCTTCATCACAGCCTGTGTTCGTCCATCAGTCTGTCACGCTTAACGACAAAATATTGAATGGACGCATCTGAAGAATATCCGTTCAAAAAAAATTTTTTGAAGAAAAATTAGGACAAAAGATGAGATTATTATTTGCGCTCACATAACTTTGTTTCTTCGTCTAGTATTTCACAGTTATGTTTAGAATGAATGGCTTGCAAGTTGTCACTAAATAGAAAATAAAATTAATATTTGGGGGATAGAATTACGTGATTCAATCCGAAAGTTGAATCAAATGGCACACCGGAAATACGAATGCAGGTAAATGATTGATTTCGCAAGAGAACATCAAAACGAGGCAAATGAGCGATTACGAGAGAAGTTGTAAAGAATTTCTGTACTTCCGGTTTGGTTTCTTCTTACAAGACAGCATTTATTTTCGCCTGCCTCATCTTCGCATAGAAGTCATAAAAGACGATAACGCCACCGGGGGCTTCGTTCTGTTTTTACAATTTAATATTTAAAATCCAGGGATTTTTCTATTTGTATACTCACACATATATTCCGTTTTTTCTTAAAGATGTTATGAGGAAAACGGGAAATTCAAAGAATTTAAACATTGACACGCAAACGCATACACACGCCACAAATCCCATATGTGTACAATAAATATACTCACAGAAGCGGTGCTAAATGCCTCCGAACCTCCACCAAAAGGGGAAAAGGGGATTAGTAGATGAGTTGAAATATAAGAAGTCACAACCAAGGGTGGGGGAAGAATAAGATAGACATGGTCAAGGTGATTGGTCAAATAAACAGCGAATAGTTTCTATCTACCATATTCCATAAATGAAAGGAGGAAAATGTAAATATGCCAGGAGTGAAGAATAAAAAAAATAAAGAGTAATAAGTGAGAATGAAGAAAATCAGGAGTTATGAAAAAGAAATAGTTGCATTTAAACTTGTATCAGAATTAATAATCTGTTTCTAATTAGATGTTTCGCGAGAATAAGCGTAATCTGAAAAATCCTATTCGTTGTTTGATAGTATTGTTTTAATAAGCCATAAGAGTAGCCCCCCCTCCGCTACTCTCATTTTGATCACCCTTTCTTATGTTTCTATCATTTCACATAAGTATCAATCTCATGATTTGTTTCACTCATGATGAAGCTTATAAGTAAATTAGGATACGAAATATTAGTCTACGGTATGTTTTTTTTATGTTATTCTTGTGTTGAATGTTTAATGTTTTTTTCTTTTTTCCATTTTATCGTGTGTATACATTGTGTCAGATTTTATCCTTATATTTCATCACACACATACACACACCTTCACACACACACACACCTTTACACACACATATATATATAAAGAGAGAGAGGCATAAAGATTTTAATTTATACAAATATTATATTGCTACAGATTTGCAGACATTTTTGAATCAGTGCTATAGATAGCACCACCTCTTTGGGCCAACGCCATTTCTTTACGGTTGCATTTCTTGGAATATATATATATATATATATATATATATATAATATATATATATATATATATATATATATATATATATATATATATAAACTTTTATTTCTACAAACATTATTGGTTACATATGTGCATACATGTTTCGGTTGTACTCTTGCTTGAAAATGAATATATGTGTATATATGTGTATATCCGTGTATGGATATTTGTGTATATATTTGTGTTTGTTATTTTTATTTTTTATTTTTTGTATATGTATATATATATATATATATATGTTTGTTAATATATGTACTTGTGTATCTATTAATTTGTGCACACGTGTGTATTTTATATAAAGATCAGATATTTATGCTTGGATATGTTTGTAAATAGATTAACACTTTGAAGTGTTTAATAGAGAATAAAGGAATCCAGGCTAAGTGGGTAATAAAACAGATAGAAAAAATAAAAAATTAGAAGGCACCTGCCTTCTAATTTTTTCCTTTTTCTATTTTCATAAAAAAATCATATCATGAAAATGAAAAAAAAGATTGAAACTAATTGAAAGAGTTAACAAGTAAATAATATAACACGATACTAAATTATAAAAAAATATCTCATCTCCAAAAAAGATTTATTGAAAGGGAAAGTTTTCCAAATTCATCTCACTTCTCTGTCTTCTTTGGTTTGAAGAGGTTGACTCTCTGTGAAGAGTACAACCGAAACATGTATGCACATGTGTAACCAATGATGTTTGTATAAATAAAATTTACACTTAAGAACAGCTCTACTTCTTATTAAGCACTTTTATAAACACTTGAGTTTCAACGGATTTACATCTACAGAAACTAATACAATACGTGTACTATATATATATATATATATATATATATATATATATATATATATATATATATATATACTAGAAAAACACCCGTCCCAGAACGGGTAAAATTAATATATATATAAAGTAAGGTATGCGTATATGTTCATATATTTGTATTTACTGGTTTGATCCCTGATTGACCGATCATTACCAATTTTAGAACATAGCATCGAGGAATAAGAGTGTTTTAGTTTTACGCAAAAAAGGTAAAGAGGGGGTTAAAGCCCTTTGTTAAAATTCCAATACCTACGATTTTTCTGAAATTTCTGAAATTTCAACAATAGGAAGTAGACATGAATGAAAAAAAAATTCCCAATTTTCAGTTTCTTTTGACTATTCAAAAGGGTTTTAGAGGGCATAATATGGACACGACTTCTAATTTGAACATTCAAATATTTCTGATTTGCATTGAATTTTATCCACACTCATTAGATCCAAATTAAGCAAAATTCACTGAATTTCAATTTATTCTTAAGACCCGTTTAAGCTTAAGCCTTAAATGTAAGACATTTTTTAGAATCTAAATCATGTAATACATTTTGATCACAATTAGAATAAGGATTCTAGGCACAAGACTGAGTAGTATTATATCTTTATTTTTTCTTTGTAAGCGACCATAACAGTTTTTCAAAAAACTGTTATGTCCGAGGAATTAACTTTACCCTGCCACTCCTTGAGATGAAACTAAACTAAATTAATCTAAATATAGATGATATAACCAATTTACAAAAGTCGGAGGTGTCTGAATTTTGCCGGAGGGCTAACATCCCATTTTACCCTCTTTAGATAAAACTAAATAAAACTAAAATAGCCCACATTACTACCCTTTAAACCTAACAAAATTCATAATGGTCGGTGAATTAGTTTAGCAGTGAAGCCTGTACACACACATATATAAACATATACCATACCTAACTGCGTATATGAATAGAGATATATTGCGTATATGAGTTTTGTTTCAATATTTACTTCAACAGTGCTCAACACATGCGTAGAATTTAATATCAGTATAAGAATATATTTAACAACAAAATATAAGTAACAGGTGAAACCGCATTAGAAATAGACATTATATAATAATAAAGCCGCCACATTTTATTATAAATGTTTCAGATATGATACACTAGTATTTGACCATTTTGGGGAACTTTAAGATGGCGGGTAATCTCCGGTAGTTTTATGGACAATCTGAAGGTGACTTATTAGTAAACATTTTAAAATACAATCCGCCGTCTTTTTAAGAATTCTCTTCTTTCTACAGCTTTTTTGTTCATTTGCTTTTGACACCTGAGGATGATTCAACGAAGAATAAAAAAAACTCCGTGAAACCCATGGAACATTGTTAATTTTACTTTTTTAATACAAAAAAAGACTATCATAAAAATTGCAAAAATAAAAAAGGTATAATTAAACAGACGAATTCTGTTATTTTTAACAATGTTTACATAAATACACACAGATATATATATATATATATATATATATATATATATATATATATATATATATATATATATATATATATATATATATATGCTAAAAGTTAGATTCGGTCTAAGATGGAGTATTGCTGTCACATCTGCGGAGGTGTCGCTCAGAGCACACTTACTTTCCTTGACAAGAATACACAATCGAGTTCTGAATCTAGTTGCAGATAGTCTCTTCTCTCCCCTGCAGCTCTTTTCTCAGAGAAGAGGGTTTTTTTACTAATGAGTCAACGCACATCAAGGCCTAAATCCCACTTGAAGACATAGGCTAATGGTTTGTGTCAGGTGGATGGTGACACTAACACCATGAGTATTGCAAACGATGAATTGGATCTGGGCTCAATCTGGGTTCCTCAGAGGACGGTTCTACAAGAATTTGTTTACATTGGACTTGAAAACGACCATGCTGTAGTCGGCTAGGAAGCAGCCGCGTGGTATTGTATTCAACAGACGGACAGTTCCTGAAAAGAAACTCTGCTAGTCTTTCCCTACTCTATCTGTATTTCCATGGTAGATGCTCGACTGGACTTCAAGTTCTGGTTCCCCGTATAAAACTTTCTTAGCAAGAATTCGTTTTTTCGACGAATACTGCAAAGAACACTTTTTTATTCCTCTGTAAACTTACAATCAAACGAAACTTCCATGAACAGAGTTACTTTCCAAGAACTGTTCATCTTTAGAACACGTTACCACGGGAATGTTTCCCTACGGACTACAACATGGTCCTTTGTTATATCTTTTGAAACGTCCTGTGAATTAATCATAGTGTTCAACCTTTTAGTACTGTTCCATCATCCAACCGGAACTCTCACTAATTCTTATGCTCGAGTGGCTTGTGGGCTTGGTATGTAGTGATCCATTAGAATAAATAAGATTTTTCTAGGCAAAGAAACTAAATTTTTTAAAGATTTAAGATGCTAAAAATATACGAAATCAAAGAGGCGAAATTACTACAAACTGTAGAAACAGAACAAACTTTACTTTCGGGTAGCTACTAAACAAAAACTATTATAAAAATAAGGTTTTGATTATGCAAAGTAGGTGGAACTGTAGTGACTGCTCTATCAGGAGGGATATGGATATTAATGGTTTATATAAGCAATAAAAAACAATAGCTTTTATTATTAGGAGAAATTAATTAGTATTTAGTTATAGATGTGAATTGGGAATAAAGGGTGTTTTATATAGGCTATAAAATCTAACAGTTTTTAGTTAAACTAGCGTGACTGTAGGGAGTGCGTGTGAATGTTATATATATATATATATATATATATATATATATATATATATATATATATATATAATAACTAATAGATTAGGATAAGGAGGCGTAAATTAAAAATATATATATATATATATATATATATATATATATGCTGGTTGACTGTAAGAAAACAACAACTTCAGAACTCCAAGAACCCCCACTGTTCATCAACCCATAACATAGTGCAGTGCGTGTCGGTGTGTTTATCTTGGCGAAACATTTGTTTTGATGCCCTGAAAAAATTGGTTTTCTTTTGCAAGTCGACTGAGTGGTTTAACAATATGAGATTCTGTTATTATGTGCACCGTTAAATCTCGCTGGGGAATCTCCCTTTCTCTTCATGTCTTTCTCTCTTTTCCCCACTTTCCCCCTCTTTGATAAATCCCAAAAACTCTCCCCCCCCTTCCCCACTTTCTGTCTCTGTCTGTCTGTCTGTCTGTCTGTCTGTCTGTCTGTCTCTCTCTCTCTCTCTCTCTCTCTCTCTCTCTCTCTCTCTCTCTCTCTCTCTCTATATATATATATATATATATATATATATATATATATATATATATATATATATGGGGAAAAGCCAAGAGATATTTTTTTTTATATATTCATCAACGTTTCGTCTTTATTTGTAAGACTTCCTCAGGATGATAATTTTAAGAAAAATGTCATGGAAGTACATCGAAATATTGGGTTGACATGATGGGTTGATGAGAAAAAGTAGTAGCCGTGGCTACTGAGAGCGCTGGACCAGGGTCCTGGCTGAGAGAAGTCAGTAGCAGAGAGTGAAATGAATGTAAATGGCTGTGAGTGAAAAAGGGGAGGTGTTAGTGAATTTATCTTAGGGTAGGAGAGAGAGGAAGGAGTGGTGAGGTTTTTGTCGCGGTGAGGTGTAGCATTGATTTTGAGGGGTTGGGGAAGAAGAGGGAAGGGGGGAACTCTGTGTCTTTGGTGTGTAGGTAGTATCATAGTTTTAAAAAAAGATTTGAAGAAATGGAGATGATTTGAAAGTAGGAGGGTGGGTAAGAGTGTGAAAGAAGTAGTCGAAAGGATGAGATGGGTGAGGGGGAGAGGGGAGATTTTGTTGTGGTTAGGTGTGAAATATTTGGAGAGTAGTAGTATTGACTAGCTGGCTATGTCAGAAATCGTGAATATAAGTGAGTTAGAAGGAAAGTGTTGAAATGTGCTGTGAACATGACAATTAGGGGAAGGAAAAAGAAAGAGAAGGAGAAAAGTGATATTAATTTGGGCGAGAAATAGGTGAAATGTAGTTTTGTGCAGGCAGTGTTAATGTTTGAAATTAAATTGAGGGCAAAAGGGTTTACATATCTAAATATTTGTGAGGATGTCGAGATTGTGTTCATTGGTAAGGCTGTTATTTGTGCTTAGTGTAGGAAGTAACAATTTCAGACGGTCGGATGACACGATCAGAGTTCACAGAGTCAGTCCAGACTCCATAAGCAGTCGCCTTATTCTCACGGCCACCGAGGACTGTCACGTGATTAAGGGAAATTAAGATCTAGGTGTTCCTAGAAGCGGACAACAGATAGAAGACTTATCGAGAGGGTTCAACGAACGAATTCAGAATTTTGCTCTAAAGCATAGTGGTAGTCTATTTTTAACATCTCGGAGAGTACTCGACACTAATTTCTTACAGAGGAGTTATAACAATAATTATGAATAAATATTAAATTATTTATTACCTACAGACGTTAGCGTTTCAAGATTATTGCTTTTATCAGTGTAGGAAGTGATAATTTCAGACGGTCGGAAGGCACGAATCCAGTCCACAGAGTCAGCCAAGATGCCGTAAGTAGTCGATATATATATATATATTTATATATATATATATATATATATATATATATATATATATATATATATATATATACAGAGTGTTGCCGAAGAATGCGACACTTGCCAAAAAGTAAACGAAATACCAGGATATGCTGAGGAGCGTGGTGGAGTCCTGGATGAAGGAGATAGCCGCCGGGCGCCCCTACGTCTTCCAGCAGGAGTCCGCATGTGCATACAAGCCCAATACTATCAAAGCGTGGCTGCTCAACAATTTTCTTCACAACTGGTCGCCGGACTTGTGGCCACCCTACTCACCGGACTGCAACCCATTGACTATTTCTTCTGGGACGTGATCGATGCTAAGACCAACAAGCACGCCTACAAAACGGTCGACTATTTATTGGCTGCCATTGTGAAGGCATTCGCCGCTACAGACAAGGACATGGTCGCTAAAACGTGTGAATCATCTCGTGCCTGCCTTGAGATGATCGTCTCAGCCGGCTGCGGTTACATTGAAAAATAATGTAGTATGTAACTATAACTGTTACTAAATATATTGTCGGGTTTCTGCATATACAACTTTTGTTTTCTGTTTTCTTTTCTTTTTGTAAAGTGTCGAATTTTGCTTTCCTTCTCTCTCTCTCTCCCCTCTCTCTCTCTCTCTCTCTCTCTCTCTCTCTATATATATATATATATATATATATATATATATATATATATATATATACATACATACATACATACATATATCAATCTGTGTTTTTATTGCGAAAGCTGAGTGAATGGTTTAGCGATATAAGAGTCTTCAAATATGTGCAGAGTTTAGTCCCGCTGTGAAAACAAGCTTCCCGCTGATTCGCTTGAATCACTTTGAAACCGAACATTTACAAAAGATCCGATGAGTGCCAACTATCAGGTTATAAACGAAGCTTTTTACGCTGCTAGCAGAACCAGCCTTCCAACTTTAAGGACTCGTTCTTTATTCAATATATATATCATTCTATATTCCAACTTTACACCATAATATATATCTATCTATCTATATATAATGGAACTAGACTAGCCTATAAATGTAATGCATCAAACGCATCAAAACACATCAATTCAGTCGCCTAATATCTTCATGCCTGTTTCAAGAAACTATAAATTAGTTTTATAAGCTAAACCAAAAACATTACTTTCATTCCGCACTGTAAACCTCTCCCAACTACTTGAACCAAAGAGAGGGTAGCACGCTAGTTTATCTCTATGAATGAATAACTCTTACCCTCTTCAAACACCGTTTGTCAATTACTTCACAAGGAAATATAAACAAGTTTCACCGTTTCAGAATTTGTAAAAAATCCAATCACAGCAAAGCTTACATCGACATTATGCATCAAATCGTTCGCTCTAACAAACCAGATAAGTATTTTTTCTTCCCAATATTTAAACACTTAACTTTGTTCTGATTTATTTATTCGAGAATTAGATTCTATTTTTAGGCGATTACGTGTACACAGTAAACACCTAGCTACAATTGGCAGAATAGATATAAATAATAATATAATAATAATTAAAAAATTATTCAAAATCAGCTCCACGCATAAACTTTACGTAAAATGCTCTGACATTCCCGGTCCATCCCAGCGTTTTAAGTATCAGTTGTCCACAATTATTACTTTAAATTTTTCTTCAGCGAGAGATATATATTAAATAAACTTAAATTAAAAACAAAATAGCAATAACAATTCGCTTGAAAACAAACCAAAAACAAGACTTATGAATAAAAATACAAAAATATTTTTACGTTTTATTTATTTACAAAAAAAAAATCGTACTTCTACAGAATTTGAACCAAACTTTATTTTTATATATTTTGGGGAACCTTAAAATAACCGGTTGACGTGTTCACGCCCTTTCATGTAGAAGGAGCGCCGGCAAATTCATTAGAAAGAGCGTGCTCAACGATATCTTGCAAAGGGCCCTAGATATAGTTAGGTTACCGTTAATCTTCAGAACCAGTTAGCCTCGATGGAGGGGATAGCAAACGGAAAATCGCTATATGAGATGCGATTTGTGTCAACGTTTTGCGTCTTGTGCCAATGTTAGATAACAAAGGAGGGGGGGGGGCTGGAAGGAGGGCGCCCTAGGGAAAGGGGAGCCTACTCGGAAGTAGCAAATGACGTCGATTCCATTTGGAGTTGATTCTGTCTCTTGAACCTGAACCAGCAATGGAACTAGACGTAAGAATCGAACGATCCCTGCAGCGAAAGCGGCCGGAGGGGGGGGGAGCGCATTGCAGCACAAAATTGCCTGTCTGAGATGTTAAGGGGTTATCTCTTTTCAAGTAATTCATTTTTTTCTGGATCGCTCTCTCTTTCTCTCTCTCGCTCTCTCTCTCCCTCTCTCTCTCTCTCTTCTACACACTAATTGCAGTCTCTTTGTCCTGTTCAATAAAACCTCGTTTCAACGGTCGAGATACAAAAGCCAGCAGTGACGAAACCTTGGAACACACGGCGCGAAGGTAAGCATTATCTAACACCAGAATATTATAGGGACGAACAGAAACTACACTTTGATCGTACAGCGTTACTGGCCTGAGTTGGTGAATTTCACGCACAGAGAGAAAGACAGAAACGCACAACGCACATATATACAAATAGGTTTAATTTGAAGACCTTCCATAGTTAAATCATATTTTGAGAGAATTAAAAATTTTAAATATTGGAAATAAAAAAATTCCCTGATTTATTTTCAAATTCTCAATTCTTGTTTTTTATTTTTTATTTTCTAGTGGCAATGGTCATGGCTGCTGTACCTGCTCTACCGGATCGTTTTGGCTGTCTACACGACCGGCTGCCTCCTCGATTACGTCGTCGTAATGTCGGCCCACAAAGACGTGGCCCACAACGTGATGGTATACATGACGACTTGGACGTACATCTTGCTGGTGATCCACTTCAACTTGGCCGCTCTCAACGCCGTCTATTGCCTGTGGTGTGAACGCAGATCCATCAATCGGGTCGGCGACACACCACACCCGGTCAAGCCAACAGGTATTCGCCGGCTCACACTACCGATCGGCCTCTACGATGAAAAGGCTGACCCGGATGTCTACTTCCAGGGCAAATCCGAGGCCGATCTCGAAGCGGATATGACGTCCGAATTCAACATGAACGCTGACCGCAGTACCTGGTATATGAAATTGTCATGGCTTATTTTCAGTGTCGTTTTTAATTGGTCTATTATCGTGACGTTAGTCTTCTTCGGGGCGATTTATCCCACTTTTGGCCAGGAAGCCCTCGAGAAGGGAATCTCTTTCGAGGACATCAATATCCACGCTCTCAACACAGTGTTTGTCGTTCTGGAAGTCATGTTTTCTGCCTACCCTGTGCGGTTCTATCATTTCCTTTATTCGGTGCTCTACGGACTCATGTATATGATATTCAATATAACGTATTGGTCGTACGATCCGGAAAACAATATTGTCTACGTCGGAATTTTGGACTGGAGTTATCCCTGGTCGTCGATGGCACTGGCCCTTATCTTGGCCTTTGTCGTGACACCGCTTCTGCAACTCATTCATCTCGTTATGTATAAACTACGATGTTTTACTTACCGTAAAATATACGGTCACGAATACCTGTTCCATCGGCGTGTGTCTTGCATGAAGAAAACCGTTTCCACAGACAGTAATGGAAATACAAAAGACATTGGCGGATTACAGAGAGATGATTCTACTGCACCAATGATTTCAACGGTAATGCCGCTTGCGGTAGAACATCTAAGGACATGAAACAGACTAAAACATACAAATTATTTTAAAAAAAACGGGTGAGCAAGAATTTTAAGTGATGGGGGAGATTTTTCTGTGTATTTGCGTATGAGATAAACTGTTCTTCATTTAACTTTTGGTCAAACTTTGAAAACACTATAAAAGCAACTACATAAAGAAAAGACTTTTGAAATATATAACAAAGCTATTAACTTTTTTGTACTATTGTATATTAGGACCCTATTCTAGTTCACCCAATAAGAAAATAACTAGATTCTACTTTTTGAGGCGATTACATGTAAACACCTAAAAACAACTGACGGTAAAAAATAATATATTTTAGAATTAAGAGTTGGGGGTCAGTTTAGTATATTAATTTAACGTAAAATGATCGCCCACTTTCCGACCAGATTGCATTTGAACGACATGTACGATTTTCTGGTTTTTGATAAATATTATATTTTTTTAGGGGGGACTGTTGCCACTCGGACTTTAGGTTAGTGTTAAAAGATGGCATATAACATTTTTTTACCGCCAGGTTTTTCAGGCTAAATCGTGGACCTTTGACATTTGTCATGCACATGCGTTAGAAATTTTTTATTTTTATGCGCATGTCCTTAAAACGCCATCCGGTTAGAAACTTCTTGCCCGGAAATAGCTAATCATTTTACGCTAAATTTATATGCGAAACTGATCCTCACTCTGAATTCTAAAATATTGATAGGAGAGCTTTTTGTCAGGCAGCCTTATAACCCCTTCCTTCCCTATTGGGCTCTTGAAGGGCTTACTTTTTGGCTAGCCTGCTTGGAGTCCAGCCGGTTTTGTTTCATGCTTGGTTTGTCTGATAACTGACAGATAATGAAAGTAGTTAAGTATCCTTTGTAGAGGGCAAGGTCATAGTGCTTTTCTGGTCGACACTTTCCAGAGTGATAGTAAAGGAAATCGAACTCAGAGGTAGATTTTTAAGAGGCTTCTCCATAAGCACTAAATGTTGGGCTACCTTGTTTTGAAGTGATTCTATCTTCCTCTCCCTTTTTGTTATTATGCAACATAATCATCTTTCTTTCTTTAACTATTTGCTCAAATGGCTCCATTTGTTTTTGACAGGGTGTTTACATGTACTCGCTTAAAAAGTAAAATCTCATTAGTGGGTGAATTAGCATAGAGTACTTATGTATAAATTTACTAACTTTTTGTTTTGTTTGACAGATTTAAAAAGTATTTACAAATTTGAATCGAATCTGTTCCAATATTCTGACAGTGAAATTATAAAATATTATGGTGGACGGTAACTGCAACTTCTGGCTTAATAATTATAACCCAGATAAATATTGCGTTTGAAAGTTTGCAGACGCCATAGCCGGAAACTAATAATGGACAACAATTATTTTGCCGTTGGAGACATTCAGATGAATACGAACTTGAAATATTTAAAACAACTTTCTACGGTTTTATTATTCCTATAACAAACATGGGAACAAACAAATTGAACGTAAAGTAAAAATAAAGACTTCAATACATTCCGAAACAAACTGATGAATTCTAACCGCCCTTTTTTATTATATACACATTTTTCAGCGAAAATCTATTTGCATGAAGATTTATTTTTAATCACTACAAGCGGATGAAAACATAAATAAAAGGAAATGATTAACGACTGTTTTGTAATTTAAAAAAATGTACATTCACGATAAGGAAAATACAGACAAGTTAACAGTCAAGAACTTAAATAAAAATAAAAACAACGAATAATTTATAGCAGACGCATTAGAATTAAATTATCTATCGACCCGTATACTTTTAACGTATAGAAATTGTTTATAAGATATTTTATTTCAGAGTTTAATTTCGATATTAATGTCTTATTGAAACACGAAAAAAACAACATGGTGGACGAGATTATCGCTGAAATTCGCTAAACTTCAGCGATTAAGTGTGACTGTAAGAATGTTTTTCTGGGGGTGGTTTGCCACTTGGAAATAGGGTTAGTGGTAGAGTAAGTATTTGTTTACTATCTTTTGAGCATGAACACCCTCTCACAGTTAAGCGACATATCGGCTATTATTTTGGTTTCCGTGTGTCGATAAGCGAACTTTCGCCGAGATAAAACTCTGAAATAAAACATCTTGCAAACAGTTTCCACACGTTAAATGTATACGGGTCGGTTAACAATTTAATTCTACTGCGTTTGCTATAAATTATTTATTGTTTTATTTTTTTTTTTACAAGTTATCGGTTTTTAACTGTTCTGGACTTTTACCTTGATCGCATGTAATCTGAGCCAACGACCATATGTATATAATATATTTGTGTAAATCTATTATATATATATATATATATATATATATATATATATATATATATATATATATATATATATATATATATATATATATATATATATATATAATGCGTGAATGTGGAATGCATGCATTTGTTGGATTGCCGACGACAATGTCAATTGAAATATCCGGACAAATCCAGAGAAGCAAAATGGTGCTCTCGACGTCTTCCAGAAAAATGATGTTTTTGAAAGAATGTTCATTAAAGAATTTATACATTCAATCGGTTTGGGTAATTTTTTAATTAATTTTAAAAACTTATTTTTCTTTACTTTTTGTTCGCTTAAATAAGTCATATTGCCACTGAAGCTATTTATGGCTTGGGTGGCATACTCAAGAATGGGCCTTACCATAGGGACGGAAAGTGCCGGCTGTTAGGAAAATGTTAAAATTGAAAACAACTGATTCAGCTTTTTCCCATCGTTGATTTAATGAATTAAAATTTTAAATTTTTAAATGCAGTTTATTTATATTTCGTATTTTTTCAGATAAGGATTATTTGGATTATTCGGACTGCTGTTCTAATCTTGGGTGATATTTTTTCAACGTTTCGGCCGATTTAACCCCCGACCTTTTTCGGGTGCATCTTGTCCAACTCGGGAATTTATATGTCGAACTCAGGAATCTATACAGAATTTCGAACGGAATGCTTTATTGTAAATAAATACGGGAATAGCTTGTTTTCGTTCCGACAGCTATGACCGGGTAGAAGTCTTAAGTAATTCGGCAAGGACCTGTGGCGTAACGGATATAAGTGCTGAGTATAATCAATTATAAGTGACAGTCTTCTGGAGGTTGAAGGTTCAATCCGGAGTGTGGGTGATACAGTTCAAGTAGGAGTCAGGTCTTGAGGTTAAGGTAGGAAGCAGAACCTCAGGATCAATATCCTAGAGAGAGCAGGTGGGTTTAGCTGCAGCATTGCCCGGGATAAAAAAAAAACGATGTTGGGGAAGGAGTCAGTTTTGGGAAAAAAGAGTCAAAGCTGGATGTTTGGGAAAGAGTCAGAGCTTGCAGTACGTGAAAGTGTCAGCCTGAGGTTCAAGAAGGAGTTGGGACCGACTCTTCAGGAAGTAGTTAGACCATACTGGTTCGGGTAGGAGCCGGAGGTTCTGGGATGGGGTCAGAGCCTGATGTCCAGGAAGGAGTCAGGGCCTGGAGTTAAACGCTAATGGTATATTACGGAGTCTGAGTAGAATGGTATGGGAAGGGTTCCCATTGTTAGCACTAATATTTATATTCATATAAAATAACGCCTCGACTGGTGAATTTAAAGAAAAAAATATTCTTCCCCATTGATAGCATTAACATTTATTATATTCATATAAAATATTTAATCGGTGATTGGCCTAGGTTATTTCATCTAACATACACAAACATTAAAGAAGTAAATAGACCCTATTATTATCATTAACAATGAAGACTGCTGTCAGAGGGTCCTGATCGACCTAGGTTATTTTATCTAACATACAAAGACATGAAGAAGTAAATAAACACCCTTATTGACATTAATAATGAAGACAAATACTTTTAATAGAAATGTTACATTTTTGCTCCAGGGAATGGAGAAGTGATGCAGAGTTTATGGGAGGTCGGGGATAGTGTTGCCAGGGTTAATTGGCAACCAGGTACGTGACATCTTTTGCTCCTGGCAACTGTAGAAGGAGGTGAACCTGACGAGACAGCTTTGGCCGAGGGCAACGGGTGTAGTGTCCAATGGGGTGAAGGAGGGCGACTGGAGAACAGGTATTCCCGTGCAACGCCGATAGGTACGTATATAATATGTGCACCGGGACGGCGATAGGTACGTATATAGAATGCGCAACGGGGCGGAGATAGGTACGTATATAGTATGTGCAACGGGGCGGCGATAGGTACGTATATAGTGTGTGCACCGGGGCGACGATAGGTACGTATATAGTATGCGCACCGGGGCGGCGATAGGTACGTATATATTATGCGAACCGGGGCAGCGATAGGCACGTATTTAGTATGCACACCGGGATGGCGATAGGTACTTATTTATCACTCGCACCGGGGCGAAGATAGGTATGTATTTAGCATTCGCCCCGGGGCAGCGATAGGCACTTATGTAGTATGTGCACCGGGGCGGCGATAGGTACTTATATAGTATCTGCACAGGTGCGGCGATATGTACGTATCTGGTATGTGCATTGAGGCTGCAATACATACGTATATGGTATGTGCAACGGGGCGGCGATAGGTACGTATATAGTATGCGCAATGGGGCAGCGATAACTACATATATAGTATGTACACCAGAGCGGCGGCAGGTACGTATATAGTATGCGCACTGGGGCGGCGATACATACGTATATAGTATGCGCACCTAGGCGGCAATAGGTACATATATAGTATACGCACCTAGGCGGCAATAGTTACATATATAGTATGCACACCGGGCGGAGATAAGTACTTATATAGAAGGCGCAGACAGAGGTAGTACTTTTTATAGAAATATGTCATACTTTTGTCCTGGGCAACGGAAGAGGAATGGTGGGGAAATGACAACTTTCGCAAAAGACAAAGTGAAAGTAGCGGTGAAATGGGGCGACCAGGGAAGAGAAAGATAGAAAGATAAAGAGACAGCTATAGAGAGAGGGAGAGAAATAGAAGTTTGAACATAAAGATGTTACACACGCTATTTTTCTTCAATTATGTGTTTTTATGACCCCGAGCAACGCCGAGTAGCCCCGCTAGTCAATTATAAGTGACAATTTTCTGGAAGTTGAAAGTTCAATTCGGAGTGCGGGTGATACTAAGAAAACAATTACGAATTACTTAAGACTTCTACCCGGTCATGGCTGACGGAACGAGAGCAAGTTACCCCCGTGGATTAAATAAATAGTTCCATTGGAAATTCCGTACAGATTCCCAAGTTCGACAAGATGCAACCTGAAGAAGGTTGGAGGTTATATCGGCCGAAACGTTGTGAGAATAATATCTAAGATGAGAACAGTGCCTGAATAATCCAAATAATGCAATTCATTTATCTTATTGATTATAAAGAAAAAATTCAGTGATTTCATAATTTAAAAAAAGTTCAATAAAATAAATTCTTTCTTTTAAATTAAAAAAAAATCGGTACATATGACAATTTCATATATTTTAATTTTCTAAATATTTTCGGTTGATGTCACATAAAAACACGATAGGGGTGGGATTGTGCTGCTAGTCTGGTTGGTCAGGGGTATTTCTGTTGAGTGCTGGAAGTACTTGGAAAACAAACACAAGGATCTAACACTATGGCGATTCGACAGGGGCTGGAGACCCGAGTTGCATTGTGGGTAATCTTGTAGCGTTGTGGCACCGAAATACGTTACGTGGCCCCACGTATTATTCATCTAATAGGGGTTCGAAATATGTAAGTATGTAATGTACTTTAAATATTTATGCGTGACATTACTTGTTCTGTTTATGTGTCATGTAGCCATTATCTTCGTCAAGAGAATTCGCTTGCAACTTGGCAAGATGCATGTATCAAAAAGAAACTGGAAATCTGTAATTACCTGGGATCTTTCTTTTAATTTATTAAATCAGTGACAGGAAAAGCCGAATCGGTTGTTTTGAATGTAAAAAGTACAAAACAACAAAAAACAAACAAAAACAAACACACAGTATAAGTGCTATCCCGTGGGCCGACTAAGTTTTAATTTCTGGGTTTATTTATTTTTACGCACATACAATGAGGTGAACTGGTACACAAGATTACATGACCTAAATCATTTAACATGTGTAAATATGAATACCAGGAAATAACAGCTGAATTATTGTCCCACATCGTTTTAACTTAAACCCAAATGTCTTCAGTGAAAAGCAAAACAAATGAATTTGTCTTGCCGTTCCAAAACTATATATATTACAAAAAAATGTTAGCCGTTGAGTCACTCATTTAGTTCGGGTTACATTTTTTGAACCAGGAAAAAGTGTGTTTTCAAAATCAGTTGAATATAAAAATTAAAAATAGAAATCTCAAATTGACCTATTTCTGATCGCTTAATCCCTCTTTTCTCTCTTTATCTATTTCACTCTCCAGCTACGGGTTAAAAATACTATCTGTAGTGACATTTTCTTTTGTTTATATATTATATTTTTTACAATCTTTTTATTCTTTCCTTTATTTATTACTTTGGAATGTTAATTTACAGAGAGCGAGAGAGAGAGAGAGAGAGAGAGAGAGAGAGAGAGAGAGAAAGGGGAGATAGAGGAGAGAGAGAGCGAGATTGATAGATAGATAGATAGATAGATAGATAGAGGGGGCAGATGGAAAGTGAGAGATGCCGTATTAAAAAAAGAGCAGAGTGTCAATCTACATAGTGAGAGAGGGTGAGAGTGATAGATAAAAGCCTGGTAAGAGATGAGTCACCTTTTGGCCGGGATCAAAGTGTAGTATCTGTTCCGATGGATACTGCACCCCATATACGGGCATTGTCTTAGCCTTCGGAGCTTGATTTACGCCAGTCTATGGGTCTGTCCTGTGCAGTTCTAGGAGGTCCCCCCTCCCAGGCTTTGCCTTCTCACCCTTTGAGAAGGGGTTAGTTTATTGCTAATCGCCTGAGGCGCCTCTACCGGTGAATGCCGACGGGGCTGCCCAGGCATTTTTGTAGGCCAGAGTGCTCACCTTCTCGGGCGCTGGCTTTTCAAATCCCACTTTCCCGACCTTGTGTTACATCTTACCTTGTGGGAGGAAGATAAATAACATGAGTCACTTAGTGAATCAATTGCAGCTTAAATTATAGAGGAAAAATGTTATGTGGTACAAATAAGCTGTTGGTAACGTTTAATTGAGACTCCTTTCCCAGCAGATGACCAGTAATCTTCTCTTTGACAGAAAACAGCTATTTGTCTCATTGACAGGTCGTAATATGTTTGCTCAATGTGTAATAAAGTCTAGTTGTAACGGTGGTCTTAATGACATAAGTTTATGTGCCATCCTCATTCCTTTGATACGGTAATAAGGTGACAAATAAACAGAATAACATCAACAGCATCTTTTCTCAATGACGTCAAGCTATTTGATTTTTGATTTTTTACAGTACTGTAAAATTACACATTATGTAAGCGTCCAATTTCACGCTTCGAACTTCATGTCAGGTGATAACGTACGTATGAATATGAAATGCCTTAGCGTATTATTATATATATTAAATAGTTAGGGTACGTCCGCTAGTATTACTTTGGTATTTTAAATTCGCATGGTAAACGTTAGCGCATAAACAGGATATAGGGGTCATACAGGAGTCAGGAGCTTGCCTTTAGGGGGCATCGTATCTTGTAGGAACACGAGCAAGAAGAAATGACGTCACACGGGATAGGATAAACGTGAAGAGAGGGGACTCTCTACTGGAAGCTTCAAGCGACGATACGTGATAAAAATGACTGTAGCCAAAATATTTCCCCGGCGCTAACAGAGAGGAAGGCAACATCATCAGCCTAATAAAGTTGTAATATTACAAATCTAGTTCTAGTTCTTTTCTTTCTGTTTTTGTGTAAACTTTGATTCCAGAGCGAGATTTCACTATCGTGGAGAGGTAGCCATCAGGGGACGACAAGACAGGATCTTGGATGAAGTGTCCTCAGTTTCGGCGGACCGCTGTGGTTGAGCGTTAAAGACACGAGGTATGATTTAATTGTACTGTTTATGATTTGTTGATTTGCTTTCAATAAAAAAAAAACATGGCATAAAAAATTGCCCTCCCCCTGGAAGAGTGGTGATGCAAGATATAGATTGGTATTCTCTTTCGGCATTAGATAACCCAAAAAGAATTGATATGTCATAATGTAGCATTATGGTGCATCAATTTTTTGTAAGGAGTTCATCGTAGTAGTTGGCTCAATGGGTGGTGATACAACAGCAGAAGTTTCTGTCTTTCGCTTTTGTTTTCTTTTGTTGTTTACATTCATCATATTCATCTTTTTAATAACAGCAATTGTAAAAGTTATTAACAATGACAACACACAATCACTTGTGGCGCAACAATTCTTCCATGGTCTTTATTTCTCTTTTACTACATACAGTGTACATACGAAACACATCGTAGGTTGTTCTAATCCCCCCTAGAAAGACGCAGCAGCTGTCAAAAACATGATAACTCATCTTCGCGGTTCAGAAAAATAAAGAATTTTACAGCTTATCAGCTACGTGTCTCTGAGGACTACCTTTCTCGACGTCATATTCTGACATGTAGCCATGATTCTAATGTTTTAGCTGTTAGCAGAATTTTCCACTTTTCTGTTTAATATAACCTTATGAGAAAATACCGTTTTTAGCATTAATTTTACACATTCACACCACATCTGGCTGCACATACCCTATTGGTTTAAAGACCGGTGATTGACTTGGCAAGTCTTAAACCGCCCACTTATTTCCTGTGATGATGCCCTTTATTATGTTGGCAATATGTTTTGGATATTGTCGTACAGCATGATAAACTTCTACAATATTAATAACGATGTATTTCATCGTAAATAGCGATTAAAATGTGTCTGTAGATATTTGGAATATTCGAACTACTGTTCTCATCTTGGATGTTATTCTGATAACGTTTTGGCCGATGTAACCTCGGATCTTCTTCATACGTATCTTGTCGAACTCCGGAATCTTTATATCGAAGTTGGTAATCAACGGAATTTCGAACGGGTGTAGCTTGATCTCGTTCCATCAGCGATGATCGGATAGTAGTCTGAAGTAATTCGTAATTATATTCCTAATATTGCTGAGGATTGAACCTTCAACATCTAGAAAACGTTCACTGATTATCACTTAATACTTTTAGCTGTAGACTTTTGAATTCATTTTGCTATTACTGATATCGTCAATAAATATCAACGTGAATGTTCCAAAAATCGAAAGCATGACATCGCATTCTTTATGTGGCACGGCTCAACTTGTATTCTTTGTATCATAATCAGGTCTGTACTTCCTCTATACTTTGGCTTTTCAGTCAGTAAAATCTTAGAGATTAATCGTGGTCTCATCAGTCGATAAAGCTTTGTACCAATTTAATGCTACCCTATCATAAAAAATGGAATCATTAATAACATTCTGCAATCACACAGTGCAATAATGTGTTGCGCCGTAATTATTTTATCCGACCAAAAAACTTGAATTCAGATCCAGGCTAGCTACATTATACCACTTTACACATGCTATCTATAATGAAATGAATAAATAATAAAAAAAAAAATTAAAAAAAACCTCCGTTTCATCCCATAAACATTTTACGCATTTCAATTTCAAACAGCTATATTTAATTTCGACCCCCCCCCCAAAAAAAATAATACATTTTAAAATATTCTAACGACAATTTTTTCAAGTCAATCATCCCGAGGACTTCATGAAATAAATATCTTTGTTCTCCTTTTTTTTCATTTTCCATATATACGTGTGCGTGTATGAGTGTGTACACATATATATATTATTTTGATTTTAGTAAAAACATCGTTTTTTGAAGGCATTTTGCCTCTTTCTTTAAGTTAAAAATTTTAAAGATGCTTAAAAAAATAAACTTTTCCAAATTTTATATATATATATATATATATATATATATATATATATATATATATATATACGTGGGTGTGTATATACATGTCTATATATGTCTCTCTATATATTATATTAATATTTTATATATATATATATATATATTTGTGTGTGTATATATGTATATATCAATTAAAGTTCACCAACCGTATTTTAAACGACTGAAATATTTCTGCAGAACTATACAACATGAGTTTTTGAGTTTATTTTTGTTAGTTGTTGAATTGCTTATCCTTTATTCGATTTTTATTTTTACATTTTGTCCGAAACATTGTTTCTTTTTTCCTCATATATATATATATATATATATATATATATATATATATATATATATATATATATATATATATATATATATTATATATATATTTATATACAGAGTGACCCCCCCAAAATGGGCCCCAAATCTAATTAGGCCCCGTTTCTTAGTGTTTCGTCCAAATGAAATGAATTTTGGGGCATAACTAGTTTATTATATTCACAACATCATATCAAAACACTAGGGTATTTGGCCTTTTTTTCTCCGTTCTACAGCATGTGTTCTAGATGGACTCCTTTTAGCTCCATGCATTTCTTGAGGCGCAGAACGAAGTTGTCCATGACGTTCTTACAGACTGAATTGGGAATGGCTCTCATCTCCTCCCTGATGGTTTCCTTGAGTTCCGTGATGGTTTTGGGTTTCCTTGCGTACATTCTGTCCTTAAGATAGCCCCAAAGGAAATACTCTGGGGGCTATGGGGTGGCCACTCAAAATTAGTCTTGAGACTGATCACTCGGCCTCCGAAGTTCTCTTTCAGCCAATCTCAGGACAGGTTTTAGGTGTGAGAACTGGCTCCGTCTTGCTGGAACCAGAACTTGCTCATGAGCGACGGGTAGAGGGTCTGGAGCTCACTCTTGAAGGTTTTGAGGACCTCCACATACCGCTCCTTGGTGACTGTCACTGCTGCGCCAGATTCTTCGATGAAGATTGGTCCGATGATGCCTCTGACCGAGATTGCAGCCCACACCGTGCAATTAGGAGAGTGCAGGGGCTTGGTGGCTACTTCATTGGGTCTGGAGGACCCCCAGAAGACATCTGTCTTGGAGTTCGCCTTTCCGTCAAGATGGAAGTGGGCTTTATCTGAGGTCCAAAGGAGGTTAAGGAAACCTGGTGTCTCCTCGATTTTATCGAGCATCTTGACTGTCATAGCGCTCCTCTGCTTCTTGTCTGAGGCTGTAAGGGTCTGCAGCGTCTGTATTCTGTATGGGTAAGCCCTGATATTGTTCACCAGCACTCTTCTGCAAGTCTGACGGGAGATAGAGAGGCACTGACTTCGCTTACGCACAGAGCGTTTCGGACTCTCCTGGAGAGACTCTCTCACACTTTCTACCAGCTCGGTTGTCCGCTTCTTGAGACGTGCCGAGTGGCTTGGACGGTTCTCACTGGAAGCGTTGAAGTGCTCCACGGTCCCATACTTCCCGAAGTTGTCCACCCAGTTCTGAATTCTGCTTTTGAGTGGAGCCTTTTCACATCCGAACTGATGCATGAAACTGTCCTGGGTTTTCTTAAACGAGCCTGTCTTGTAGTAAAATTTAACACAGTGTATTCTTTGTCCCAGCTCCTGAATAAATAAAGGAGATATCACATAAAGTGTACACGGGGCCCGTTTTTTTTTAGTCACCCTGTATATATTAAATATTAATATATATATGTATATATATATGTATGTATATATATATATATATATATATATATAAATATATATATATATATATATATATATATATATATGTGTGTGTGTGTGTCTGTGTATATCAAATATTAATACTGTAACATATTCTTACCACCCCCGTAACCTACCACAATTAACTTATTTTATCCTACTGCTACTATCTTTTCGAGCTCATAATTTATCTTTTATAAGCGAAGCTTTTTGGACCTACATAACATACGCTTACCTTCCCTTGCTTAATGGTTTTAATGACTTCGACTAGTACCCTCCCCACTCTCCACAATTAACTAAATTTCTCCCACTGCTATCATCTATTTGTAGCTCATAATTTATTATTTCATAAGCGGCTTTTTTTAGTTTCTCTCCTCTTACTTTCACTGTTTCAAATATTTTGTATTTGTGTGTTATTTTTTCAGACCAATAATCCTTGGGAAGTCTCGAAATAAAGAGGAAACGTTGATGATTACATACATAATATTATTGGTTTTCACTTTTTCATTTTCTATTACGTTGGAATATTTGTTCGATTTTTTATCATATATATATATATATATATATATATAAATTGAAATATATATATATATTTATATTGAAATATGAATATATATATATATATATATATATATATATATATATATATATATATATATATATATATATATAGAGAGAGAGAGAGAGAGAGAGAGAGAGAGAGTCATATTCATATTCCATTAACAAAGAACGCTCCTCTCATGATGTGTTATTTTTGTTTGGAGTTCTATTTCGAAACCATACAAAGCCATAGCATTCTCAGTCAACTGAAACTATGTTTACGTTACCTCACCCTAGAGCTGAACGGCGATCTTGAGCTAAGACCGCAGAAAACACGTGTTCTCGTTCGAAGCATCCTTGCTTCTGTCTGAGACACGTTGTCGGTCGGTCGGTCAAGCTTCAGGTTGCAATAACATTGTTAGTGTTAAACGCCATTAGATTAGGTGAACTCATCTAAAATAAGATGCGTCCAGTCATCTATATAAGAATCTCTGCCCATCGGTCGGTCGGTCGGTCGGTCGGTCGGTCACGTTTAAGTTAAAATAAAATAGAATTTGCATAGGCAAAATCTTATTTGGTCGGTTTGAAATAACATTTTCATTGGTGTTTAATGCTTATATTTGAGATACCATTTTCCTTGGTTTGTCACTTTTTATTTTAAAATACAATTTCATTAGTCTGTCACATTTTAGTTCGAAATACACTTTTCCTTGGTCTGCGTTTTGTTAAGGTTGACATTTTTATCGCTAAAGGCGTAGATTAGATGCACGCATCTAAGAATGGATCTGTCTTTGTGCTTATTTGGTTAATCTAACGGATACAAACTGTGATTATCTCCCCTAAAACAGGTGCTTTTACTTCCAACGGGAAATTAGGAGTGGGAGAGACTCCTACACGTAGATTCTTCAGGGAGGGCGAAATCTTAGGGTATTAAATTTAGGGTTGGGTTGCAAGTGACAATGAGTCCTGCGGCGCGGCTCAGTGGTTTAGCTGAGATGAACAAAGAAGCAGGCGTTGATCTTTCTATAACTTTTGTTATTACAGGATTTGGACATTTCCTCTTTTTTTCTACACAAACACTTGGGCGGGATAGGCTTTGCTGGGCACCCTGGGGCTGAAGACCATCTACTGGTGTGGTTTCAGATTTACTTCATTGATGTTTTTTTTTACCATATTGAGATACTTCTGTTGCTATTTGTTGTTTATCTGAAAGCATTAAAGATGTTTAGTTTTGTTTAATATCGATTATAATTGGATTATTATATTCTCCGATATTTAAATGAAATTATTTTAATTTGAACTTGTAGCAATATGCTGGTGTGTACAACAAAGGTAAGAATGGAAAATTTCCATGTAAAATTCGAATTAAGTAGAAAGTGGAATTTTCCATTAAAAATCAAGTTAGAACTACGTGTCCACACAGTTACGTCAGACCAGGAAGTCGTTACTCAGACGTGGCGAATGACCATATTATATCTCTCTCTTTTTACAGAATCGGCAGAGACAGAGAGAGAGAGAGAGAAAGAGGGGGGGGCTGGGTTTGGGAATAGTTTCTTCTCCCCACTCATGGGAAATAGGGTTAAAAACTTATGTCTGTATACATGTATTTTATTTGTACTAACGAATCACCGCTTCTCAAGGCTCAAAAGCCACTCGAGGATATAGGTTAATGAGCTTGTCAGGTGGGTAGTGAGACAAGCACCTTGATTGGAGACGATGGTTGAAACTGGGCCGAATTTGATTATTTAAGATAACGACTCAACGTATACTGTAAAAAGAAAATAACACTGCAAAAAGATTTTTAAACGCCAAATAAATGTGTGCTGTTCTTTATTGATAACGTTTACAACTGCTGTTATAAAAAGAAGACGACCTCTACAACGAGAGAGAAGAAGAGAGGAAACACATTACTGCGACGTGTCATCTACACAACAGGAATCCAACTGCCTGCGTCAGAAACCGCCATCTGCATAATATGTGAGGATAAAAAATCGGTCTCCATAGAGCTAAACTTTGATAAAATTTGTTTGTAAAGATACTTTTGTAAAATACTCTAGTTATCAGTTATAAAAATACATTATTAGCTGATAACTTTTACAAAACTATTTCGCACATATTTAAAGATTTCGTAACCAAACATCTTCAATCTAAGCCCGGGTAAAGAGAACGAGGATGAGGTTAATTTCAGAGACTGGATAAACAGGATTGTGGACCACACCGAATTCGTCATCTTGCTCCTCGTATTCAACCGTTTCTTGTTTTCTTTTGTGTTTTGTTATTATTTTTATAAACAAGGCACGTCCATGCCGAACGTGATTCGGTATGTCCTCCCCTGATCTACTTCTCATCTTAAAATTGATTCGTGGTGTAACCTGATATGTGATGTATAATGGATCATTTTATTTTCGGTTTCGACAGTAAAATTTATACCGTCGTAAGCAGATGTCCTGTCATTATGCATAGTACCACTTTACCTTAGGATATTGACAACCTTCACGTGGTCCCTCTTTTTTCCAGGTTCCTAAAACGAATCGGGGTGAGGGAGAGGGCAATATAAACGAAACTGAATCAGGCCGGTCAAACTGTCGTAACTTGATATACACTTTAAAAAAGAAGAAGCTTCATAATTGTTTCCTTTGAATTTAAGTGCACTAATTTTGTTTGTTTTATTAAGTTACGATTAAGACAGCATTTCGAGAATGTAAAATTAAATTTCTTTTGAACGACTTAAAAAGAAATTCGCAGAAACTTTATCTGTTCGTATCTTTGAAGCATTTTGTTATACTACAGTTTCCCCATTTATCAAGGGAGGCGCGAGAGCGCTCTATCCCTTAATAGACTTCACAAATGGCCTATGCTGGAAATCTCATTTCTTTGATCAATCATAACTCGAAAACCAATAAACCAAATTAGTTAAAACTTTGCACAAAACTTTTATTTGATAGGTTCTATAAGTGTGTAGAATTTCAGCATCATTAGTCAAGGCAACCCAGAGATCCAGAAAGTTCAATCATGAAATCATGTTATCTGTGTGTACGTACGTACGTACGTACGTATCTGCCATCCTGTATCTCATCAACAATTTGATGGATTCAGCTGATTTTTGGCAGAGAGAGAGGTTCTAGGGTCTAGTTGATGGCATTTTAATTTCAGTTTACTATATACCTTAGTTTTCCAGAAAATTCCACAAAACCTTAAAATGACCATTGTATTGAGGCATAGCCTTTACAAAAGTAGTGACATTCCATGATAAATGCCAGTATACTTAAATCCTATGTCCTTAATAGGGTTAAGATAAAAATTCATATACACTAAATGTACAAAAGCAAGGAAATTCCCAAATTTTTACACTTTTATTGTCATTAAGGGTATGCGAGCACAACAGGGCTATGTATTTTACTGGTAGGAATTTTTCTACAGCGCACTTCACACACTTCATCCACTCATGCATAGAGATGTATACTGTAGTGATGTGATAATGAAATGGTTTGGTTAATTAATGACAATAAAAGTGTAAAAATTTGGGAATTTCCTTGCTTTTGTACATTTAGTGTATATGAATTTTCATCTTAACCCTATTAAGGGCATATGATTTCAGTATACTGGCATTTATCATGGAATTTACACAGGCTTTGAACACTGCGAGAATCTGTCCTCGTTGGAGATTTTAGGGCAGACAAAATAGTGCTGCGTCGTATTCGGACATTTCAAGATTCGGAGATTATTGAGTTTGTAGCCCCATCTGTCAAAAGCAGATTTTGATCGCCCCATTCCTGTTCTCATATCGCCCAAATTCGACAGTTGTTCCGGAAAACATAAAAAAAATCCACGCACTGTTTTTGGCCGATCGTAAATGTAAGTTGCATGAGATAACAGAGTAGTTAAAGATATCAGAAGGCAGTCTATTCACCATTTTGCATAAACATTTGTCAATGAGAAAGCTGTATTCAAAGTGGGTGCCGTGCTTTGTCGCAGTCGATCAAAAAACAACAACGTTTCGCCGTCTCAGAGCATTGTTTGCAACTGTTTCAACTTACAAAACCGTAATTTTTGCATCAGTATGTGGCAATAGATAAAACATGGATCCACTGCTTCATTCAAGACTCAAATCGGCATTCAGCTGAATGACAGCAGCAGGTGAAAACCTTCAAATGCGACCAAAGACGCAAACATCAGCTGGCAAGGTTGTTGCTAAAATTTATTTACACTACGAAATATTTGAATCCGGTGATGCTGGTAGCAGTAAGTGTACTTTATACTGAGAGGGAATTATCTACTACCACTCCATCTATCATATTAGTAATCAAAATATAAACTGCTGAGCGAACTAAATATCTAATTCTAATACTACAAAAAACAATTGAAAATTATTATTTTTTTCTTTTTAAGAACACGAACCAATAAATGACGATAAAAAATGACAAAAGAGAAGAGTCTATGCAGTTCCTGCTTATTAGCATATTCTAGGAATTGAAATAGAGAGAAATCTCACTTGACTTTATCTATATGAAGAATAGCTACTTTAATCTGAATATTAAGAATTTGGTCTCGTTTATCGAGTGGGGTCGAAAGAAAGTATGGTGAAATTGAAAAGGAAAAGAGGTACTACTGTAGTAGCAGTACAACTACAGCGACAGACAACAGTACGATTTTAAATCTGTGTTTAATTCATAAGCTCGACGTTGATTGGTGGAAGCATTTAACTTCTTTTCCGGCTTTCCCAATCAGCAATTACGCGAGCTGAGAGATTATAAAACGGATAGCTCCCTTTGTCACTTCCTCCTTTCTTTCTCATAAGACGGGACTGCTAACAATTCCACGTGGCTCAGACTAACCACAAACTTCTCTCTTGGAACACAACAGAAACTACCCAGGCCTTTGGCCCGGGGTTCAACTTCAACGAGAATACCCAAGAGTCCAACATGACGACTATCACACACACACACACACACACACACACAACTACTTACATATGTCCTGACTTCCACACCTGTGTACTGTAAACATTCTTCATATATAAACTCTTTCTCTTTTATTACAAACAGGATATTGCCGGGTTCCACACCTGTGTGTGGACACATTTCCTTCATACATGAAGTCTTTTCTCTTCCCCACTAACGGGACATTTATTTAACACCATGTAGACTTTCTGACATTTCCTCTTTGTCTATACTCATCGACGCGTTCATTAATAACACCCTTCTATTTCATTTCTCCCTTTTTGTTCTCTGTTAATGAAGACAACGAATAAAGTTGTTTCCAATGTTAGAATAAGACTTTGTCATTATATTCTACCCTAACACTTATATTCAGAGTGAACCTGTGGGTAGTGGTGACTAAGGAGTGACTCTCAAATAAGGACTTCACCACTGAATGCACTTTAAGGTCATACTTAGGACCACACATGGCGGATATATACAGCAGTCAGTGTTCGACTATATATATATATATATATATATATATATATATATATATATATATATGACATGGCCTTTGTAGGGCAACTAGTCGAGGAAAAGGAAAACTCTCACATAACATCAGCTACTGTCGGTGGTAGCGCGTCGATAATACACCTGGACCGCGCGATGAGGAACCGGACCCGTCCTTCCGCAAGTAAACGTTGATGATTGATGAACTGAACGCGAATTCAACGATACAAATATACACTAAATGTTTTCGCACGTGTTTAATGTCAACGTTGGATCATCTTATTTTCAATTAGCGTTGCGAATCTGAAAAAAAAATCAGTTTGATAAATACATTTATTAATTGGCTGGAAACGTTGTAAGAGGCGTAATTTAATTTTCATCAATCATGACTTTTTTTGGATCAGTTGAAAATTGCATTTTAGACATTTTGTTTTTCAAGATTCAATTTGTTCAGTTAAGAAGATATTTTGTTATTGTTGTAATGCGTTAGCGGTAACAGAAGACGGAGAAGAAGAAGAAGAAGAAGAAGAAGAAGAAGAAAAATGACAAAATAAACAAGAACGGGTACTGTTAAGATGCGGCCATTCAATCAGCGCGTTTAACGAAGAAAATGGTATTTCAAACTTAAGCGTGATATACGGTTGGACAGACAGCGCCTCTTATCAAGATGCGTGATCGCATATAAACTACGATTTCAAACTGAAGCGTGACATACAAAAGAAAATGCGATTCAAATTAAAACGTGACTGTCCAAAGAAAATGCGATTCAAATTAAAGCGTAAATTCCAAAGAAAATGCAATTTAAAAATTGAAGCGTGACAGTCTAAAGAAAATGCCATTTCAAAATTGAAGCTTGATAAGCTAAAAAAAATGCTATTTCAAACGACAGGTCAAAGAAAATGCGATTTTAAATTTTGTGATCCATGGACGACTCTAAAAAATGCTATTTAAAACTTAAGCGTAACAGACCGACCGACAGACAGAGCATCTTACAGAGATTAGACACATCTAAATAATCTATTCTAAACAGATGCGTGACAAACGGACAACAATGTTATTTCGAATTGATGACTAAGTGATCCTCCAACGGACAGAGTCTCTTATAAAGATGCCTGGACGCATCTAAACAAATAAGTATCGTAAAAGAAATAAATGGAGTTAAAGAAAAGAATCATGATGGGAAATGGTAATTCGATGCCAATATT
This sequence comes from Sepiola atlantica, assembly GCA_963556195.1. NCBI lineage: Eukaryota > Metazoa > Mollusca > Cephalopoda > Sepiida > Sepiolidae > Sepiola > Sepiola atlantica. The sequence goes on from OY744519.1 coordinate 134,570,525, forward strand.
TGTTTCTTGATTCCTTCCAACCTGTCATCTGTCGGCAAAAATCTCTAAGTCTTTTTGGAACTTAAAAAATTGAAGAGCGACCACCATGATGGCGGAAAGAAAATGAAAACCGCTCGAAACTTACTCGCACCTGTTAAAATGACTTCTAGAATTCACGCCCCCTTTTTTTGTCTTCGTCTCGACTTTGATTTCTAGTTGTTTGTTCGTATGTTCTTCCAACTTCCTGGTGTCTTCTTCGTAAATAAACAGAGTTAGCAAGAAGAGAAGGCGAGGGGAACCGTTTTAATGCTGCTATTTGGAATTAATTAGAGCCAAGAATCGAACAGCATGGTGTAGGGTGAGAATTCCAATTCTTCGGTCTCCAGATTTTTTTTTGAATTCTCCCGGACCGACTTGTTTACTTCCAGCTCCGTTGTCATGTACGCGTTGGAAAGTCCCTCCCCTAGATCAAAGACCTTGATCCATTTGCGGGGTCTATCTTTTCACATATCTGACCACCCACCCCTGAAGGCAGCAGCGAGAAAAACAAAAGCGGGGTTAAATACAAAAAAGGGGCTCCAAAATACGGGTTTGTTCGTTTTTTGTTTTCGTAGGATTTTGTTTTTCAAATTTGGCTGGAGTGCTATGCTAACAGAAATGGGTTCTTACTAGAACACACGTATACACGCACAGTAACACACACGTACAGACACACACCCCCTAAAACACAGTATGTTTTTTATATTTGACTCCGATAAACAGACATATATATATAGCCCCCCCACTCATATATATATATATATATATATATATATATATATATATATATATATATATAATATTTTTATAAATATTAATTATTTTTTACTTACAGACACTAGTGTTTCATTCAATATGCAATTATCAGTGAAGGAAATGTTAATTATTGCTGGTTTTAGGATACGAACCAAGTTACAATGCCACACTCGACTTCGCAGTCTGAGCCTTTACCCCAAGACCACCATTAATCAATACGAAAAGAAGATAATTTTAAGTCTATAAATATCAAATGGCGGACATATACAGCAGTCAGTGTTCGACTATATATATATATATATATATATATATATATATATATATATATATATATATATATATATATATATATGACATTGTCTTTGACCTTGGTTGTCTGGTGATCTATTTTCAACTTTTACCTTCCTTATATCCTCCCACCTCTGAGCGGGTTTCTCAATTGCCAGACAGATTACGTTAACTTCCGGCTTTCAAAGACGATTTCAGGGAGCCTGGGGTTGGGCCGTGGGCGGGAAACCTAGACAGGCTTTCTTCCTAACTACCTTCATACCGTCCGTGGTAAATTATATAATTTCCCTCTCACTCTCTCTCTCTATATATATTGCTCTCTTTCCCCCTCACTGTATTGCCTTCCGTTATAAATCATGCAATCTCCTCCCTGTCTCTCTCTCTATATATATTAAATATGTTGTCACTCTCCTCCGTCTTGATTTACGTCTTAAATAGTTCATTTCCCCTCTCTCAAGATATGTATTAACTATGTTGTCGCTCTCTCTATATGTATATTAAAATGGTGAATGTGAATTTCTCTTCTTTCACTTTCAAAAATGTAATCACCTCGCTTGGATGCTTGACAAGACCACGAAATAAATTATTGCACCGGTGATTATGTGATTCCGTGTTATTTTATTTTAATTTTATTCCTACATCTGCTCTGTCTATTACCTTGAGCTCTCATATCCTGATTTCCTTCTGGAATTTATTTCACTCTAACACTATATATATATATATATATATATATATATATATATATATAGAGAGAGAGAGAGAGAGAGAGAGAGATGTGGTGAAATATAGGTTTTTGCATATACTCACTATGTTTTATAGACCAACGTTTTCAAGGTAAAAGCTCGATGATTAACATAACAACAGAGCGTATATAACATAGATGGCTGTCCTTTCTTGGTAGCGAATTTCTAGTAGAAAAATGTAATCAATGTGAGTTGTTTGTATTTTTGTAATTTTTATTTGCTGCTTATCTACGTATTTTTTCTGAAGGAGAACTTTTTCGTTTCTGAGGAGTCAATAGATGAACGATCCGGGATTGAGATACGATTGTCAGATGTTCTGTGAACGAAACGGTCCGTAAAAATGTACCGAAGTCGTTGTTTTGAATAAATAAACAGCAAAAAAAACGTTTGTAAATATGACGAGTTATTATTTACACTGGAGCACAACATTGGATTGTTGGCCCGCTAACTCGAAAAAATTGGATCAAAAAAGGAACTTTCTACTTCTGTTCAATCAAACATCTACCAAAGAAAAATGTTGACGCCTAAATTCTCACGGTCACTATACACCACCACATGAGATTTTTAAACCTATTATAAGCAACCGTCGCCAAGAGTGTTCAACTTATGTAGGAACATGCATTAAAGCTATAATTTTGACGGCTTTATTAATACTAATAACTACAGCGCCCAGCTTAGATTGGGGGCGACAAATAATTATAAATATTTGTTTATCTACATACGTACACGTTTCATCCTTTAGGAATCGTCAGTGATAATTATTCAAGCCGGTCGGAGGATACGAAACCCCGGAACAAGTAATGTTTATAACTCAAATTCCAACTCCTTAACACTCACAGTCATCATGAACAACCACCATATAAACAGTGAGAGTTTTAAACCTATTGTAGGCAGTGTTAAACTTATATATATATATATATATATATATATATATATATATATATATATATATATATATATATATATATATATTCGTTTGATCTACATACGTATACGTTCCATAGTTTCGGGAATCGCAGGATTCGAAACACCGGAACACAAGTCCTGTTATAACCCAAATTCCGACGCCTTAACCCACTCTGCCACTATGAACAATCTGATAAATCAGCGAAAGTTTAAACCTGTTATAGGCAGATGTCGTCAAGAGTGTTCAACTACTGAAGGAACAAACATTAAAGCTACGTTGACGGCGGTGTTAATACTGCTCACTACAATGCCCAGCCTAGATTGGGGGCGACAAATATATATATATATATATATATATATATATATATATGCATATATAATTGGTGATATGTACGGAGAAGCATATTTTCGTAAAGGATTATGTTTACACTGGGCTAATAGTTTATCAAACAAAGAAGCCTTCATGTTTTTTTTGGAATCGTCCGTCGCCAGGATAATGCAAGGCCCTATTTTGCAACAATAACAGAGGAACCCATCAGGTTATGAACAGCTTAAACGTCCCTCCTTACAGTCCATATCTGATGTTCACTTGTTTGACCCTCTCAAAGAATATCTGCGTGGAACAAAGATTTCAAGTAATTATTAATCGAAAATCGCTACAAGCAAGTAACCAAAATACAGCCCAAAATATTCCTACACCGAAGAAAACCTAAACCTTGTTTTTTGATTACTTTTAAAGAATAGAGATTATATTTAATAAAAGCAACATCTTATCTGCTTTAAATGTGAGGCTTTTTCGTTAAAAATTTAACAATTTTTTTTATTCTAAAGATTATCCGGACGGCGGCTCATCGCATAGACAATCGGCATCTTGTTGGCTTGATGTTAAGTAATAAGTTGTTACTCAGTAGATAGTGACGTCTCTCTGTTCTTTTCTGTTCTTTCTCGTTATTCTTCAGCCGTCGTCATAATCGAAGTGACGATATGGCAACAAACGCTTTCTCTTATCTTTGGTTCTGTAATAAAGGAACAATTAAGAAAGAAAAACAGAACCAAACCCGTTGTTGCTCAATGGCCCATGTTCTTTGTTGCTGTATTTCTTTACAACACAGCAGTTACACACTACGTAAGCTTCTCATCGGTTACTCAAGGGGGAGGGGCCGAGACAGAGCTTAAAAAAGGGCGATCGAATCCTTCCAGATCATCAGCCAAAGCGAAAGAAAGTTCTATCTTCATCGCCATGTCCCATTTCTTAATTCCTGTCCGTGACGTCATAACTCTAATTTTAAGCCTCTAATGGAATTTTCAATTCCTCTGCTTAATGTAACCTTATTTGTAAAATACCGTTGTTAACGTTATATTTATATCCCTCATGTAAATATGATAACAGACTGATCCTTGTAGATTAAAGACGAATAGTGTCCGTGTGTTTGTCTGTTCGCTAATTACTTTTGTGCTAGAGACGTAAGAACGTTATAATACTACTGATTGTCCTAAGGAAAAGGTTAATTATTTAATCTTCAAAGGGGGTCTCTCAAGCTCTCCATATCAATTCGTATTTTAATGAGATTCCTACCATATGTGGGTTCATACAGTTTTTAGCTCAAATAAGGTGTTATCTGTCGTGATTCACATTCAAGTTATCTGCCATGAATTATACCTGAACAAGAGAATGCTATTTTCTATAAGGAAGTGTATAATACGTGCTCCACTTATGTGCACGGTTCAGCACTATACTTTTCCTCTTTCTGGCGTTGGGCTTTAAGCCAGTTGGACGTATCTGACTGGGTATTTACTTCCTTCTCACCACAGGAAGATGTGTCATAAGGCCAGAAGGTGGGGAGAATCAAGCCAGCATCCCTAAAGTAGGGGCACTCTTGCCTATTTAGCCTGCGAAGCCCTATTAGCATTTTACAGTAGGTGCGTCTCAGGCAGTTAGCAATAAACTAAGTCCTCCCCAAAGATGGGAGGCAAGGCGGGAGGGTGGACATCCTAGGAATACCCAGAACTAATACCTAAGCCCGACAGATAAAAGTCTAACCAAAATGGCCCAATTTCTGCCGGACTGAATGTCGAGAAAGTATCTTCGACTGGTACTTTCTAGTCAAAAGTCTCTAAGCAATACAAGCTGCCCCGAGCCTACCCCCCACTCTACTTTTTTTAACAATTCTGGCGCCGTTCTAGCTTCTGATCGCACTTAGACGAAACTCCCCAAAAGCTAGCCATCTTAGCATGGCTCTTTTCTACTAGACGCATGTATCGTTCCCAGATATCATCAAACTATGTAGTATTGACTTTTACATGCATCGCTCTATAATTGTTTGCTTTGGCAATACATGCCTATTTCGATTGTATTTTGGGTTATTAACATAGACTCTTTCGTTACTAACTATATTTGTGATTTTCACTCACTTTAATGTATTATGCTTTCCTATGCCCCTCTGACGTTTATCTTTTTCACAAGAATATATATATATATATATTTATATATATATATACATATATATATATATATATATATATATATATATATATATGTGTGTGTGTGTGTGTGTGTGTGTGTGTGTGCGCGCGTGTGTGTGTAAAGCTTTATTTGTGGCATGATATTTCTAGTCATATACTGACTTTTCATAGACTTCAGAATTCGGATCTTATTGGAATCAATCACTTCACTACTCAATACCACATTCAAATTGGAGTTTTCAATATCTGCATTGTAACAATGACTTCATATCCATTTTTGAAACTCTCTTTGAACTTTGTTGTAAAGTGTTCTGGGTTACATATTCCTCCATCTCTTTTTTGGTGTCTTCCACACAGTCTTCTATACTTACCAGTCCTCTACCTCCTTCATTTCTTTTCACGTAGAGTCTGTCCGTGTCGTCTTTTGGGTGCAATGCATTGTGCATAGTAATTAGTTTTCTAGTTCTTTGGTCAAGGTGCCTGAGTTCTTCTTTGGTCCAGCCTATGAATGGTCCAGAGTATCTTATTAGTGATACAGCCCATGTGTTTATCCCTTTTACTAGGTTTCTGCTATATAGTTTAGTTTCTAAGAGTTTCCTTGTTTTTCGTAGATATTCTTTTCCAATCTTCTCTTTCATTTCTGTATATTTGATTGTGTCTGCTTCCAGAACTCCCAGGTATTTGTAGCTATCTTGTTCTCCTAGCGCCCTCATCTCCTCTTGGTTGGGGAGTTCTATACCTTCTGTCGTCTCCAGTTTTCCTTTTTTGATCTCTAGCAGTGCACATTTTTCTATTCCAAACTCCATTTGGATATCCTGGCTGAATATCCTGGTTGTGTTTATCAGCTTTTCCAGTTCTTTTTTGTTTTTTGCAAACAGTTTAAAGTCATCCATGTACATCAGGTGGTTTATTCTTTGTTCTGTATCCGTAAACCTGGATCCGGCATCACACTTTCTGAGTATGTAGTTGAGTGGCATCATGGCTATTATAAACAGTAGTGGTGATAGAGAGTCTCCTTGAAAAACGCCTCTCTGTATTTTTATCTCAGATAGGTATTGTCCTCCGGCTGTCAGTTTTAGTCTCCATGTTTCCATCGCTTTCTGGATGAGATTAATAATCCTGTCTGGTATCTTGTATATCTTTAAGCATTCAATTATCCATGTTTGGGGGATTCTGTCGTAGGCTTTCTTGTAGTCAATCCATGCCATGGTTATGTTCTTTTGTCTGCTCTTCACCTCCTTCAGGGTCTTTTGATCAATGTATAATAGATCATGTGCCCCTCTTTGTCCTTTCCGGCATCCTTTTTGTTCCTCGGGGAGCAGTCCACGATTGTCCAGGGATTGGTAGATTTGTTCTCTCAGTTGTGCTGTGAGAATTTTCCACATTATTGGTAGACATGTTATCGGTCTGTAGTTGCTGGGGGTCGTTCCTTTTTTGGGGTCTTTTTGTATTAGTGTTGTTCTTCCTTCCGTCATCCATTCTGGTACGTCTGTTTTGTGGATACATCCGCTCAGTTTCTGCGCTATTCTTTCATGCAGGGTCGTGAATTTTTTAAACCAGTATGCATGTATTCCATCGTGGCCTGGTGCTCTCCAGTTTGCCATTTTTATTAGGGTTTTCTTGATCGTTTCTTTGTTGATTTCTGTTTCGGTTCCTTCTTCGATTTCCTGCAGTTCATCTCTCATGTTTTTCAACCATTGGGCATTCTTGTTGTGCTTTTTTGGTTCTTCCCATATCTTGCTCCAGAATTGTTTTGTTTCTGTTGGGTTCGGTTGCTCTGTTGTTGTTTTTTCTCCATTTACGTTTTTGTAGAACTGGCTTTCATTGTTTTCAAAGGTCCTGTTCTGTTTGCTCTGTTCTGATTTGTACCTGTATCGTCTCAGTCTTCCTTCTATTGCTGCTATCCTTTGTTTTATTTCTTTATGTTTCTCATTTAGTTTTTCCTTGCGTTTCTGATTTTTGCTTCTTAATCGTTTCATGTCCTCCTTCCTTCTGTTCACGGTTTTAGCTTCTTTGCGAAGTTTGGTGATCTGGGTTTCCAGTCTGATTTCCCATAATGGTTTTGTCGGTCCTCTCTTTTGTCCATTCTCTTCGCTTCTTAGTTTCATACTTACCGATTTTGCCCCTGCCTATATCAGGTTGTTTAGGTCTGTAATAGTTTCTGTTGGGATGTGTGTGAGGAGTCTGTTTACTCTTTCTGTTTCTGCTTGTAACTTCTTCGCTACTTCATTCCTGAGAGATGGGAGTTTTGTTTTGTTTTCTAACATGTATCGTCTAATGTTCTCCACTTCACTTGCTTCTTTTTCGTTGAGTTCTATCTCAGCAGGTTCTGTGGTTCCGCAGTCTTCTATCCCCCCTGGTTCTGTGATTCCGTAGTCTTCCATATCTTCAGTTTCAGTGTGTATGTTTTGCCCGTCCTCTTTCTGTGGTCTCTCCTTTGGTGGTGTTTCTTGCTCCGTTTCGCCATTAGCCTTCTGTCTGATTTCCGTCAGTTCCATCTCCGAGAACCATCCTCGCTTGAGGATCTGTCTTGCTTGATCTGCTATCCTTTGTTCCGTTGTATGGTAGTCACTAGCAATGTCCCAGAGATGTTTCATTCGTTTTCGGTAGCCTCTTTCTGTAGGGTAGCGGCTTTTATAATAGCACTCCATCACCAGTCTGTTCTCTTTCGTGGTCCATTTCTTTCTATATCCTTTCAGTTTGTTGTTTTCGCTCTGGTTTTCCTGTCTTTGGTCTGTGTCCTTGTCGTACCTGGAATCAGAGAGGTTACTTACCTGGTTCTTGTCCGTTGTCTTGTTTCTGAAATGAGAAGGGCCAACATTCGCAGGATGCGGACCGGGTCCCCCATGTTGGCTAACGAGGGAGCACCTGCCCATCATGACACTCAGGTCTTTCTCCTGAGTCCCACGGCTTGTATTTATATTATTGTGCATTATTCATATTTTTGGTGTGTGTGGCCACACCAGGCCCAGGCTTATTTTGCCTGTGGTCCTGTCACAGGGATAGTGATTGTCACATTCATTTTAATGAGTGATATTGTGCACTACCACAAAAAAAAAAAAAAAAATTATATATATATATATATATACATATGTTATATAAGGACACAGTATAAGTTTTCTTGGCCGCTCCATAATAGCAAATGCAAGGAAACGATAGGTTCCCCTCCACTTTTCTGCTTGTATTCTTGGTTGTAGTGCTAGGGGGCGGGGTTTGACTTCCGCTTCTGTGGATTATTCAATAATTAAAACTTAATTTTGTTAATTAAGGGCCCATTTTTATCTATAAGCTTCGACATCAAATTTCTTCTAAAAGTCATACGTACATATTAAAATCACTTTTTTTTTTTTTAAGTAAAATACACATAGAAACAAAAAAAAGAATTAAATCAAATTATACGTGTACTTATCTCAAGTTTTATGTGTGACCAAGTGATTGTGTCATTCTGGGATCTGAGTCGATTTCCGCAATAATTAAAACTTAATTTTGTTAATTAAGGACCCATTTTTATCTATAAGCTTCGACATCAAATTTCTTCTAAAAGTCATACGTACATATTAAAATCACTTTTTTTTTTTGAAGTAAAATACACATAGAAACAAAAAAAAGGATTAAATCAAAAATTATACGTGTACTTATCTCAAGTTTTATGTGTGACCAAGTGATTGTGTTGCATTCTGGGATCTGAGTCGATTTCCGCACTAATTAAAACTTAATTTTGTTAATTAAGGACCCATTTTTATCTATAAGCTTCGACATCAAATTTCTTCTAAAAGTCACACGTACATATTAAAATCACTTAAAAAATTTTTTTTTTTTTAAGTAAAATACACATAGAAACAAAAAAAAAGAATTAAATCAAAAATTATACGTGTACTTATCTCAAGTTTTATGTGTGACCAAGTGATTGTGTTGCATTCTGGGATCTGAGTCGTTAAAGAGGACGAATTATAGATCCCTTTTGTTAGGATTTGAAACCGACGGTACCGATGTTGTTATGATCTTCTGTAATACATTATATATATATATATATATATATATATATATATATATATAGAGAGAGAGAGAGAGAGAGAGAGAGAGAGAGAGAGGTGGGGGGGGGGAGAGAGAGATGAAGAGAAAAGAAAGAGAAAAATAGTGAGAATAAAGAAGGGAAGAGAGAGAAACTACATCCATTTTTAATATTTTTTAATCACGAGAAAGAATATCGGTTACCTTCTACGACGCATGTCTGTCTGTCAGATCCGGTTAAAGTCAAAAACCATAGTTCCTTGTCTTGTAATATGAGCAGACCGACCGAATAATGTTGGCAATCTAACAATTTGACCCTGATTATATATTTTGACCCATCATTATTTGCATCATTAGGCGTAGATGCTTCTTACAAATACGTCCAATTCTTACTCTTGATTCTCTACCCCCTACTTACTCGCTCATATATATATATATATATATATATATATATATATATATATATATATATATATATATATATATATTATTTCATGTATCCAGATATGGTATTATAAGGAGACATGATATATTATGTATCGATTGTCAGTATTTACTTCAATAGTACTCAATACGTGAGTAGAGCTAGATAGTAAGTCATGAAAGTATATTCATGACTATTAAGCTACACAGAGGCTACAGTGTAGCATCCCCGTAGATAATCGTCAGGCTAAAGTGCATGGAATTCGTGTTACTGAGTGTTTTTATATACCTACGTGATGTTTAGTCTAGCTTGTTTACAAATAAGAGCTAGACTGAACACTACGTGGATATATAAAAATACTTAGTAATACGAATTCCATGCACTTTAGCTTGACAATTCCTTATGGGGATGAAACAGTGACGCTTCTTGTTGCTTAATTGCCATGAATATATTTTCATAACTTACTATATAAGTATATATATAGTAATAAAAATTAAACTATGGCAAGTAAGCTATACAGAAACGTTCATGTTAAATTCTCGAAGGAAATTACATGCGTGGATGTATTTTTGGTGATTGGTTTTATATCGAAGTAGTGTTTACTTTAGCTAACTAACCAATCGGATTCGTTGGTATTACTTCCGCTTGGGCTATTACTTTCATTGGTCAATGACCAAACTCCTCTAAAACAAAGGTCTGATATCTATTTGTTTGACAGGCGTTTTGGCGCTCCCCACTAGTATCTGGAGAATAATACCAACGAATCCGATTGGTTAGTTAGCTAAACACTACTTAACCTGATGATTTCCTGCGGGAATGAAACAAAAACATTTCTGTGTAGCTTATTACCATAGATATATTTCCATACTACTAGTACGCTCTACTTACGTATTGAGCACCGTTGAAGTAAATACTGAATATATATATAGAGAGAGGCAATATGTTATATTACCTCGTAATATATGAGTATATACATACAATAGTAAAATATATAATGTATAGATATAACGTCCGGCATAAACAACTATATAATTCTATTTAATCATAATAAATGTAACATGGAAGAAATAGAAATGGTCCTTAATGTCAATAATATTATAAAACTATACAATAAAATAGAAGTATCAAAAAATTTACAAAGAGAAATATATAGTTAATTATGGCGGATCGTATCTCTCTCTCTCATATATATATATATATATATATATATATATATATATATATATATATATATATATATATATATATATATATGTATATATATATATGTATATGTATATGTATATATATATATGTATATATATATGTATATATATATATATATACATATATATATATATATATATATATATATATATATATGCACACTATCATTCACACACGGTAGTGCGTGAATGATATGCTTAAATTCATCATTTACCCAATCGCGATCAATTCTTGGGCTTGTCATTAATTCAGTTTTCATCCCAACTTGATGCGGTTTTTTGCACTAAAATTGACTAGTCCCAAGCCTATTTTGAACATAAAGAAATTAAAATTTGGTCCAGTAGAAAAATAAGTTATTCAAAATATGTGTGGTCATCAGCGTGTAGGATAACATCCCTCATTGACTTTAAATCACTATTACTTTTTTATTATTTAAAACAAATATTTATTTTTATACCAAAAATGTAGCAAACAGCACAAGAAATCTAAAAATATATATATCTCGAAAGGAGTTTAAGATATGGAAGGGTTGAGCAGTTTAAATTGACAAAAATGCAAATTGAGTAACGCTCCTCATGCCCTTTAACTCGACATAACTTTTTAAATTATGAATATAATTTAATGATGGAAAATAGAAAGATAGAACTCGATGAGCTGATTCTAAATATGTTAGTATTAAAAAGATTGGTGCATTAGAAACAGCTGTGTTACTTTTAGTAGAAAAAGAAAGAAAGTGATAATTGACTTTTGAAGCTAAATTTTTCAGAAAAAAGGCCAAATTGAAAACTGAAGCCACACTTTCAGATGAAAGAAAGCCACCCCAAAAATGCCAAATTGAAAATTCCCTTTATTAATGAAGAAAATGAAGGAAAATTGGCTATATTGAAGATATTAACTCTTGGGTATGTTGAAGATGTTAACCCCTCCAAATATTTGTATTTTTTTTTCTATTAGTTTCGTATTGTTTTCTTAGCGGTGAAAGCAAAGATGTTCCCTATGAAATTGAAACTGGGCTTTTTATATATGTTTTTTGTGGAAAATTAAAAAATATATTTATATAATTATTGCGCTAAATTAATAATATTTTCTACGGTATACATATTAATTTTCATATCGTACTGGAAGACTTTAAAGAATATTTGATTTATATTTAAATAATTGTTGATAAATTTGTAGATTGATACCCTTAGCCCTCCCCCACCTAAAAAATGAAATTATTCTTTTTTAGGCGATTACGTGTTGGGAAAGACAAACAATTATTTGAGATTTTAGAGTTTTGCATATAAATTTAACGTAAAATTATCACACATATCTGCTGGGATAGCGTTTTAAGAGCATGTAACCATATTTCTTTGCCAAGGGGTATTAATCGTGTTGTTTTATTTGGGGGGATAAAAATTCCATTAATCTTATACCACTAAACCTAAGTCCATGCGGAAACAGTCTTAACTCTATCAATAACCTTAAGTCTAGGTGACAACCCCCCAAAATAACTAGAACGGTTACAGACTTTCGTGGCCTTTTGGCTAGAAGCAAAATGTAGTATCAATTTTTGTATAATTTTGTATTTTTTGTGCAAATAAATATTACAAAGTGTAGCATCTGTTCTGATACTACACTTCATCTTTTCTGTCCTCGGTCAGTGAAGGAGAACTCCTTCTAGACTAAGGCAATTTTCATTTTTGTTACAATCCATAGTTCCCCTTTTTAGAGATCTGGATTTTTCACACATTAAAAACCAACCTTGTGTTTACCTTGGTGCAACGGAAAATTCGGCAAAGGAAAATTCAGCAAAGGAAAATCCGGCAATTTGTCAAAGTAGGAAAATTTGGTAATTATGAAATAAATATCGATTGAAAATAGATTTTAGAACCGTTCTTGCGGGGAATATAGTTGTAAATACGGGCCTACCTCCACTTAATAATAAAAAAGCACTTCTTGTATTATCTTTTTTGGTACTTGTGCAATTTACGGACCGTTAAGTTTAATTATCACGATATCTTTTGTTTATGAAATTGTTAGATGAAAGTACAGAATCGTTAGCAAAGCCCCTCTCCCCGTGTAAAGAATGTCTTTCTAAATAATGTTATTATTTCAACCCGGTCCGTAAACTACTCAAGTACCATCTTTTCCAATTATTATATTAATAAAAAAGTAGTAAATTAAAATCCTATTACGAATGAATCTCGGTTTCTTCATAAACTAGTCAGCTATTTTAATATTTTGTTAATATTCAAAATAATAAATCCAGTACTTCGTATTCGACATTTGAAAGGAATTTGAAAGTATTCAAACTGTCAAATAGAAATTCATTTAAACTTGCTTTAAATTTTTTAGCAAATCTTCATGTATTAAACCCCTCCCCCTCGATAATATTTAGAAATAAATGTTTGAGGGGGATATAGTTGTATAAGGTGGTACCCCCTCAAAAAATGTTTTTTAAATAAATATTTTAGAATATTTATGGGTCCTTGATTTTAGAGCGGCACGCGCGAAAATGTTTTTGCTGATTTTGGACACCACGTGCTACACGATGCCGTTAAATATTTAAGTTTAAAAACATTTTTTTTATAAGTTCAAAATGATAATTGACTTGTCCTTGACTCAAGAATGTGTACTTAGCAGCGTAAGAAATTAATTTATTTAAATCTTGAAAACAAAACAAAATTGGAAAAATTGAAAAACAGGAACATCCTGAAAAAATATTTTAAAAGTGTTCAAAATTTTACTAACAATTAATTTCAAATGTATAATAGGGCAAAAGTATGATAAGCAATTAATCACACGGAATGCTCACCGCCACAAACTATCCACTATCATCGAAGTTTTACTTCCAGAAAATCATTCAGTTTCCAGTTTCATTTTGGAAAAATAAAATGTAATTTTCACAATTAAAGTGTATATATATATATTAATTAAAACAAAATAGAAAGGTTGAAACTAACACATATTCGTCGATATTTAAATAATTTTAATACCATTTTAAAATCAGATAAGGAAATAAAATCTTATTGAGACCAATTAAAACCGTAAAAGTAAACTTTTAATAGAAATAGATTAACTGTTTATATTTATTCTAATAAAACTATACATAAATTAGAGAAAATTATTGTTTCCTAATAATGTTCTATTAAAAATCCATACCTTCTAAATTACTAGATGAAATTAATAAAATGAAATATTATAGCGATTATGATATTCCATACATAGTTCACTGTCGGCAAACTAATTGTTGCTATTCTGATCGCTTGGACATTTTTTTGATCGCACAGACACTTTTTGGATAATTATTTAATTTTTAGTCAAATGTACGTATATTATTTTAATTCAGTGTCTTAATGTTACATTTGCTTGTTTATAACACATTGTGTCGAATGTCGGAATCTCTGGTCGTCGTAGAACTGTTCCTTGTTGATCCAGAACGAACGTCATCGCTACTAATGGGACGATATGTCGTTTCTCGATTCGCATTTCCCTGCTGCAGGAACTATTCGTACTACCGTGATCTTGACTCGTTGTTGTATGGAACTTTTTGTACTGACCGTGCTTGCTTCTCTTTTTCCATTGTATTCTTGCGTCGGCTGCTATCTCTCTGTCACTTCGTCGGGCGGTTTCCTCGTCGGCTGAAATCAAATCCTTTACGCACAATAAAATATGACAAGGCTTTTACTTTCTTTTAATTCAGAGCCATTTTATTTACTATCTCGCTAGTCGACACTGGGCAAGTTCGTTGGAAGAGAGAGAGAGAGAGAGAGCTTACGCTAGTAAATTCCTAACTATTTAGCTATTTGTAAAGGAAAGAAGATTGGAGATTCACTCTGGCTCTCATTTTTGAGGATTCGAAATCCCTCAGCTTGTAACAGCTACATGACTATCGCTGTCCTCCTGTCGACTTCCAATCGAGAACAGTTAAACTCACTCCAGCTGGAAAAACTGTGACGTCACGAAATCTCGTGATCGACGCACAGATGTGACCTAACCTTTGAACTCAAGGTTTCGTCACCCGTCACCGCGACCGTAAGAACAACATTGCACTAAACCTGCACGAGACGACTTCGTCACAAATCGCGCAAGTCAAACCCGATCTCCAACAGATGCGTCCATCCCCATAAGGCCATTATCTAACATTCCTCCCCTCCCTGCACAAAAAAAAATCCTAAGATTTTTATTTTAACACACCCCATCCGCGGGTCTGGTCAGAACCAAGGGTTAGTACGGCTGGACTTCCAAAGTCCAACCTCTTAAACCGGCCGCTCCTCGGTCCATGACGTAATCTCCGGGATGTAAGGAAATCTCTCTTACGATCAATATCGGCTCTCGTGGCCACCCCCGTCATAACATTATCGGGCGACATCGCCCCATCACCTGATCAGTTCAACACTGAACCCACAACTGTCTGACCTCTGACCTCAGGGCACTCACACCAACACATAGGCATACACTCACCGTACACTCCATAGCATCGATTTACAACCGATGGTCATTTTCTAACTGGCGGACATTTCCGCGAACTACGGGGAACAACAGAACCCCCTATTTCAAAGCATATAACCTAATAATCAACACACGATTTTAATTTTAGGTGCCGTTCTATCCTAAAGCACTATATCTGCACTCGGTTCAAGACATCTCTGTGGAAACAGTGTGTTATTTGGAGTGGTATCTCCGACACCATATCGGGCCTCAATCCGATCACATTTCCTATCTATTTGCTATTCCAGGACCCTAAAATACGGCACCTTCTTTCATGTTGAACCTATCCATGGCTATTTCTGCCCCCGACACGCGCCGATGTGCTCCCTCTCACTAAAATTAACTCTAAACCCCGTTGATACGGACTCGCTTGCATCGCTTTGCTAACTGTACCCTTCCCGTGATTCTAACTATGTCGTGGGGGTGGAGAGGCGTCTCCGCGCACGGTCGGTCACATCCCAAACCTAGGACGGACCCGTTCCTACTTAGAATTATCACAATTCATGCTTGATTGACCAATGCAAAATGCGGCAAACCCCGAGGTCCCCAACGATTATCAACACTCTGCTATTCCTTTCATAGCCACAAAATCGATTTCTCACGCGTGTGCACCGAACAATTCTTTGTCCGTATCATCACAAGCCCCCTCATCGGCTACCTCAACGGGTCACGCGTAGCGAACACAACTCAATCCCAACCCTCAGTTGAAAGAGACACGGCCTCAACGGCCTTTTCCTGGGTTGTAAGGAAATTCTCCCTACGATCGATATCGGCTCACGGCCATCCCCATCGGAACCTCCGAAAAAAAAAATCAACGCCTTCCAAAGGGCAATCCTCAACATCCGAACTCTGTCTGTGCGTGGCTGACCCTAAATCTATAACGCCATAATAACTGGGTTTTTTTCTTAATTAATTTTAAACGCACGTAATCCAACTTCTTTTTATTTTTTTTCTGGTTACGTAAGAAAAAAAAACACTGGAAAAAACATAACGTGCCTCTCTCTCTCAATAGATATACATAACAACATTTTTTTCTTTTTAACAACAACAAAGAAAACGAACATGCTCAATTATCGACAACAACAAACAAAAAAAAAATATATATATCCCTTCCTCCACCTACAATACGTATCAATAATTTACAGAACAAGAAAATCAATAAAGTTTCTTAATCGTCTCTGCTTCCATAAAAAGTTTACGTTCTGCGTGTGTGTGTGTGTATTGCTAAGTTCACCGTTTCTTTTTTAAATTTTTTTTAAACATTACGTACGTTGCGTGTGTGTGTGTGTGTGTGCAATGCAAATGTCTCTCTCTCTTTCTCGTGTCTTCTTTCTGTTTGTTTTTTTCATAAAAGTTCGCCCTGAATCTCGATCAACATAAAACGAAAGCTTTACTTACGATTTCAAAGACGAAACCTGCGTTAGGTTGTAACTCTTCCAGAGGCACGGTACGAGTCTCCTCTTTGATTTTTCTTTTTTTTAATTCTCAGCCCCGTGGATTAAATGAACCGTTTCTTTAATGGTATTAACCACACATACATGAACGTCAACCAAAAAGACAGCGTGATACAGTCGGAAATAAATTCTTAAAAATCTCGTTTTAATAATTAACTAGTTTCTTCATCTATGATTTTTATATAAACGGTTTTTGGAAAATCGATGGCATAACTTGAGGATTATGTTCTATATGTGTAAACGAGCATGTATGGGACTTACTTTTGTAATATCACTTAATTACTAGTCTAATTTCCTTTGTAGTTCATATCTCCCTCTGCGTAGTCTTTAGTATCTGCTGATCATATATATTTACTTGCATTTTGCTGTGTTGTATTTTGTTACCTGAAATAAGAAGAATTCGCATGATGTCGATCGGGTTCCCCATGTTGGCGATCAAAGTCGCTCCCGCCGATCATTTCGCTCAGATCTTTTTTAGCTCCACAACCTTTTTATTTGTTTGTTGCTATTGTTAATTGTTTTGTAAGTGTATGTGAAAACACCAAACCCAGACTTATTTTGCCTTGATTCACCGAAATAGTGTTTATCTACCTCATATATAGAAACAGCAGTGCAACATTACACACATTGTACAGGTTAGATTTTTACAATAAATAATGTTGATCGCCTATGACTCGAAAACCAAGCGTTTTCGGACCTATACACAGATATAGAACATATCACCGAAGTTACGTCATCGATTCTCCAAACACCCTATATATTCAAAATAATTCCGTGCATAAACTGCAATATACATCCATTAAATAAATAGATAAATAGCAGTACATTTATTATTAACTTATTTAGTTAGGTATATTTTACAATGAAACTAGAGTGAATAGGGAGAAAATTGTTTCACCCCAAGATATTACCCTATTTCTTACACACTCATTTATATAAAGTTTAAGGTAATAACTATTGAATAATTTTAAATATAATATAATATTTTATTTAATTAATATTTATGTAATATTTAGACACATAACACAGAAGCAAAAACACATACATATTTAATAATTTTTTTAAAAACTAACTATTAATATATTTCTCATGTGTTTGTTGTAGTAGCAGTCATATTAAGAAAAGCCGTAGAAATATCCTGTTATACAATTTGGTCGAAATAAAATTACATATTCAATAATTTTAACTGTTTTTTGTTGTTGTTTTACTTGTCATTGACATTTATTAGAAATCTTTTATACGCAAAGAAAAGACAATATTTTTACGCTACGTATTTTGCGCGAATGAAATCTATAACATAAAGCTGAACCGTTTACCGAAAGTGCCAGAAAGCAACAATAACAAAACGCAAAATGAAACTTGCTACCGGAACAGTAGCAGAAACTCGCTATGAAGCGAGCAGACAACAGAAGATATTGTTGTTTGGAAGAAACAGCTTAACCTGTGGATTTGCATATAATTCATGTTTTCTTGGCTGTTTTTACTTCTGGAATTTCGACCTCCAAATAATGTCGGGTGATCCGAAAAGAATACGAACCGTTTCGGGGCCTTCCCTTCAACACCTTTTTCGCGCATCACCCCCCCCCCCATCATTGATGTGACGTCCAATTATCTGAATTGCATTTTAATCACATGAACTCTTCAATAATTATACAGTGGACGCTTGCTATTATATCACCATGTGCTATTTCTTTTTGCGCAGAGTCACATTTCACATTGTTCGCTTATCTCTATGGGGCGTTTGCTGGCTGCATCTCTTTTTCGGCCTTTTATTCCAAGCTGACATAAGAGTTGATACAGAGAGCCTGCAAGGAAACACCTTGCTGAAAAATCGAAATCTCGAAGGATTACACTCAAACCTTAGCAGGTCAGTTCTCTTTTTAGGTCTTCGTATTTATCTATCTTGTATTGGTGTTGTTTTTCTACCCGGTTTTCAATGTAACGAAGATGAGTCTTGTGCTTATTGTTGGCGATAGAATAATGTCGGACCGTTGTCCCTTTTCACTTATAATCTAGGGGTAATTGTTGCGCCAGCCAGGGAGATTTGCGCATACCATCCAATCGACATCCGGTCCAAGAACATTTTGGCCGGGTCCTTATAATTAGCCAGCTGTACGTTTAGACCTGATTCACATTTTTACTCCCTCTGCAAAAACTTTGGGCTTATGCTAGTTGCTTAAGGCTTTATATTACTACAGTAATAGAGCTGAAAGTGTTCTTGGAACACAATAGCAAATGCTATTTATTCTTACATGGGAAGCATGGAAATCATAAGGTCACCGCAGTAGAAGAGACAAGACTCCGCTCTTCACATGAAAAAGCAGATACATACATATTTTTACATGCATCTTGAGCAGCCAGTAGCAGTGCTAACATTATCATTGTAAGCCGAGATACTGACACCTTCATCAGTGGAATCGCTCTGCAATCCATCATTCTGTGCGCTTATATATGCATACAAGAAAAGCAACAAATTTCAGGATAACGATAGAAGATTGCATTGGATATAATATCAGCCAAGCATTGATCAGCCTAAATTGCTTCACTGGATATGATTGTGTCAGCGCCTTCGATTGAAAAGGGGGAAAAAGCTCTTAATTATCTTTTTTGAAGAGAAGGAGTTTTGTCATGCATTCAGAAATCTTGGGGAGCAATTTAATGTGCAATCAGGTACAGCAGCAGCAGCTCTTGAAGTGTTTGTAGGTTGTATGAGTACTTATACCCAAACACTAATTTGGTTTTCTTTATAAACTTGTATTTTATGCATACATGTTTCTTTTGTTTTATCTATTTGAAGAAATCTTATTTTAATAATAAATAGTGGAATAAAATCACTGAGGACAATTGGATGAATTACTCTTGAAGAGATGATGAAAATTGCACACTCATAAAATGATAAGATGTTTTGCTTCCTGTTTCTGGCTATAATTATATAGTAGACAGATTTTTAGGAACCTGATAAAATATTTTAATGATCCATAAATCTTTATTTTCACAAAGAATTACATTTACACTAAATAGACAGACACAATACAGCACACATACACTTGCAAAATGTATATATCACTATGTTAATGGCTTTAAGTTGTCGTGTCTGACACATACAAATGCATGACTTATCCTGTTAGGCATCTGGTGTCTCTTTTCAAATCCTCAACAGGAATTTAGAATTCGGTGTTGTTATTTTACACTTTTACTCATGCTATGATGAGATACACTTCTAAAGAACATAAAATCGCACAGACACCACAGTAGAAAATAACTTGCCTGCTGACAAAAGTACAATAATAAACTGAAATAATTAATTCTATTGTTAGGATATAAGTGTATTTACAGGACAAATATTAAAAAAAATGTGTCCGTTTATTTTGATAAAAATGTATAATATATGCATCTAGAAATAACGTCATAAAACCACACTTTCTCAAACCTGAAGCAGATTCTGGCTATAAATTGTAATATAGCTTAGACCATAGGATGCAGAATTTACAGAATAAAATGAATTAATTTATGTTTCTATGCCTATGTGTATTAATACAAGTAAGGTTTAAGTAAGCTGCTATATTTTCTTTAAAAATCGGCGGCCATATTTAAAGATGGCCGCCGTTCTCAAAACTGAACCACATTTAGGCTTGTGAAAAATAGTATGCAATTCTTTGGTGTATAGGCTTCCAGTTGCCACCTTTCATTTTCAGTGCTCTGACCAAGCCGACAAAATGACAAACCTAGAGGGCTTTTGGGGTTTGGCCTCACAGTCTAGCAGAGGCTAAAGCGTGGTTGAGCATCTGCCACGATAACAATGACAGAGTAGAGAAAGACTAGCAACGTTTCTTCTGCGAGAAAGGGGCCGTAGAAAAAAAAAGAGATAATTCCCACTAGATTTCGAAGTCGATTTTGAACTCTGTCTAGGCAACGGAGAGTGCTCTGAACAGCCCCCCCCCTGATGTAGCAGCGATACCCCGTCTTAGGACTATCTGACTCGTATGTAGGTAGAAGATTGCACCATGAGTCAGGTAATTTCTGGAGTGGTAGAATGATACAATCATATTTTTTCCAGCAACCTTAGCAACAGATTGAATATAAGTCTTCCATTTTAGATCTGGAGTGAAAGTCAGTTCTAGGAGCTTATCAAAACAAGGGCCTTTTTTAATATTAATTTATGTCTAATACATATTGTTAAAATTTAGCAAACATCGGATGTATCAGAATTTTAACTCTTCTCCTCTCTTTGTATAACATTAAATTAAACTAAATATACCCCACATATGAACCCTTACGCCTAGCAGCTGTTTTTAAATTCATAATGATCGGTTGATTAGTTTAGGAATGAATCTTGTACATATAAATATATAAACATATACGCGTACCTAACTTTATATATATATATATATATATATATATATATATATATATATATATATATATATATATATATAGAGAGAGAGAGAGAGAGAGAGAGAGAGAGAGAGAGAGAGAGAGAAAGAGAAAGAGAGTGTGTGAGACTAAAGGGAGAGAACGCTTATACGAATACACTTGTGTCTGCGGTAGACGACAACGTTTAAAATAACGTAAATAATTGAGCCAATTCAACCACGTTTCTCAATTTTTTTTTTTTTTTGACAAAAAGCAAAGACTGGAGTCAATCCATCATATATGAGATATTTCTTCTTTTTTTTATCGAAAGCCGGAGGGAGGCGGGTGGGGCAAATAGAAAAATTGAACGAAGAGCGAAAAGTGAAGTTCTTGCTTGACAGGAGAGACGAGAAACAATCACGGCCTCTTGACAGTCTTAACAGATTGGAAAAAAGAAAGAACAAATGATCTGCAAGGGTTGAAAGAAAGAAAATGTCGTCGGGGACGACGGGAACGATGACAGGAAGTGAGGAATTCACGGTCAAATAGAAAAGGGTAAAACAAGAAAAAAACTGAGAAAAGAAAAAAAGAATTTGAATTACAAAACTTTTGCCCCGCATAAAAAAAGGAAGAAATGAAAAATATAAATATAAATAATGAAGAAAGTATTTTACTGTTGTTGTTATTTCCGTACGTTGTCGTCTGTTTTATCCATTTTCACGGGAGACGTTTACGTTGATTTTGAGTTTTTTGTCCAACAAATGAATGTCAGATTATTCATATTATGTTCCGGAAAAGAAATAAATAATGCATTTTTTTTTGTATATCGGATCTTTCGTTCGAGTCGGAAGGTTCAGTTGTTTTCCAAGTTCTTCGCTTGACCAAAATTTATTCGAAAAAAATACGAATGGTAAAAAGAAAAAAAATTAAAATAACTAAAATAAAAATGGCTGGAAACAGAAATCAGTTTTGTTAAATGCGCAAAATCATCTCGGTTCATCAGTCTGTCCCGCTTAAGTTTGAAATTGTATTTTCGTCGGTCGGTCACGCTTAACTTAAATAAAGTCATTTTTAGATACGTCCACGCGTTTATATAGACTTTTAAAAGCGTTCACAGGTTTCTAGAAGACGTTGCGCGTCAGTCGGTCCGTCAATCTGTGACGCTTAATTTTTTTAAATACGTCCACGTATCTTAATAAGGCGCATTAGTCACCCCTGTCGGTTCGTGGTTGTGTCACACTTAAGTTTGAAATGGTATTTTCGTCGGTTTGTCACGTTTAACTTTGAAAAAGCATTTTCAGATACGCCTACGTATACGACGCTCTGCCCGTGGGTCAGTCGGTTCTTTGATCTGTCTTGCTTGCTTAAACTGGACTTTCAGATACGTCCACGGGTTTTATGAGAGGCGCCGACCGTCGGTCGGTTCGTCTGTCAGGCTTAGATTTGAAATACAGCTTTAGATACGCCCACGCTGCCGTCCGCCTGTTGGTTCGTCGATCTGTCACGCTTCAGTTTCTCGCCGAACCGCGCAGATTGAATTGACGCATCTTAAGAATGTGCGTAATTGTTTCCTAGATGCGTCCTCGCTTTTCCCTGGGAGACTTTGTCCGTTGGTTGGTTTGTCACGCTTACAGTTAAAATAACATTTTCGTTGCCGAAGATCGCAGATTGAATGGACGCATCTTAATGATATCTGTACATGGTTTATAGATGCGTCATCGCATTTCTATGATAAGCTTTGTCGGTTGGTCGGTCTATAAGTCTTACATTCGAAATTGCATTTCCATCGCTAAACGCGCAGATTGAATGAACCAATCATAAGAATATCAATTCTCGTTTTCAACACGCAGAAACCCCATTGTAAATTCACGTCTTCGCGCGGCTGATTTTAATAATATGCGAAAAAGATTAGCACTTTTTTCTTAAAACTCAAGTTTTATTGTCAAGAGGGAATGAACACCCAGCAGAACAGGTGTGCTAATTTATGGCATCTTATTCTGCTCTGCTAAGCACAATCTAAGCTGATAATCCCAGTGATAAAACTTATTTTTTAGTTTGCGCATATATATATATATATATATATATATATATATATATATATATATATATATATATATATATATATATATATATACTAGCAAAAACTGCCCGCCCTCCAGGCTGCAATTACTGACGCTGTAGTCTTCTTTACAGGAACCGAAGAAGTACTTTTCATTTGACATTTTGGTAATTTAGAGGAAATAAAAGTTTAAAAAACTGATGATTGTCTTAGTGTTATTTGATATATTCCAATATGGGGGAAATATACTGTGCATGAACCTCGTCATGAACCTCAATAAAAAGGTCAATTGATATGATCTTTAAGATTTTCAACGTCGTTTGATTTTATTTTGTTTCAGCATGAAAATTAAAATGAATTCCCCATTAAAACTGGTTATATAATGAAATGAATAAAAACAAGGGTGGAACTTCGATTGGTCAAATATTCAACTTTTATATTACTGAGTAATTCGAAATGGGTACTTTATACTTTTCACCTTTATTATAAAAGAAAGAAAAATACGTAAAGAATATTAAAGAAAAATACTTTTTTTGTAATTTAGAAAGATTAGAGGAGATTTATTTCTTTTCTATGACAAATTTTTGATTCATCATCATCATCATCATCATCATCATCATCATCATCATCATCATCATCATCATCATCACTACCAACATGTTAATCCTTGGCCTTATTGCTAGGAGCAAAATATAGTATCTGAACTGAATCTGCACTTAGTTTTTATGTTCTCTGTTAGTGAATAAAAAATCTTTCGAAACCGAGGCAATTGAAATTTTTGTTCCAATACAGAGTGCCCATTTTGGGGAAGTTGGATTCTTCCCACATTAAATATTGACATTGTGCCTAACTTTGCTCTCGTGGAACGAAGTGAACAACAACAACAACAACGACGACGACGACGACGACAACAACAACAACAACAACAACAGCAGCAGCAGCACATTTATTAGAAAAATAATAAACCCATGTATTTAATTAACAGATTAGAAAATATTAATTCATTGGAAACTTAAAAATAAATTAATATGCAAATGAGAAACTGAGAGGATGATATCATGATGAACAAACTACATACACTGAACCCCCCACCCCCCAAAGAAGGGGTTAATGCCTGGGAGGATATCATAACAACAAAATAGATAGTACACTAACTCCCCACCACACACAAAACTGGCAATCCTGAGGAAATGGTATCGTGAGGAACGAATGTATACTATACGGCCTTCCCCCCGAAGAGGAGGTAATGCATCGGAGGAATGTATCATGACGAATGAAAATATACTACAGAGAATTAAATAAGCATAAACCGTTTCAATGTCAATATAGTTAGAATAGGCGGAAACAACTTTTGCATTTATTTATTTATTTAGATAACATTTAAAAACATGGCAAGTTTCATTAAACACGTGAAACGCCTAAATGAAAACTGTCTGGGAAAATATAGTCGCCATCTTTATAAACAAAGATGAATATGCTGGCTAAGAAAGAACGATAACTTTAATAATTTTCTAGTTAAAAAAACATGTTTATTATAAACTTGAGTTATCGTTCTTCCTTAGTATTATGGTGAACGAATATATACCATATTGACCCCCCACCTGACAGAGGATAATATAATGTTGAACAGACACTACTTCCCTCCACCCAAAAAGGAGGAAGTCATTCTTACGTGGACGGTCTTATCAGAACAGAACTGATACTACACTACCCCATTAAAAGATATTCTGGCTAAATAAGTCTTTTTTTTTATTATGGGAGGATTCCCCCCCTACACATTCTTAAAAACGGAGGAGGTAATTCCTGGGAGGACAGTCTTATGACAACAAAATCAATACTACACTACACCGCCCATTAAAAAATATTCCAATTAAATCATTTTTTTTTTAATTTAAAAATGCCCAGTCACAAAAAAATATATTTTATGGTTCCGTGGCCTTTTGGCTAAGATCAAAGTGTAATATCTGTTCTCAACATCTCAACAATATTTGACACTTTACTAAAGCCGGAAGTAAATTATCTCCTTTGAAAATGAAATTCTAAATAGGTTTAGAAACGCTATCATTTTTAGTTATAATATCTCTGTATCTTATTTTACTGCTGATTATAATAATAGTACTATCGATAAAACGATTGCGTATGTAGAAGAAAATTTGACAATACAAAATAGAAAGGTATATTACAGAATATTAATTTATTAAAACCTTAAAAATAAATAAATATGCAAATGAGCAAAATCGAGATTTTTGAGTGGAGATGCCTATATGTAAGGAATTTCAGTATATTCTTATTAGTCAAATAAGCCTCAATTTTGGCAAAAGGTCAAACTAATTGCAACACAAGATTTTTTGCACAATGCATTTCTATACGGTCTCTATTTTAACATACTAAAAGTCTAGAAAATTCTACCGATGCGAAATATGCAAATTCGGCATTTTTTATCAACAGGTGCCCTGTATTTTTCAGTGAACATGATGTATACTACCAATCGCACCAAGACATCATTTGAAATTTATAGGTAAAAATTAAGATATGACATGATGCATATAAAATGCTTCTTTAATCTCACAGCAAATATTAACTTATATAAAATGTATTTTAGGGTAAATCTTTTAGAGACAATTTTTTTCCTTAAAATACACCGTTTTATCGTATGCATTCAAAGAATATTCTCCCATTATCAAATTATTGGGATATTTCATGGAATTATTTTATTAGATATACTTCTATTTCATTATGTTTCAATTTAAAATAAACTGAATATATTATAAATTACCTCCAACACACACGCACACACACAAGGATGTCATGTTTTAATAATCTTTTATTTATTTGTTTCATAGTTTATTTCTCCGTTTGTTATTAACTTTATGCAAAAAAAAAATCACCAGATTTCAATGCCTTTTTTCTACCAAAGTTGTATCTTGGCCCAGGGAAGTCCATAATAAATTCTGAATCTGATCCAGTTAAGTATCTGAATGCAAGATTTTTTTTAAATTCGGAAAATCCCTATTTTTCATCATTGATAGTAGTACATATCACTAGATCAAATTTCATCTAGATCTAAAACAAATTCAAGATTTGGCAGCATTTTCCATTTTAACATAGAACATCCCATTTAACAACTTCATATGAATACCCGTCAATCTGGCATTTCTCAATCAATCTGTGTAAACTTTCCTATGTTTATATAGTGTCTCACTTTTAAAAACATTACCAAGTTTCATCTGCATAATAGGGTAACATAATAAACCTTGGCGGAGGATTGTGCTCTTCGAGTGCTTTTGTTATTCAATTATTTTGCAATAATCTAACTCAATGTTATCTTGAGGCACTTACAAATTAGCACAAGATGTACCACGACACTCTCCTACTGTGTGTTGAACAATTAAGTCCATACTTTCTACATGTACATCGTGCTGTATTGCAATATTTTTGCAGCTGCACTGGATGTTGTACTCATCAATATAATGCATAGAATGAAATTTTGCAGCAACTGTTGTTATAGGAAAGATATGTAATCCACTGTAATTATGTTTTTATGTATCTTTTGAGAAAACTGATAATAATGCAATTTGTTGACGTTCACTTCTGGCGTTTTTCAGGTGCAATGATGCTTTCTTTCGATGCCTCACACTTACAACACCTCAGCACAATGCTGTAAGTCTTATTTTATTTTTATTACAACTGCTTTGATTGCATTGGAAAAGCATGAAGTTGTGTCACATCCAACTACTGCATGAAGAAATGCTTAATGTAACCATTAACCATGTGCTGGGGCCAAGGTCAGATTTTAACAGCAGTTTCAATAATAAGACAGCATCACCATTGACGTAGATACACCAACACCCTGCTCATTCCAAACATTCAGAAAACATCCGGATAAGTCTATGTTTATTAGATTTATTTGCCAAGAAAATGTCCCTTTTCGTTGCTGGAACCATTATTAATTCACAGTGTACAGATGCAGTAATTACTCTTCTTCCGAAATAAATGATGTCTTTTACTGAAAGTTGTTCACTGTAATCATCAAATATAATAACGCATTTGTCATATTTTCACAGCATGTATTTTATATATACATACTATATTTATCTAAATGTAAGACCATGATGTGAAATGGTCGGATGTAGTAATGCCCGTCCATCCAAAACAAGGTGTCTACCAGTGGGAAGTTCGCATTCTTGGCATCGAAGCTGGTTCCATAGGGCACTTCCTAGATCTGGTAGAATCAAACATAGATGCTGTAAACGACACAGTTCATGTTAAAAGAGGTCATGTATATTAAAGTTTTCTTTTGTTGCAACTAATGTTAGGCATTGAAACAGTACTTGCAGATTAATATGCACTACTTGTTTGTCTATAATTACATCTGTTTTTGATTCTAGGGTGAGTGCATGTTTTCTTTTCACTTGAATGAATTGTTAGATACCTCATTGCGTTTCATGATTTGAAAAATCTCATAGCCAATATTTTCTGTTTGATCTAAATTTAATGAATCCTATACAACAATATGTGAGATAATGCTGTGCAGTGACATCATATTTACTGAGGGAATTTATTGCTTTCAAAAAGATGATATGCTTTTTTGTATCCGTGCAGTGTCTCTTTTGTCGGGTGTCAGTTACTTCTTTGTGCTGTTTACTAATTTTATAATTGACACCAGTAAACTGCTGCACAACTTGATTTAGTTCAGAACAAACCGATTTAATCCACATGATTCGCTGCTTTTCTATCCCTTGTGAGTCTGTCAGTGGATTTGATACTTCGCATAAACAATAAGATCAGTAGAAAGTCCTGTCCAGTATCACTATGGTAAACAACATGTAAACTATTTTTTTTAAACAAAATACAAATCAGGATGGTCTCTTAATAAGGTCGCCATTTCTTGAAGATATAAGAATATTGTCTTAGTATACAAATTGTGATCTGTAGTAACAAAGAATGATAGCATGTCATAAAGATGGAGACTCCAAATTCCATGTTCTTTCAGCCCAGAGAAAATGCTTCGAAATGTCTAGCATTTTCATATATTGCAACTACAAACAGCAAGTACGATTAGTCAAATTTCCCTTTTTCTGTTCCAACTCTTCATTAATATTTTTAGCTGACACTATTCAACTTTCAGCTAAATTAATACCTATCACTTGATTTATATTAGATTTCTCTGTTTATATGTGAGTCTTATTCGTCACTTTGAGTTTCAGTGTCAGGTACAGCAGTATGTGGCACAGTGAGTTCCAATGTGTCTGCAAGAAGTAATATATTAAGTGCACCATCTATCAAGAACTGACCTCTTTATACTTTAGCAAAGGACATTCCCACTAAGCATATTGGACACTCAGTTGTGGTCATATACCTTTTCCAGAACTTATGACAATCCTGCCTTTTCCATTAGATTGCCTATACACCCAAGAAAACTTATCTCCATGTGTAATCCCCCAATTCTCAGCACTATAGATTTCCGGCGGCTACTAGATGGATTATAAACTATAATAGCTTGAGGCTTCCGATACAGTGGATGACCAAATGTGGTAACACGAGTTGTGTTATAATTTTACTTGTTTAACCAGGAATAGCAATGTAGAATAGATACATGCCATATTTGATGGATCTAAGTCAATGAAAGGCAAAATCAAAACAGTTGTTCTTCCAGGATGATTTTCTTTGTATACCATTTGCATGAATTCTGACAACCCCAGATATGGCCATTGCAGCAACGGGGAAACTGTCCACAAGATATCAAGTAAATATGGGGATTTAGGAAAATGATCACAACGCTTAAGATGGGTAAGTTTACCAAAATGATATAGATTATCTTTGTGATAATGATAATAATGAATTGTTACTTGTCCAAGCCTAAGGATCTCATTAGTGGTACCTTCATGCTGGGAAATCACATTCGTGACAAATTCACCTGGTGTAAATATGCCAACCATACTCATCCGATGAAAGGTGACATATCCATCAAGGGTTTGTATATTGTGGTCAATAGTGTCTACTGCATATAGCATGAATTGACCTACTGTAACAGTGACATAACAGTTACAGAAGCATTTCGTTCAAATGTTTGGACTTCGTCATATGAGCTATAAAACCCATGTTGCTGTAATTAATCAATCAACAACCTAGAACCAAAATAGTGATGCATTTTTATGACTAACCATAATTGTAAAATCACAATCCCCATACTTGGTCGAATAGCTTAAATGATAGCATGTTCCAGGTATCCCTGTTTCTTCTCTGTATTTTCCTGTTGCAATAATCTACATGAAGTAAGCAACACTATCAGGGAGAAATGCTTAGGTTTTCTCTAAAGTAAGTTCATCTGTGGATAGATAATTTGAGTTTGGAGTCATATATTTATTTCATTGTTTGCTTTTCTTAAAGTTGGTACTGCGCCGTTGGCGATAGACTGCATCCTTGGCATGTAAATTATTTGCAGAAGATAATATTTCTAATACTGTATCACTCCACTCATCATTCAGGGATTCACATATTTTGTCTATAGTGTTATCAAATGTTAATCTTTTCACAAGATGATTCCCCTGACATTTTTGCCTTCCTTGGTATTTGATTGGTGTACCACAAAAAAAGCAGTAATTCTTGAAATCAAAAGTTCTTGATCAGGATTGTCACTTACAATTAAATGCTGATATATCGCCCCATTCATGTTTTTCATCTGCTTTTCTACAGCTCTTATTAACACGTTGACCTGCACATATACGAATACTACTTGCATATTCTCCACGTGCTGTGTTGATGCTATCATTTCATTTGGGATAATTGCCACTGTATCCCTAAGATTGTTACCCATAATACCTTCTCTACAAAGTATCCACATGTCTCAAGTTCTCGTATTAGACACTATTCAATTTGTGAAAAAAAAAATTGACAGTAAAAACCAGCAGTGTATAATAGACTACACATTTATTTCAGTAAGTTAATCGAAACTTCCGACCTATGATATATATTCTAAGGAATTCTTTGAGACATAACGTGATTTTTTTACCCAAAAGTACATTACCATCGGACGATGAAAAAAAAGAAAAGAAAGAAAACCACTGTTTTGACAAGGAGAATTTTATTTGTTGAAAGCTTGAATTAAAATAAATTTTATTTATTTTAACACTACACATTATCATGGTTTCTTTAAAAAATTAATACTATTACGAAACAATGGCTCAAAAAATATGTCTACACACCCTTTCTATTTCAAATTTGCGTAGCCGCGCTTTGAGACATAACGTGATTTTCTGACCCAAAAGCCCATTACCATCGAAAGATGAAGAAAAAAATAACACTGCTTTGACAAGGAGAATTTTATTTCTAGAAAATTCAGATTAAAATAAATTTCGTTTATTTTAACACTACACATTGTTATGTTTTTTTTCTTTAAATTTATATATATATATATATATATATATATATATATATATATATTACGGCAATAGATATGGCCATTTGTTACATTGCAGACGATTGAAAAGTGGTAAAAGCGAGAGAAATGGTATAAGTACATAATTTTTACTTTACCGGCTTTCAGCAATACTCATCAGAGCAAATACGTGTAAGTAAAATGTATGAACTGCGTTTCAAACAAAATATCGTAGTGAAATGAAGAGCAGTGACAAGTTTCGAGAGAAAAAATGGGAGTCTTACTCTTTTTGCTTACATAGGGAGTGTTTTTCACTTCGATATTTTATCTGTTAATCGCAGTACATGAACTTTACTTCACCGTATTTACTCTGATAAGTGTGGCCTTAATGTAATTATACCTTTTCATTTGTTTTTACAACTTTTCAATCCCCCGCCCCCCAATGTAACAAATGTTCATATTCCTTTCCGTAATAATACGGCATAATCACGTTGATACACCGGTAACTCGTTCAATCCCCGAAGTTAAACAATGTACTAAATGGATGACCAGGTGCTGTACGTGGCCGGGAGAGGACATGGGCTTCACCAGGTTCTATCATGCCCACTGAAAAGTTAGAACAGATAAAATGTCTGCATGATTCTTCGACGACGTCCGTTGACTGGATGGAATACAAATTTTGCACAACAGTAAATTTATATCTAATTCCATGATAAATGCCAGTATACTGAAATCATATGCCCTTAATAGGGTTAAGATGAAAATTCATATACACTAAATGTACAAAAGCAAGGAAATTCCCAAATTTGTACACTTTTTCGTCATTAAGGGTATGACTACATATCAACCACACCATTTCATTATAACATCGCTACAGTATAAATCACTATGCATGAGTGGATGAAGTGTGTGAGGTGCGCTGAAGAAAAATTCCTACCAGTAAAATACATAACCCTGTGGTGCTCGCATACCCTTAATGACAATAAAAGTGTAAAAATTTGGGAATTTCCTTGCTTTTGTACATTTACTGTATATGAATTTTCATCTTAACCCTATTAAGGGGATATGATTTCAGTATACTGGCATTTTTCATGGAATGCCACTACTTTTGAAAAGGCTATGCCTCAATACAATGCCTTCTCATAACTGATATAGTTGGTAGTTTGACTAATCAAGGTATATGGTAAACTGAAATTAAAATGCAACTAACTAGGCACTGGAACCTCTATCTTTGCCAAAAATCAGCTGAATCCATCAAATGGTCGATAAGATATAGAATAAAGTGTATGAATACTGGTCATTTTTAAGGTTTTTTGGAATTTTCTGGAAAACTAAGGTATATGGTAAACTGAAAAATGCCATCAACTAGACTCTAGAACCTCTATCTCTGCCAAAAAATCAGCTGAATCCATCAAATAGTTGATGAGATACAGAGTGGCACATACGTACATACGTACGTACGTAGTACACACAGATAACATAATTTCATGATTGAACTTTCTGGATCTCTTGGTTGCCTTAACTAATGATGCTCGAAATTCTACACACTTATAGAACTAATCAAATAAAAATTTTGTGCAGAGTTTTAACTAATTTGGTTTATTGGTTTTTGAGTTATGATTGATCAAAGAAATGAGATTTCCAGCATAGGCCATTCGTGAAGTCTATTAAGGGATAGAGCGCTCTCGCGCCTCCCTTGATTAAATGAATACGAAAGATTTTCTTTATTTATCACTCTTATATTACAATCAAAACAATAATTAATACAATATGTTCATTTGAAATACTCTATTTACAATCAAGTAAAGTTGCAAACAAAATCTTTTGTTCATCTAATTGACATAATTATATTTTTAAACAGTTCAAAATAAATAATTGTTTACTGTGATTCGATTATAATTTGATTGTCTTATTTGCTTATAATAATATATGGAATAGTTTTGTTGATATTACCACTGGTAATATCAACAAAACTATTCCATATATATATAAGCAATTAATAATATATAATTAATTAAAGTGATAACAAAAAATGACAAAAAAATCGAAACAATGTTCTTTACTTTTCAAAGGACGTGTGCTCCTTCCTGTTACATTATGACGTGCCCTGTATTTTGAAAACCGGTAGAGTAGCTAGTATGAATTGTGAACTGGGTGAAAGAAGTGGGATGATGTGCAAATTAGGTGCATTGATAATTTGGGACAAACAAAATGATTCATTCTGGGAATCATAACATACTGGATGTGTGCTGGCCGAGATGGAGCGCTCGGATCAGAAAGGTAAGACAAAAAGCGATATTGAGTTCTGTTATGATATTCGTTGAAGGGTCAAGGGGCTCTGGCGTCACATATCCCTGGTGAGAAATTAGCTTTCTAGACAGTTTACCATGGAGGCGCGCGATGGACAGACGTCCATAAACTGAGCTCTGCAATGCACAGAGTTGGGGTGACATCGTCAGATATGGGCTAAGACACAGAACGAGATCCCAACGGCGGGACAAGAAAATAGCCGATTGCATCCGACATTCCACAAAGCAGTATGAAAGAAGAAGAGAGTTTGAATGAACGAACCGACGAATGGAAATCTCTCCGATTGAAGTGTGAAATAAACGAATGGAATCTCTCTCAAAAAGTCTTGTCTCTGAGCGTTTTTGTGCATGATGACAGAATTTGCCCACAAAACAGGTACACCACTACGATCACGAGCCAGCAACCGAGATGAGTGTGCAAGCGAACCCACGACCAACAGTGAGGCATAAATCTGTAAGGTAACTTTTTATATTGATTTACAACGTAAGAACAATTTGAAACCTATTAAGGACATTATAAGTTTAAAGGCAGTTTAAAGGCTTTTACGAACTATTGTTAAAAATCTTAATTCTGCATATAAATGAACGCTAAAATTACTAAGAGGCCCGGCCGACGTTTCTAACTTTCGCAGCGAGTTTCGTGTTGTTTTGATTATTGGCGGTGCGCTGAGAAACGTTGACCCCCGGGCTGCGTAAAACGAGTTATAAAAGTATATAGACTAAAAGACGATGCAAAGTAATCTTTAAAATAATTATTTGATAAAAAAGAAAAAAACTGTAATGTCACACTTCCCTCCTGCAAGGGGAGTAATTTATTTTGACAAATTATTCATTTCTAATTTTCTTCCGCTGCCTCCACAACAATCGACACGCAAAACATTTTTTTTTTAACTTACTAATTATTTTTATATACCTCAATTTTAAAGCGTAGTTTTTGCTTAAAAAAGCAACATTCATTATTTCTGATATAGAATTTGAAACATAATTTTATAACTAAACGCTTTAAAAATGTTTTAATTATTTATTTCAACATTTAATTTTTGTAGTTTTTACATTTTCCGGGGAAAAAAAATAACAACAAACTTATTGTTTAATGTTTTGCTTACAAACGACCTTTTTACTATCATATCCAAATTACGAAAAAATAGATTCGTAGTATAATTGTTGATTAACGTCTTCTGTTAAATCACCCCACCTTCCAGAAAACAAAAAATATAGATTCATCTTTTTTAGGCGATTACGTATGAACACTCTAAAAGACTTGGCGGAAAGAAGAAAAAAAAACGCTTATTTTAGAATTTAAAGTAGGGATCAGTTTCATACATACATTACATTTTAAATGATCCCCTCATTTTCAGACAATTCTAGCGTTTTAGGCCAGTAACTAAATTCCCCTTTTTAGCTATGGGAGGTAAATCTGGCCAGTCTGACTCAGGGTTAGTGGTTAAAACAATATATATATATATATATATATATATATATATATATATATATATATATATATATATATATATATATAGTAAGCAATGAGCCTCTGAATGAGTCTCTGAAAAAATTAGAATGCGTGTTCGTTTTACCAGTAACAATATATATATATATATATATATATATATATATATATATATATATATATATATATATATATATATATATATATATATATATGTGTGTGTGTGTGAGTGCGTGTGTGTGTGTGTGTATAAAAAAGACGTACACCTGGTGTAAAATTAAATGATGCATTTAGCCTGACGATTCCCCCGGGGATGAAACACGGGAGCCTCTGTGTAGCTTGATTGCCATATATATTTTCATTGCTTACTACCTAGCTCTACTTACGTATCGAGCACTGTTGAAGTAAATACTGAAAACTGATACATAAAAAATTATATCTCCTTATAATATGTGGATACATGAAGTACTAATATATATATATATATATATATATATATATATATATATATATATATATATATATATATATATATATATATATATATATATATATATATATGAACCGAAGTTATCTGTTAAATAGATAGAATGTATATAAAGTTGCTCGTGCTATGTTAGGCAGGCCTAAAACGTGGATTTTGAGGCCGTGCTTCAAACGGTGGAAATAAATACAACTGGTAGCACTCGGAGAGTACCCGGAGGAGTCGACATCTCACAGTTAATTGGGGTTCGTTACATTTATGATATCGGCCGGCAAAGCACCAAAAGTTGCTGGATTTTGCCCAAATATTGCAAAACTTTTGACTTAATCTTTATATTTTTACCTAGATGAACTTGAAAGCATTCGAAACAAGTTGAACCCGGTATGCCGAGACCACAGCCGTATTCATAATTTAAGGGTAGTCGTATAACCGGTACTCGATACTCCCGAACTCCTCGACCGGGGTATGGAAGAGGGACAGGTAAATGGAGGTCGCCACAGAAAAGAATGCTTTCAGTAACGCTCTGGAGGCCTCCTTACCTTCATATTTTGTTTTACCC
The DNA here is from genome assembly GCA_963556195.1 of Sepiola atlantica. NCBI lineage: Eukaryota > Metazoa > Mollusca > Cephalopoda > Sepiida > Sepiolidae > Sepiola > Sepiola atlantica. The sequence goes on from OY744519.1 coordinate 134,605,859, forward strand.
CTTACTTAAAAATCTCTGAAAAAATTAGAATGCGTGTTCGTTTTACCAGTAACAATATATATATATATATATATATATATATATATATGTGTGTGTGTGTGTGAGTGCGTGTGTGTGTATAAAAAAGACGTACACCTGGTGTAAAATTAAAGTGTATCCAACTTTTACCATTTTGAAAATCACTTGGATGTTGAATTTGAAAAATTGTATTCTTTATAGAATATGTAATTTGTTGAATAGATATTGAACATTTTATTAAAATGGCATGATTCGCTGAATTTTGTGAATAATCGACATTTAGTTTTTAAAGGGATTTCTACTAGTGGAGTATCAGTATAATCTATTCGGAGGAAAAGGGGGTTAGGGGCATAGCACCAGAAATGGTTCAAAGCATTAGGGAGCTATCCAACATTCTGAAAAAAAACTTGTTTTGTTTTACGTCGAATAAATGAACAGAAAGGAGCCCCAAAATAATTTTTACTGAAGACATTGACGAAAGATAAATAGAAAAGAAGGGTACTACTACTACTAATACTATTAAGAAAAAGAAGAAGAAGAAGACGAAGAAGAACAATAACAACAACAATAACAAGGAAAACGAAGAAGTAGAGGATGAGGAAAATGAAGAAGAGGGGGACGAGGAGAACGACGAAATAGAAGAGGATAAGGATTAAGAAGAAGAAGAAGAAGAACAACAATAACAACAACAATAACAAGGAAAACGAAGAAGTAGAGGATGAGGAAAATGAAGAAGAGGGGGACGAGGAGAACGACGAAATAGAAGAGGATAAGGATTAAGAAGAAGAAGAAGAAAAAGTAGAAGAAAAAGAAGAAGAATAAAAAGAAAAAGAAGAAGAAGAAGAAGAAAAAGAAGAGATGGAAGACGAATAGGAAGAGTAGAAGAAGGCGAAGAAGACGAAAAAGAAGAGGGAGAAGAAGAAACAGCAGAAGATAAGAGAACGAAAAAGGCGTGGAGGAGGAGGAGAAGGAGAAAGACGAAGAGAAGGATAAAGAACAAAAATAAGAAGAAGAAAAAGAAGAAGAAAAAAATTGAGGACGAAGAAGAGAAAGAGATGCATGAAACGGACGAAGAAGTGGAAGGAGAAAAAAAAGGGAAAAAGAAAAGACGACGACGTTGAGCAAAAAGGACAGAAAATCGCAAAGAATGCGTCAATTCAATCTACGCATTTAGCTATGAAAATACTATTTTCATCTCAATCGTGACAGACCAATGAAAATGCTATCTGGAACTTAAACCAATTAAGATTTAATTACAAACGTAAGCGTCCTAGACTTTTGTAGAACTGATTGGACGCATCTACATTAAAAGTTGCGTCCATTAAATCTCCGTATCTAGAGATGAAGATGAGATTTTAAAAAAAAAGCGTGACGGACCAGCCGCCTCTGAAAGTCGCTCAAATTGGGCGCAGCTAAAAAAAAGAACTCATTTTGAAATGGATGAACTGCAATCATTCGTTCTTGTCGATTTCGGCTTTGTTTATACACGTGGTCAACTCAGACACAGAATAAAATGATGTTTATCTCGGGTAATAAAAACACGGAAAAATATTAATAAACGAATTGTATTCATTCAGATGCCAATATAGTTTGTTTTTTATCAGTCAAGCTTTAACAATTTCCACAGAAAGATATTTTCATTGTAATGAACTGACGAACCAAGGTGAAGCGTGGAAACTGTGTACCGCTCGCAGCCGGCCCGATTGAGTAGATCAAAGAGATGGAGTTAACAACACCGAGATCATAAAACTGGCTTCAAAGGGGTCACTTATCCGACGTTAATTTCAACCCTCTTATATTTCGAACTTGGGTGGACGGTGGGGCAGTGAGTGCGAGAGATGTATTTATGAAATCGCCGATTTCGTTCACAACATAAGACCTAAACATTTTAAAATCATGTTTATGAAAAAAATGAACATTTTCACAAAAGTATTATTATATATATATATATGATAATATATTTGTGTTATAATGGAATAATTCCAGGAGGAAATCCGGGTATGAGAGCTCAATGTGGTAAACAGAGCAAGAATAACATAAAATATAATAACACGAAATTACATAATTGTCGATGCAATAATTTATTTCAACCTTGTGGTTTTTTTCAAGCATCAATATGTATGATATCGCCAAGTCGTAAGTGTCATAATGTAATGTGGTTTTTGACACGGCCGTTATTATTTGATAAACTTAAAGATCCCTCCCCTTCGATCGCCATAGTTAAATATAAGATTTAAATTCCCCCCCCTCTCTAAAAAAATGTATCAGATAGGTTGCTACTACCACTCTCTCTGGTTGTGTTTGAATTGTCGAGGTTTAATTTAATTTTCTTTCAGTCTCAAAAATGTAATTGTCTGGATTGATGCTTGAAAAAACCACAAGGTTGAAATAAATTATTGCATCGACAATTATGTAATTTCGTGTTATTATATTTTATGTTATATATATATATATATATATATATATATATATATATATAAAAGAAAGAAGAGAGATAAATATGTACGGATGACAAATCTATTTCAACTTCGATTGCTCAATGCAAGGTGTACTCGGTAAAAACATGTTTTTCTTTCCTTAAGCCAAGGCTTTTTAAATATTAAAATCTTATCATAAGAGGAATAACATAGATGGATAAGTTGGCAATGGAAAAGCCAAACTTCAAAATTTGAAAAAATATAAAGTAATTGAGTGTACGAGTATCTGTATAATTGCTCTATCTCGTATATTGAGCTTAAACTATTTCACTATAGGTTATATCCTCTAAAAGTATACTTTTAGTTTCATATATATATATATATATATATATATATATATATATATATATATATATATATATATATATAAGCAAATATTAAATTATATTTATCTACGGACGACGTCGTTTCGAGCTAATAGCAGGCAGTGATAATTTCATACGATCATAAGGCGCGAACTCCGTTCACAGACCCACATTTGGGTCCGCACACTTTCACCCTACCCTCACGGCCATTTCAAATTACTACGTGGTACGAGGAATTTAAGATATATTTATAGAATTACAACGTAAAAATTAAGACAGACTAGAGAACTCGACGACCTTACTCGGAGTCTTAAATTAATCAAGTCCAAATATATTTGACACAAAATCAATATATTTTTAAAGTGCTCAATACAGAGAAGAGCTTTTATAAGATTAAATAAACATTAGTGACAGGCAACGTTAATTAACTCGCATTTCAAAGCATTTACGTCTTTTCAAGACTGTGGCGTATATATATATATATATATATATATATATATATATATATATATATATATATATATATATATATACGGAAAATGAAAAAGGAAAAAAAAAGATGTTTTTTTTATGTATTCATCAACGTTTCGTCTTTATTTGTAAGACTTACTCAGAATGACAATGAGGGGAAGGGAAAAGAAAAAGAAAGAGAAGGGGAAAAGTGATATTAATTTTGGCGAGAAATAGGTGAAATTAATATCACTTTTCTCCTTCTCTTTCTTTTTCTTTTTCCTTCCCCTCATTGTCATATTCACAGCACATTTCAACACTTTCCTTGTAGCTTACTTATATTCACACATTCCTGACATAGCCAGCTGGTCAATACTCCTACCCTCCAAAAATTTCACACCTAACCACAACAAAATCTCCACTCCCCCTCATCCATCTCACCCTTTCGACTACTTCTTTCATACTCTTACCAACCCACCCTGCCTACTTTCAAATCATCTTAATTTTTTCAAATCTTTTTCTTAAACTATGATACTACCTACACACCAAAGACAAAGAGCTTCGCCCCTTCCCTCTCTTCCCAAGCCCCTAAAATCCATGCTACACCTCACCACGACAAAAAACCCAGCCCCCTCCCCTCTCTCCCACCTTAAGACAAATTCACTAACACTCCCTCCCCTTTTTCACTCACAGCCATCCACATTCATTTCACTCTCTGCCACTGACTTCTCTCAGCCCGGACCTTGGTCCTGCGCTCCCACTAGTGGCTACTACTTCTTCTCATCAACCCATCATGTCAACCCAATATTTCTATGTACTTGCATGACATTTTTCTTAAAATTATCATCCTGAGGAAGTCTTACAAATAAAAACGAAACGTTGATAAATACATAAAAAAACATCTTTTGGTTTTTTATTTTTCATTTCCCATTACGTCGGAGAACTCTCATTCTTCCTTACTCATATATATATATATATATATATATATATATATATATATATATATATATATATATATATATATATATATATATATATATATATATATATATATATATATATAGTGATTCAGTGTATGGTGAAAAGAAATGAATAAAATCCTTGATCGCAAAAAATGTGAGAGCTCATATACAAATGATTTATTTAAAATTCATACGTGACATACTTCAGAGACGTAACATGGTTTCATTGAGATAGGCTGATCTATTATTTTTATTAAAAATGTCGTTAGAGCCCATCAGCGACTCACGAAATGAAAATAAATTGAAGAATGGAGTTCAAAGATCATCGTTACCGTCTTCCGGTGAGTTCACTCAAGCGTCCCTTTTGGAAAAAGTACCGCTTTTTTTCCCCTGTTTAACGACACATTCTATATAGAGGTGATAGTGTGTGCTGTAGTTTATTTGTCAGTAAGTTAGATTTTAGGAGGCGTTGTATTCCTGTTATTAAAGGGTTTAAGTGTTTTATTTATATTATAATGTTGGAATAGTGCTTATATTTGAGTGTAAAACTATTATTATAATTCTAGTTTATTAGCTATGTGGGGGGCTTTGTTTTAATGGAGGGGGTATCTTTATCATAAAAAAAGTTTCCTAAGTGATTTAAAAATAAGTGGATGGATCAATATAAGCTTGCTATCATTATGTGCGGTGTCTGTGTTGGTATATATATATATATATATATATATATATATATATATATATATATATATATATATATATATATATATATAGTTATCCATATACACGTGCTTCGTCTTTTAAAGTTACATCAGTGTGGCTAGATGCAGCGGCACACTCACGCCGAGGTTCGAACTCCGGGCATTACTCATTGGCTATGTTGAAAGTCTGCCGTTCTCCTTTATGATCTAACTTGCCTGCTGCTGTGAATGGAAGAAAATACACACACACACACACACACACACACACATACACAGAGGAAAATATACCTTCTTTCATAAACTTTCTATTCTGCCAATGAGTGGTCGAAGGATAGAGGTGGACGTCAAAGGATCTCGTCAATATGGGTTGGGATGTCACTTTAAATGTAGACCGTAAGATAATATTTGACAAAAACTTGCTAATATTTTGAGATATGCTAAGGGTTATCGGAGAACATGTCGGACGAATCATAGGATTATACGTACATTTTCGTTTCCTGAGGTATAAAATAGAAATACAAAAATCAAACAAATTAGTCAGAAAGTCTAATTATTTGTTTTTTTAAATTAAAATTTAAGACATTTTCTTTAATCTAATTAAGTCTTAACATCAGTTTAATTGTAGAATTGGGACCGCTGTGTTTTTCGCTCATTTCGCTTGGTATTCGCCCAAATTTTCGATGAAACTGATTGTTGGTCTTAATTGTATTTCTGGTCCTGAAATAAAATTCCCATTTACTTTTTTAAAGTGTTGGGAATTTAACTTTAATTCCAGGTTATAATCGCTGGCGACCATGTTGGTTTTTATTGTTTTTTTTTCCTTGGACTAAAAATATTTTTTACTGCTTCAACATTTTATTACATAAAAAAACTTTGAACATTCTATTTACAAAAGCAAGTTTTAACGGAATTTAACGAATTTAAAAGCAAACATGAAAAGGTTAAAACATACTAGTCGTGAATTTAAGAATAACAAAATGTCGCTAAAATGACGACAGGTAAAAATGTGGCATAAAAGTTCAATTTGATAAAAAAATAAATTAGAACTTATTGTCAAGACAAAATGTACAATTTCACCCAAAAATCGATTTTTATCGAACATTTGGGTGAATACCGAGCGAAATGGGCGAGAAAATAATCCAACGACCCCTATATTTCTGTCAAAAGTGCTGAATACAAAATAAAGCTTTATAAATAAATAAACTTATATAAACATTACAACAGTCTACGCGGTTCGATGTCAGTACATCCCTACGAGACTAAATGTTAAATTGTCCCAAATAAACCAAAAGGAATAAAACAGAAAATCAACCACTAAAAATGTTACTTCTTTCGAAGGCAGGGAATACTTTTTAAGCGTGTTATTTATTTTAATTTTCGCCGACCAGACGAAATCACACACTCCCCACACATTATATATATATATATATATATATATATATATATATATATCAAGGGAGGCGCAAGAGCGCTCTATCCTTTAATAGACCACACGAATGGCCTATGCTGGAAATCTCATTTCTTTGATCAATCATAACTCAAAAACTAATAACCCAAATTAATAAAAACTTTGCACGAAATTTTTATTTGATAGGTTCTATAAGTGTGTAGAATTTCAGCATCATTAGTCAAGGCAACCCAGAGATCTAGAAAGTTCAATCATGAAATCATGTTATCTGTGTGCACGTACGTATGTACATACGTATGTGCCACCCTGTATCTCATCAACTATTTGATAGATTCAGCTGATTTTTGGCAGAGATAGAGGTTATATGGTCTAGTTGATGGCATTTTAATTTCAGTTAACCATATAACTTAGTTTGCCAGAAAATTTCAAAAAACCTTATGAGAAGGCATTGTATTGAGGCATAGCCTTTACAAAAGTAGTGACATTCCATGAAAAATGCCAGTATACTGAAATCATATGCCCTTAATAGGGTTAAGATGAAAATTCATATACACTAAATGTACAAAAGCAAGGAAATTCCCAAATTTTTACACTTTTATTGTCATTAAGGATATGACTACATATCAACCAAACCATTTCATTATCACATCACTACAGTATAAATCTCTATGCATGAGTGGATGAAGTGTGTGAGGTGCGCTGAAGAAAAATTCCTACCAGTAAAATACATAGCCCTGTTGTACTCGCATACCCTTAATGACAATGAAAGTGTAAAAATTTGGGAATTTCCTTGCTTTTGTACATTTAGTGTATATAAATTTTCATCTTAAGGGCATATGATTTCAGTATACTGGCATTTTTCATGGAATATATATATATATATATATATATATATATATATATAGGGTAAGGTGCACACACAGACACAGACATATATATTAGTATTTTTATAAATAAATATTATATTATTTTAACCTACAGGCGCCAGCGTTCAAGCTTATTGCTTTTATCAGTGAGGAAATGACAATTTCAGATGGTCAGCGGGCACGCACCCAGTACAGAATCAGCCTAGACTCTGCAAGCTAGCGCTCTAATCATACGGCCACGAGAAAGTATGCGTAAAGAAGAGAAATTAAGTTTAATTTATGCCTTAAGAAAGTTGGCAACAGACAGTAGAAAGTCTGGAGGGTTCAACAAACGTTTTCGGAACTTTGCATATAGTTAAGTGACAGTATATTTTAACTCCCCGAACAGTGCACAACTTCAATTTCTTAAAAGAGCTTTTATTAATATTTTCATAAATAAATATCAAATTATTTTAACCTACAGACGTCGGCGTTTCAAGCTTTTTGCTATCTACAGTGTAGGAAGTGAGAATTTCAAATGGTCGGATGGCCCGAACTCAGTTCAGATTATTCAAAATTTTATTATAAAATAATAAAATAATTATATATTTTCAAGAATATCGGATGGGATATTATCCAAGGATAACATAGAAATTCCTAATACAATAGTGGATGCTCAGTTCTGTAAATAGAGCAATGATAAAGTTGGGTAATATATAAAGATTATATATAAAGAAGAGGAAAAAACAAATATATTATTAAAAAATGAACATACGATTTTTTTCTTCTTCAGTCTGTTCAACTGAAAGAGTCAATAATCATTTGAGAAAGAACTTTTCGAAAAGTAGGTACTTATATCGATCTTGACCCAGTTTTCGCGAGTTTCTTGTCGAAAGCGTTGTGCTATCCTACGCAAACGCCCGAGAGATGACGAGCCGATTTGTACTTGACGACAATTTTGATACGGTGCTGCGTCATATTAAATCATATGATTTTATATTTTCAAGAAATTTTCTAAAAGAAACAACAACAACAAAAAAAAACAAGCAAAACATAGCGAAGTTACTGTTATCAAATAAATATTTTCTGTTATTTTGATACGTTGCTGCGTCCTATTATTTTTTAGTTATATTTGCAAGACATTTTTTAAACAACAAAACAAATAAAACAAGCAAAAAAGAGCGAAATTACTGTTATCAAATAAATATTTTTAACCTTATCCCTAAACCTTAAACCCTAACCCTAAACCCTAACCCTAACCGTAACCCTAAACCCTAACCCTAACCCTTACCCTAACCCTAACCCTAAACCCTAACCCTAACCCTAAACCCTAAACCCTAACCCTAACCCTAACCCTAACCCTAAACCCTAACCATACCCCTAACTCTAACAAAAAAACAAACAAAAAAAAACAAGCAAAACATTATAATCATAGGACGCAGCACCGTATCAAAATTGTCGTCTGGTACAAATCGGCTCGTCATCTCTCGGGCGTTTGCGTAGGATAGCACAACGCTTTCGACAAGAAACTCACGGAAACTGGGTCAAGATCGATATAAGTACCGAAAAGTATTATTATTATTCGTTGCTTCAGTTCTCCTTGACCTTTTGGCTAGGAGCACAGTGTAGTTTCTGTTCTGATAAAACACTTAATCTTTTATATCCTCGGTCAATGCAGGAGAAATCATTGTACACTTAAGGAGAATTTTTACTTTTGGGAAGCTGGGTTTTAAAAAAAAACGACATTGTGTTTAACTCTTCCCTCGCCGGGAGGCAAGTATATAGGGAAACTATTAAAGCTCTTAAATAAGTTGTAAGCTAGCTGGTTTTTTTTTATAGGTATCACCTTGCTCCTTCCGTAACGTTTTGACTGAAATCGTAGAAATTGTAATTGCTTTATTTGCGGCGAGTGTAGATTTCTACCGTGCAATAATTTATACTTATGGAAAGACTTTCTGAAACGATTTGACTAATCGTTTCTTTTGAAAATATCCGTCGTTGTTTCTCTTACCGAGCATGAAATTTGGCGATGGCGTTTGGAATAATTAAAATGAATTATTGAGCCGTTTTAAATGTTTGAAGGCCCCGGAACATTTACGCGGGATTTTTTTTCTTTTTTGATTAATTGCTTGCCCTCCCTTTTTTCTCCCGGTTCACGAACTAACTTTGATTTGCTCTGAGTTCGTCTCAGAAGATTGCCTTAACACTAATCCCAACCATATTTTTCTAAACCTATGGATTAAAAACTATATATATATATATATATATATATATATATATATATATATATATATATATATATATATATATATATATATATAACTATTTATGACAATATATGTATTAGCATATACTATCATTGCCTTTTTACTTTGCAATCTCCTTAAATGATTCAGCTCGATGATTGTCAATTAGTGACAACAGAGCAAATATAAGTCAGGTTCATATTATATTCCAATAACCATGTTTTTATTTCATTATTTTTATTTTTATTTTTTCACATTTCCAAAAAAGATAACATTTCTGTGAGATATATTTTTTACGGTCTGTTTCATTTGTCTTGTGCCAAACAACATTTTTATGTTAATATCGTCTCTGCAACATTACAAAATCATTAGAATAATCCACAAAGAGGAAAAAGTTCTTGGATTAAAGACACTTTAATCCAAGAACTTTTTACATATATATATGGATTAAAAACTATATATATATATATATATATATATATATATATATATATATATATATATATATTTAATCCATAGGTTTACACACACACACACCCGAGTGCAAGAGAGATATAAACAATTGCACTTAAAGGAACGGTTAGAATCTTAAAAAAATCTCTCGGCTGGAGTGTCTGAAATAGCCGGTGAATGTCTGGCATTCGGTAGGATGCCCCATCCCCAGCAGAAAGAAAAAGATTGGAAAATTAAAAAACAAATATATATTAGGGGAGTTTAAATAACCTACTAGACATTATCCTCGAGTGTCTTCGGTCTCTCTGTACAAGGGTTTGTAAAGACAACCTGACATGAGGATATGTCACCCTACAAGTACACCCTGACCAACAATTCAAAATAACATAGAATTCGAAGCCCAAATAAAATTACCCACGCACAGCTATACACTAGCTAATACGAGGAATGGCGCCCCTTCTCCTAGTGATGTTACCTCAAGTAACAACACTTAGCTGGATACTCCACCAGACTAGATTAATTTTTGTCCTGGAATCCGGTAAGTCTAAGAGACCACAAGAAAGATATACTACAACATAGTTAACTGGTCGATTAGGGAGAGAAAAATTAATGTTCTTAAGTTCTTTACTGACTCAACGTTTGACAGATAAAAGAGAACTTTAATGGAATTTTCAAATATATATGTATCTCATATAGAGATAAATTGTTAACTCAAAGAAGGGGCCACTTGATTTCTGAGAACTTCGACTAAAGTAAAATGAAACTAAAAGTGAATATATATATATGTGTGTGTGTGTGTGTGTGTGTGCGTGTGTGTCTGTGTGCACCTGTACCCCCATAACGAAAATACCCCTGATCCATTCGACTAGCTGCTAAATCCCACCCTTCAATGTAGAAGTGCTGGACGATTATTTACTCTGATAGCTTTTCTCTGAACGCTTACCGTTGAAATTCCCTTTCCTACTCCCCGACAGTACAAAAATGCCGAAATTTTAATATAATGAGAACAAAAACTTTGCTGCTCAACTTTCCAGCCAGATTACCCCTTCCCCTATAAATCTGACCCCTACCACAGAGGCCCCTCACGGTTCAGGTGCAATATGCCTTGTTTGGGGTGAATAAAAACTAAGATAAAAGGTTCTTTCTTCTTCACTTGTGTCGATCGATTTTTATCTCAGCTTGAAGCACTTACTTGTCTAGCCACTCTGAATAACAGTGATACAGCGAAGCAGCTGTCTGTAGATGACACTATATTATCTCCCCCCCCCCTTCATTAGCAGAGCACTGTGGTTAGTGAAATTACCAGCTGTCATTGACGATAAAGTATAAACGAATAGAGCACTTTTAGGCAGCTGCTATTGTTTATATAACAGTCAGATTCTTACTTTCTTGCCTGTACCGATAGCGCAATGGATAAGAGTTCGTGTTGCCAACAACACTATCTCAGCTTGCGTGACTATCTACACTTAATAGTTGTGATACAGCGAAACAATATCTCCGTGGATGACTATAATATAAATGCGCCCCACCCCATCGTGAGTTGAGCCCTGCGGATAGGGAAATAATCAGCTGTTAGTAGCGATAAAGCAAAGCTCTTCGTAAAAGAGAATAGGGTACTCTTCAATACCTGATATTTTTTGATATATCTGAAGTTAAGTATGTTTATATGTTTATGCATTTGTATGTAAATCATTCACTCCTAAACTAATTAACCGATCATTATGAATTTGGGGATATAGCTATATTTAGTTTAATTTAGTTTTATGCGAAGGTGTAAAAAGTAGAGGAAGCCTTTCATGAGCATTCAACTGCCTCCGAGTTTTGTGAAATATTAATAATAACTATTTGACATCAATTAATAAACATTCATCAAATTTCAGATTTGTTTAGAGTAGTTTAAATGAGTCTTGGGGGGGGGGCATAATAATGGAATACCCCCTATTTAAAAATCTAAATATATCAGATTTGCTTTAAATTTGATCCATAGTCCTTAGACACCAATTAAGCAAGATTCCTTGAATTTCACTTTCTTCTTAAGATCCCTTAAGCTTTAGCCTTTAATTGTAGGCATTTTATATAATCAAAAATATATAATGCCTTTTTATTAGAATTTGAATAAGGATTCTAAACATAAGGTTTAGTATCATTATGTTTTGGTTTTGATTTTTTTAAGAGGACATAAAAGTGGTGCAAACAGTTGTTTTTTCAGTCTGGGCAACAGAGAAGAGCTTAACTCCCATGATCTGATAGTTTGAAAATTATTACTTACGAAGATAAAAAATAAAATAATTATTCAGTATAATTGATTTGATATCTTATTAAATTAGAAACGGATACTTTTTGAATTCCTGCAATTCTACGAGTTTGGTCTTAGAAAAGTGTCCAATTTTGATTTAATTCAATTGTTTTCATCTGTTTCTACGATTTTCCGAATAGTTTTGGATGGCGTATTAAATAGTCTGCCCCCTTGGGAGATAACATTTCTATGAAATATATTATCTGCTATTTAATTATCCGTATGTTGAATCGGTAGATGTAATTTAAACCTCACCCTCTCAGTATTTTTAATTACAAATCCCATTTGCACGTGTTCGGAGTTTTATTGTAAATTAGCAAGGCTACCCGGCGTTGCCCGAGTTAGTAGTAATTTATTTCTTATTAATAATGTTCCTTGGCCTTTTGGCCAGGAACAAAGTGTAGTATCTGTTCCGATGGATACTACACCCCATATACTGGTATTGTCTTGGCCTTCGGGGCTTGATTTACGCCGGTCTATGGGTCTGTCCTGTGCAGTAGTTCTAGCAGGTCCACCCTCCCAGGTTTTGCCTTCTCACCCTTGAGAAGGAGTTAGTTTATTGCTAATCGCCTGAGGCGCCCCTAACGGGGGATGCCGACGGAGCTGCCCAGGCATTTTTTGTAGGCCAGAGTGCTCAAATTCTCGAGCGCTGGCTTTTCAAATCCCACTTTCCGACCGTGTGTCACATTTTACCGCTGTGGGAGGTAGATAAATAACTTCTGGTTAGGAACAAAGTGTAGTATCTGTTCTGATACCACACTCAGTTTATTCTGTCCTCGGTCAGTGAACAAGAAATCCTAGATTGATGCAGTTTTTATTTTTGTTCCAATCCAGAAAGCCCGATTTTGGAGAGCTGGATATTCGAAACAATAAAACCCGACCTTGTGTCTAACTTTGCCTCCATGGGGATGCAAGTAAATTGTAACACTTGCGTTTTTTCTATTGTCACACGCGAGATTAATTTTACTGTAAAAAAAACGAAACAACTAATCAAGGTAGGTAAAACTTAAAAAACAAAAACAAAAAACAAACAAAAAAATACGCAGGTTAAAACTTACTTAAAGAACACGAATAAAGTTTTACAAAATATAAACGAATCCCTTTCTTTCGATCGCTCCCCATCTTTCTCCCCTCTCTCCCTCTCTTTCTCCCCTCTCTCCCTCTCTTTCTCCCTTTCCCTCTCTTTCTCCCCTCTCTCCCTCTCTTTCTCCCTCGCCCTCTCTTTCTCACTCTCTCTTTCTCTCTCGCTCTCTTTTTCTCCGCCTCTCTCTTTTTCTCTCTTGCTCTCTCTTTCTTTTGAACGTGTGAATAAAACAGCATCTGCGTACCCGAAGATTAATTCCTATGTTAGTCATGAAACAATCCCTATGTAAGTCATAGAACAAGGGAATATTTGTTTGTCTATTAACGGTGAAATAAATTATTTCGTTTATTTTTTCTATGTGGTTTCGCAAGCTCGCTATCGCTTCGCAATGTACTCTACTTAAAATACTTGAAACACAACTTTTAAATAATAAACATTTCATTGTTGTAAACACGAAACAAACACTTTGCCGTTTATTCATATAGATAAACATTAATATTTGATAATTTTTATACAAATTTATTTATCTTTTAAATATGACCGTAAAGAAAAAAAAAAAGAAGAAATTAATAAGCTCCAAAATAGACCGAAAAAATCACGTAATAGTGGTTCGTAAACCACTGCTCTTCCATAATAACCAAAAAGAAGAACCAACCATCATTGAGTTGCTAAACATTTGTGCCACGAAATAAAACAATATTCCTAAACATAACTATTTGTTATATTAAAATCTAAACAATAATCAAATTATAAAACAATAACAAAGTATAGTTACTTAATAAAGTATCACACTGCACAGCGATATGCAAATAAATGTACTTTATTACTGAGATCACATATGCATAAGAAGTATATAAAACAGAGGTTACTGCTATGTGTAAACGTGAATTAACTTGAAATAAGGTGTTTTGACCTCACCGTTTCTGCCAAAAATAGGTCCGACTGTCGCATTTATTCATTTAGATTATCAGATTAAGATAAAGCTTCCTCTTCTTTGCCTATAAAATTACATTTGCATACTCGCCCCATTGATGAGCTTAAAGCTTGCATTAAATTGTCATATTCGTGGAAGTATATCAAGACTGTAACATTATCTAAAAACATACATGTGCATCTCAATAATGACCTAATGGCTGATTAGATTGCCTCCCTACTTATAAAAATAATTGATGGCAAGATTGTAACAACCAACGAGAGCAAGATTTTTATTATTCCAGGTATTGCATCAATTGTTTCATCACTCACAGAACTTAATAGTAAATGGAGAGAGCAATTCTAGCTTCTAAAATGACATAGTACATGTCATCAATCAACAACTACTTGATGAAATTAAAGCTGATAGCTGAATGCCCAATTATGTTACTCCGGAATCTTGATGCTCCAAGGCTATACTTTTCTGTTTGCTGTTATACATTTACATTGTGGGGTCTGTGTTCGTGTTGGACAATCATAAGCAGCAAATAATTCAATAGTTCAAGAGAGGGCATGGAATTTCTTCAGTTTATTTATTTTCCCCGGCAACGTCGGGTTATTATGAAATAAAGTCTTAATCGGTGAAGTTAATAAAATGAGAAAGAAAGAAAAGGTCTAAAACTGGAAAGAAAGCAAAAACGTATCAATCGGTATAGAAAGTAGAAAGTAAAAAAGAAAGAAAACCTCCAATTATGGAAATAGAATAGCGTATTTTTCCGGATTCATTTCAGACGGCGGAGGGTGTCTCACTTGCTATTTGCTTTCTTTCCTCCTCTAAACATTTGAAATGGTTTCGTCCGGCACGTTCTTTACTCGAATGACGGAAGAGTAGCACAAATATGCAATAAGAACAATATATATATATATATATATATATATATATAGAGAGAGAGAGAGAGAGAGAGAGAGAGAGGGGGGGTGATTATACGATTTTAGAAATAACACAAATAAAGAAGCGACGGAAAGAAATCGTAAACCAAGTATCGTTTTTTTTCAACGGAAGTCGCACGCAATAAAAAGGGAAATAAGAATAATTAAATGCAAACCACAAACTGTCGGCCATTTTGACCACGACCCCAAAATTGGCAGTTAAAAAAAAGGGTAAGAAAACACAAAAATAAATAAGGCAATTAAAAAGTAGTCGCCCGCGTCAAAAGTAAGAACGTGCGAGAAAGTGAAAAAAAAAATGTCAGACAATAAAGATAAGAGAGGAAAAATAGAAGAGAAAAAAAGACTGAAAATGAACTGGTAGAAATGTAAGAAACTGCGGGTATTCGTAACATGTGTACATTCTATCTGTGCGTTTAGCTATCTAAAACGTAAGCGTAACAGACAAACGAAAATTCTATTTCAAACGGAAGCGGAAAAAGACTAGCGAAAATGCAATTTCACATATAAGCATGACAGACCAACGAAAATTCTATTAATCATATTCTATAAACGTAAACGTGACAAACCAAGCAAAGTTCTATTTCAAATGTACACAGAGCAGACGAGCGGAAATTATATTTCAAACGAAAGCGCGACAGACTAACGAAAATTCTATTTAAAACTTAAGCGTTATGAACAAAGGAAAATGCTATTTCGAACTTAAACGTGATAGGCCAAGAGAAAATTCTATTTCAAACGACAGCGTGACAATCCAACGAAAATTCAATTTCAAACTTAAGCGCGATAGACAAATGAAAATGCTATTTACAACCTTAACGTGACATACAAACGAAAATGCTTTTTCAAACTTCAACGTTACAGACAAACGAAAATGCTATTCCAAACTTAAGCATGACAGACCAACAAAAATTCTATTTCTAAACGAAAGCGTGACAGACCAACGACAATTCTATTTCAAACGTATACGTAACAGACAAACGAAACATCTATTTTAAACGTAAGCGTCACAGACCAACGAACATTCTGTTTTAAACATAAGCGTCACAGACCAACGAAAATTCTATTTTAAACGTAAGCGTCACAAACCAACGAACGTTCGATTTCAAACATAAGCATCAGTAACCAATGAAAATTCTATTTCAAACGTAAGCTTCACAAACCAACGAAAATTCTATTTCAAACTTAAACGTAACATACCAACAAAATTCTATTTCAAACTTGAGCAAAAAAGATTAACAAAATACCATTTCAAATATTAGCGTAACAGACCAACGAAAATGCTTTTTAAAATGTAAGCATGACAAACGTAATAACATTCTATTTCAAACGTAAGCATAACAGACCAACAAAAGTTTTATTTAAAATGTAAGCTTGACAAACAAACGAAAAGTCTTTTTAAAACATAAACACGACAACCCAACGAAAATTCTATTTCATACGTAAGCGTGACAGACCAACGAACATTCTATTTAATAAGTTCCTATTTACTTGGTCCCTTGGTCAGTTTTTTATGTGAGGAAAATCAAGCTACTAAAAAAATGCCACTCTGGAATAGAACAAAAATCTAAATTGCCTCAGTCTCGAAGGATTTCTCCTTTGTTGACCGAGGAAAAGAAAAGATAGAATTGCAGTATCAGAATAGACACTACACTTTGCTACTAGATTTTGATAGAAAATGTTATTTCGAACGTAGGCGTGACAAACACAGTAAACAAACAAATGGATGGGCAGAGAATCTCATAGAAATGAGTGGACGCGTCTAAAACATATATTTCAAACTTAAGTGTTATAGACAAATGGAAATGCTAGTCCGAACTTAAACGTGACACACAGACAAAAATACTTTTTACAACTTAAACGTGACATACAGACAAAAATACTTTTTCAAACTTAAACGTGACATACAGACAAAAATACTTTTTCAAACTTAAACGTGACATACAGACAAAAATACTTTCTACAACTTAAACGTGACATACAGACAAAATACTTTTTACAACTTAAACGTGACATACAGACAAAAATACTTTTTACAACTTAAACGTGACACACAGACAAAAATACTTTTTACAACTTAAACGTGACACACAGACAAAAATACTTTTTACAACTTAAACGTGACATACAGACAAAATACTTTTTACAACTTAAACGTGACACACAGACAAAAAATACTTTTTACAACTTAAACGTGACATACAGACAAAAATACTTTTTCAAACTTAAACGTGACATACAGACAAAAATACTTTTTACAACTTAAACGTGACATACAGACAAAAATACTTTTTCAAACTTAAACGTGACATACAGACAAAAATACTTTTTCAAACTTAAACGTGACATACAGACAAAAATACTTTTTACAACTTAAACGTGACATACAGACAAAATACTTTTTACAACTTAAACGTGACATAGAGACAAAAATACTTTTTACAACTTAAACGTGACATACAGACAAAAATACTTTTTCAAACTTAAACGTGACATAGAGACAAAAATACTTTTTACAACTTAAACGTGACATACAGACAAAAATACTTTTTACAACTTAAACGTGACATACAGACAAAAATACTTTTTCAAACTTAAACGTGACATACAGACAAAAATACTTTTTCAAACTTAAACGTAACATACAGACAAAAATACTTTTTCAAACTTAAACGTGACAGATGAACGAAAATGCTTTTTCAAACTTAAGCGTGATATACAAGGGAAAATGCTATTTATAACTTAAACGTGACACATAAACAAAAATGCATTTTAAAACGTAAGCGTGATAGACAAAGAAAAAGGTTATTAAACCCCATCCGTGATAGACAAACAAAAATGACATTTCAAACATGACAAACCAACGAAAATAAAATCCAAACCTAAGCGCGATAGACAAACGAAAATGCTATTTCAAATCTAAACGTGACATAAACTAAAATACTATTTCAAACTTAATCATGTCAGACACACGAAAATGCTATTTCAAACTTAAACGTGATAGGCAACAAAAAATGCTATTTCAAACTTAAACGTGGCAGACAAACGAAAATTCTATTTCAAACTTACACGTAATAGACAAACGAAAATGTTTTTACAAACTTAAGCGTGATAGGAAAACGAAATGCTATTTAAAACATAAGCCTGATAGACAACCGAAAATTCTATTTCAAACTTAAACATGACAGACAAACAAAAATGATATTTCAAACTTATGCATGATGGACAAACGAAAATGATATTTCAATATTAATCAGGATATACAGACAAAAATGCTTTTTCAAGCTTAAACGTGACAGACAAACTAAAATGCTTTTTCAAACTCAAACCTGACATACAACCGAAAATGCTTCTTAAAACTTAACTGTGACAGACAAACGAAATTACCTTTTTAAACATATGCGTGATATTTAAGCAAAACTGCTATTTATTGCTTAAATGTTACAGCCAAACAAAAATGCTATTTCAAATTTAAGCGCGATTGTAAAACGAAAGTACTATTTCAAAATTAAACGTGACATACATGCGAAAATGCTATTTCAAACTTAAGCGTGATTGACGAAGGAACATGATATTTAAAACAAAAACGTGATATACAGACCAAAATGCTTTTTCAAACTTAAACGTGACATACAGACAAAACTGCTATTTCAAACTTAGGTTTGATGGACAAATGAAAATACTATTTCAAACTTAAACGTGACAGACAAACGAATATGCTTTTTTCAAACTTAAGCTCGATAGACAAACGAAAATTCTATTTCAAATTTAAATGTGACAGATCAGCCGATGCACAGTATCTTTTATCGAAATTCTTGGACAAATCTTAAAAAAAAATAACTGAGAGAAATAAAAAAAAATAGAAACAATAAAATAAGGTAGGAAAGAAAAAAGATGGATTTATTTTAACGGCAAATCAAACCTGCTCGCACATTCAATTTCTAAACGTTTATAATTAGATGGATACGGTTTTTGTGGGTTGGAATGGGTGGAGTAAACGCTTTATTGAACACAATAACTATTTTTATTCGTAGATAAGGGGAGATTTTGTGCTGATACATTTACTAATAGCCGGTTTCATAGTCTGCAGGTGCATCCATTACGTCAATCACACGCCGAAGAAAGAAAGAAATTAAAACAGAAAGAGAGAATGGACGATACAAAACTAGTGAAAAAGTATTTAACAGAAATAAAGAAAACTGAAAAAGTTATGGAAGGAAAAGGGAAATAAAAAAGTAATGTAAAGAATGAATAAAGAGAGAAGAAATAGTTGACTTTTAAAAAGTAAGACAGAAAAAGTAATAAAAAAGAAAGTAAAAAAAGAAGATAAAGTTAATGAAAAGAAAGAAAAGAGAAAATAGTAATGAGAAAAAGAAAGCTAGAAGAATAATAGATATACACAGAGAAAGGAAATGTAATGAAAAAGAAAGAAAGAAAGAAACAAGGAAAGAAAGAAAGAAAGAAAAATAAGGAAAAAAGAAAGAATAAAGAGTAATGAAAAGTAGAAAGGAGAGAAAAGTAATGACAAAAAGACAGAAAGAAACAATGAGTAATCGAAAAAAAAAGAAAGAAAAAAGAAGGATAAGGTAATGAATAAAAGAAAGACAGAAGAAAAAGGCAATGGAAAAAAAAGAGAAATAAAAAAATAATCGAAAACAAAGAAATAAAAGAGGAAATAATAGAAAACACGCAAGAAAGTAGGTAAAAGTAATGTAAAGAAAAAGCGAAAAAGAATAGAAGAGACAATTGTCCAATGAAAGAAAGAAAAACAAAAACGTATTAGAAACGAAAAAAAGACAGAAAAAATAATGAGGAAAAGAAAGATACAATCAAAGAAAGGGAAGAAAAAAAGGAAGGAAAAAAACCCCGAATAACTCATGGAATTTAAAGAAACAATGAAAAGGAAAAGTTGAAAGAAAGAAATGAAGAAGAAAAAAAAATGAAATTTAGACATAAAAAATGGCCTCCCCACTTTTCGCTTTGAAGAGATCGCCTGTTTGCAATGAAGACGATAAACTGAACGGAATTCAATTAATGTTAAACTAAGAAGCAAGGAGATGGATTTCTTGGAACAGACTTAAAGGTTTTGTGTGATTAGAAGAAATGAAAATGATCCGGCGAGAAGCTAAAAGAGTTTTGGCAAAGAAATAAACGGTTACAATCAAGAAAACAAACAGAGCCTAATAAGACTCTCGAGATTTCAGGTCCACCATCTTGACGCCAACAGAATGTGGCGTTTATGTCGAAAGGATTACTCTCAAAATGGCGATAGTGGAAATCTAAACACAGTCGTGGTTAATCAATGAGTTGTTCGCACCAGTATTCTCATTTCTGTTGAATTGGTAACGAAATTAAAACAGTTGCATATTGTGTTTACTTTAATTCACCAACAACAAGGCACAGTGTCACTGAGATGTAAGGGGCTACTATGGATTAGGGGTCAGATTTATAGGGGCCATCCTAAGTGAGCAGTTTAGCAGCGAGATGTTTGTTTACATTACATTTTAATTTCTGCATATTGGTACAGTCAGGGAACAAAAATAAATTAAATTTTATTGACGACAGACACTGAATCTGAGAAAATAGCTGAATATACAGTCACTAGTAAGTAATAGTCTCATGCTAACTGCCCCCCCCCCACAAAAAACTGTCTTCGTATGGGAAGCAGCTCGTTAGACAGAGCAGGAGATTAGAAGTAACGCGGCAATTTGCATTTGTAACCGTAAGTGAGGCGAAGAAATTTGCGCAGGAGAAGATAACGGGCAGACTTCGTGGAATCAAGGGCGGCGCGAGAGCGCTCTATCCCTTAATAGACTTCAAAAACGGCCTATGCTAGAAATCTCATTTCTTTGATTAATCATAACTCAAAAACCAATAAACCAAATTAGTTAAAACTTTGCACAAAATTTTTATTTGATATGTTCTATAAGTGTGTGTAATTTCAGCATCATTAGTCAAGGCAACCCAGAGATCCAGAAAGTTCAATCATGAAATCATGTTTAACTGTGTGTACGTACATACGTATGTACCACCCTGTATCTCATCAACTATTTGATGGATTCAACTGATTTTTGGCAGAGATAGAGGTTCTAGGGTGTAGTTGATGGCATTTTAATTTCAGTTTACCATATACCTTAGTTGTCCAGAAAATTCAAAAAAACCTTAAAAATGACCAGTATTAATACACTTTATTCTATATCTTTTCGACCATTTGATGGATTCAGCTGATTTTTGCCAAAGATAGAGGTTCTAGTGTCTAGTTGATGGCATTTTAATTTCAGTTTACCATATACCTTAGTTTCCAGAAATTTCCAAAAGGTCTTATGAGAAGGCATTGTATTGAGGCATAGTTTTTACAAAAGTAGTGACATTCCATGAAAAATGCCAGTATACTGAAATCATATGCCCTTAATAGGGTTAAGATGAAAATTCATATACACTAAATGTACAAAAGCAAGGAAATTCCCAAATTTTTACACTTTTATTGTCATTAAGGATATGCGAGCACAACAGGGCTATGCATTTTACTGGTAGGAATTTTTCTTCAGCGCACCTCACGCACTTCATCCACTCATGCATAGAGATTTATACTGTCCGTTGTTATTCTTTGCTGGTTAGTCCTCTGTGTTATGGAGATTCTTCACGACCGAATAGTTGGTTCTCTGCAATGAATGAAGACAGTGTAAATAAACAAATCAAACATTGCTGGAAGAAACAACGTGACTACACCGTCTCTCTAGTAGCCAATTAAGATTTAGAAAAATCAACTTTCAAATGTCCACTGATTCATTACATTATGATGCGTGTGGGTTGATTTCCGCATTCTATGATTTTTCTTAATGTTTCGGCTGTTTTCTATTAATGTTGTGATTTACACGGTCTCAATCTTCCCATTGATATAATTTCATCCTAGTCTTTCCCCAGCCTTTTCGGAACTTTTCATAGTGTTCATACAATTATTGGTATCACAATAGTTTCCATATTGTGGTCACTCTTCATCCAGAGAAAGTAATCAACCGTTATCTGAAGAGACATATCACGGCTCGGACTCCAAAGAAGACACCGCTAATTACCCCTTGTGAAAATTCCGCGTGAGCAATTAATAATAACAATAATAATAATTCACATATAAAGCAATGAATAAAGTAAACTGGAACTGACAGCTGGAGGACAACAACTTGGAAATATGATGATCCAGGGCGACTCCCAATTTCCAAACCGGTTTTTCATAGCAATAATACCCCTTAAAACATTCTTTGGAGATACAATAGAGAAAGAATAAATCATCTCATATGCTGACTTGAAATTACTGGCAAAAAGCGAAAAAGGAGCTGAAAATACTAATATGTGCAATTAAAATCTTCACTCCTTATATATGAATTGCATTCGAAATTATAAAATGTGTATTACTAGAGATGAAGAAGTGTACACTCGAAATAACGGATGATGTAAATCTACATAAATGAGAAGTGATGGGCATTTAATAAACGCGTGAATTATAAATACCTGAGCATACTGGAAACAAACGGCATCAAATCAGCAGAGACGAAATATATAATAAAAATGAATAATCCAGAAGAACAATAAGATTTATTGAAAGTAAATTATATCAGATAACAAGGAAACTAATGACTATGCACAATGCACTGCACCCGAAAGATGATACTGAACGACTCTATGTAAAAAAGAAAGAAAGGGAGATAAAACTAGTAAGTATTGAGGATTGCGTGGATGATACGATAAAAGCTATAGAAAATACAGAGGTTGATTAACGCTGTCAAAAGCGAAGTACAGATTGTAGTGAAACGATAATCAAAAAGTCGAAAACCATAATGGGAAGAGAAGCAAGGAGATGGAGTATTTATAAGATAGACCAAAGTAATTGCGGACGAGAAACATGGACAGGGCTACGAATAGGGAAGTTGTGCTGCTTTACCTCCCCTTCAAGAGGAGGTCTAATATTTCGTATGTCACGATCAAAAAAATATATTTTTTTTTATCGAATTCAAATCAATAAATCATAGGAGTACAATTAAATCATACAACGTGTTTTAAACGCTCAACCAACAACGGTTATCCAAGACTGAGGGCAGTTCTTTTTTTTTTTTTTTTACTAACGGGTCACAGCTCATCAAGGCCCAAAGTCCACTTGAGGACTAGTGTTAATGGTTTGTGGCAAGTGAATGGTGAGACAAACATCCCCTGCAAATTTGAATCATCAGATATGTACTAGCGAGCGTACCCTTAGTGTTTAACATTTGAACTGAAAAACAGAATCACTACAAAAAAAAAAAAAATACAGAAAAAAACGCAACCAGAAGAATGCACTGTACCCGAATAATGATGTTGACAGGATCTATGTAAGAAGAAAAGAAGGGGGAAGAGGATTTGTATGTAGTGAATAACACGTAGACAACGAAATTAAAAAGACTACATAACGCAAAATAGAGAAATACTGATTGCGCCGGTAAGAACAGCGCACAGTTTAACAATGTGTCGTTTATATACGCGGAGTTGATTGAATAAATATTAGGCTTCACACTTGTTAATCCAGTCATTCATCCACCTGTTAGTTCAGACGAATGTATTTAACGTTGTTTGCGGAAGGTTTTTGTAAAAGTCGTTTTCATTTGTTTTCGTCTGCTTGCTTGTTATTAGAACTTTATAAAATAATGAAAAACATGTGAACGTTTTCGCATTTCCTACTTGTTAATTCGATTGTCAGGAATTGTTTTGCGCAATATAAGCAACTCGTTTTGAAGAGAGTTACGCTGAATGCCTTACCAGACATAGCGTAATGGATTTGCCACAAGAACCACATGTAAGTTTGTAATCTATCTATGCTAAAATATTAAAGTAGACCAGACTCTCAAACATTTGTAGGGCACCTAGTATGGGAGAAGTAAAACTCCTATACAACACGAGGTAGTTCACTGTCATGAGAAAATCATAATGTGATGATGCACTCATCACATGACTGATGGAGAGAGTAAGACGTCTTTTCCGAAATGCATGGTCATCATACCTTATGCTTCTCTAATTTAGATCAATGAAACGAAGTGTAGAATAGTACTTGATAGAGTGCTCAGTGCCAATACAACAGAGCTTTAACGCACTACAATGATGAAAACAGACTAAATCTTACAGAAAATTCTCAAGTGCGGAAACCAACCTACACAACCAACGAATGTTAACAGGTAAGCTGAAATAGAAATGAAACGAAAATATAGAAAGCACATCGCATGATCCCAAGGGAACTGAAACTGCTAGATTAAAAATGTGTCACTAATCCCGGTTGGCACCACACAAAATGGCCATGAAGGGTCAAGTAGAATAGAAACGCCGAGGAGGAAGAGCACCAATCAGTCTCTACTGGAAGAGTGCGGGAAATACTGGAACCATGGGGAGGCTTATTACCACTCAAATTTCCAGAGAAGGGCAACTATCGTTGTTGGCGAGAAATAAATGGTAAACGCCTGTTGCGATAACGCAAAATAATTTTCAACGATTCCGAAAGAGGCTGAGAGTGCTAAAATCTTTGGAGATTTGTGGTCACTCAGATTCCAGGAAACACAACTTGTTATTGCCAGTGAGCAATCACTGATAATGACGCACGTGAGAACTCCTAGTTAGTAATTATTATTATTAATAATAATAATAATAGTAATAATAATAATAACTAGCAAGGATACCCGGCGTTACCCGCCCCCCCCCCCATCCCCCTGTAGGCAAAAGTGTAACACTCTCTCTCTTCCCCTCTTGTTCGGGGCAAAGGCTGTCTCTTCCTCAGTCGCCCCCTAATGCTCGCCACCCTTACCTCGGTTGTCCCCCTCTTTCTTGCTCCACTGTCTTCCCCACTTGCCCCTCCTCCTTCCCCTCACACTCGCCCAAGTCTTCTTAAAAAGGGGGGCAGAGCTTGACACAGGTAGGTAGACGCTCGGGTATTAATATATCGATAATAATGATACTACTACTACTACTACTACTACTACTACTACTACTACTACTACTACTGTTACTACTACTATTACTAATAATAATAAACGCGGTGACACCAGGATTGATTGGTGCCACATATAATGGTCATGAAGGGTCAGGGAGGATCGAAAGACCGAGAAGGGAAAGCCCCATGAAGACTTCCACTGAAATAGTAGGGAGAGTAAGCAATACCGAAGAGGCTAATTGCAACTCAGGTTCCAGAGAAAGCCAATGGCTAGTATCAGCGGAAAATCAATGCTAAACGGCTGTTGTAAGAACGCAAAGTGATTCGCAATGTAAAGATGTAGATAGTGTTGGAAATCTGTGGAGGCTTGTCGTTACTCAAACTACAGGGAACACCTGTCAGCGAGTGATCATTAGTGATAATTCGTGTGAGAACTCCTAATGAAAAAAAGTAATAGTAATAATGCAACAACAATAAGCAGCTGAAATCTTCGAGTGCAGAAACCAACTCACATAATCAGATGAAATGAACTGAAATATTAGATCGTTACAAAAATAAAACCACCTAAAGCGCTGGTGTTAAAGAATTTATTTTAACAGAGTTTGTAGTTTATTTCTGGTAAATTTTAACATATATAATAATTAATGCGTTCTCTAGAATAATTTGTTACTTTTTTTCAGATAGAAAGTATTTTTGAAACATAGAAGACCCTCAATGATGAACATGCCAAAACATGACCTTTGCCTTCTTATGTTGCATGAGTTCAAACTTGGGTACAATGCCTCCGAAACTTCTGCCAATATCAATAGAGTACATGGGGAGATGGATCGACAAGCGATCGGACAGTATAAAGGTGGTTCCAGAAATTCTGTAGTGGAGTTCTTGAAGATGAAAAAGGTATAGGACGGCCATGTAAGTTCGCAATAAACAAGTGCTTGCTATTGTGGAGCAAAATCAACATCACCGTGTGAAAGAAATGTCGCACTTACTTGCTGTCCAACGTAATTGAAAATGAAAAAGGAAAAACCAAAATTATTAATATATCCATCAACGTTTCGTCTTTATTTACAGACTTTCTCAATATGATTGATTTAGAGAAAAAAACATACAAGTACAATATCTGACAATATTTTCAAATATTGTACTACGTATATGTTATTTCTTTAAATCAATCATCTTGAGAAAGTCCTGAAATAAAGACGAAACGTTGATGAATATATAAATCATTTCCGGTTTTCCCTTTTCTATTTTCATACAGAATATATATATATATATATATATATATATATATATATATATATATATATATATATATATATATATATATATATATTATTGATAATTAATGATATCTTTATTTAAATTCCTTTGAGATTGATTTAAAGTCCTTTAATCTAGGATTTAAACACTACTTTAATTAATGTTGTTCCTTTTAACCCCTTTTAATCCTAACTCCATTTTCTCTCCCTAATTCCTTTAGAAGACACATCATTAAACCCCAAAACAGTAACGGCCAAATATACGATACTCATAATATTGGCTGCCGGGATTTATATAGAAATATTTTTTAACTTTTTTATTCTTTTTATATCTCTTTAAATCTTCTCCGGTTTTTAAATCTCAACTGTTACTTTTCACCCTTCCCCTTTTTTGTCAAACTTTATTAAAACTTCATTACACTAAATTTAAACAAACATACATAACACTCTAAGCAAATAACGCGTCGAAACGAGAGTGACACGTGATTTCACATTTCTGAAACAGATGACAAAAGAAGCTGAAGAGAGCCGGATGGCTAAGTCCTTCTGCGCTTGAAACCGACAGTACGAATGTTGTACTAATTTTTCTATATCAATATATATATATATATATATATATATATATATATATATATATATATATATATATATATATATAATGTATTTATATATATTTAAATATATATATATTTAAATGTATTATATATATATATATATATTATATATATATATCTAAATATCTCTCTCTATATATATATACATTTAAATATATATATATATACATATATATATATATATATATATATATATATATTTATTTTGGTATAGAAAAATTAGTACAACATTTATTAATTTTTTTTGCAAGCTTTCGATGAATAACATCCTTGTCAGGCGAGACTTGTTTTTTTTCTCTTCTCCATATCGATGGTATTAACCCTGAGTGGTCGAATCCACGTTAAAGGCAGAAAAACTATTTCCGGTTTTTCTTTTTCATTTACCATATATATATATATATATATATATATATATATATATATATATATATATATATATATATATATATATATATATGCCTGGGAGGATGGCCTCATGACAACAGAACAGATACTATATTCCTCCCCAAAGGAAGATGTAATGCCCGGGAGGATGGTCTTATTAAAACAGCCCCCCCCCCCGCTGAGCAAAAGAACAAAGTCAATGCCTGAGACGATGGTATCGTTACAACAGAACATATACCAAAAGGAGAAGAAAATCCCTGGGAGGATTGTATCATGATCACAGAACATATACTACACTGCCGCCTTAAAAAGGAAGCGGTAATGCCTAAGAGGTTAGTCTAATGACAACAGAACATATACTAAATCACTCTTAAATGGAGAATTGAAAGATAGTAATAGTATCGTTTCGGCTTCAGACAGACAGATACCAAATCTCCATTATTAATAGAAATAATAGTATGGTTTCGGCTTCAGACATATAGTAATATCCATTAGTAATAGAAGTAATTGTATCGTTTCGGCTTCAGACAGACAAATACAAAATCTCCATTATTAATAGAAATAATAGTATCGTTTCGGTTTCAGACAGAGATATACAAAATATCCATTATAAATAGAAATTATAGTATCGTTTCTGCTTCAGACAGACATCTACAATATATCCATCAATAATAGAAGTAACTGGCCCCAGTCCTCTCCAAACTCTACAACAAATGCCTTACTGAATCTTGCTTTCCCGATAGCTGGAAAATTGCCTCTATGTTACCAATCTTCAAGAATTTTGGAGATAGAACTGACCCTCAGAATTATCGCCCCATCAGCGTACTTCTGCTTTTCGCTAAAATCTTTGAATCTTTAATCAATCTAGCAATAATCCGTCACTTTGTTAATACTAAACTTCTTTCTGACTATCAGTATGGATTTAGGCAAGCAAGGTCTACTGCATATATCCTAACGGTCATCTCTGAACGCATATACCATACACTGGACATGTTAGGTGAGGCTAGGGTGGTGGCGCTTGATATTTCCAAAGCCTTTGACAAGGTCTGGCATAAAAATCTTCTACTAAAAATTAATTCATATGGTATTACTGGACGAATATTTAATATAATTAGACCCTTCGTATCCAAAAGATAGATCCAGGTTTTCCTGGATGGTCGTTCATCCAAACAGCATGACATAAATACAGGTGTGCCCCAAGGATCGATTCTTGCACCTTTATTGTTCTTGAGTTTCATAAACGACCTGCGTGATGACATCGTGTCTGAGATGGGTATATTTGCTGACGACACTACGCTCTACTCTCATCATCTGGATAAAACGGACGCGCACATATCCGAGGCAATGGCTGAATCCTTAGAAAATGACCTCCAGTTTGTAGTGGAATAAAGGTCATAAATGGTTGGAAACATTTAATGTTGCTAAGACAAAGCTTATTTCCTTCAACCACCGATTGCCATGGCAAATAACACCTTACCTGAGAGTCCAACGCTCAAACTCCTCGGCTTAACATTCACAGGTAACATGAATTGGAAAAAATACATAAAAGACATTGCCAAGGCCTCTGCAAACAAGGTGGGCTCCCTCTACCGCGCTAGGAAACTTCTCACACCTGACAGTATCCTATATCTCTACACATCCACCATCCGCACATGCATGGAGTATTGTTGTCACATCTGGGCTGGTGCACCATCCACTAATCTCTCCTTCTTGACAAGGTCCAAAAAGAGTCACTAATCTGATAGCCCCCTCACTATCCACCAAGCTCCATCCCCTGTCCCATTGACGCAATTTGGCATCCTTGTGCTTGTTCTACAAGTACTTCAATGTAATGTGCTGCGATGAACTTGCTGCTCTCGACGTAAATACACGCGACCAACTCGACAATCAGTTATATCTCATCCATTTAATGCGGAGGTCCCCAGATTGTAGAGAGCCTTCTACTCCAATAGCTTCTTTACTCGAGCTGTCGGCCTTTGGAACTTTCTCTCTTTGCTCCCTGTTTCCCCGGCTGTACCGACATGCAGAAATGTAAAACTAATGTGAACAAACATCTATCTGCACAGCTCCCAACTTAGGATGATCTCCTAAAATTACACCCTAATTTTCAGTACCCTCTTACGTCTACAGTGGCAACTTGCCTTGTTTGGGGCGAACTCAGTTAAAAGAAAACATAGTATCGTTTCGTCTTCAGATCTCCATTATTAATAGAAATAATACCAAATCTACATAAGTAATAGAATTCTTAGGCCACCCTCCTCTTCCTTTGGACAGGTTAGTGTAGTATCTGTTCTGTTGTGATGAGACAATGCTCCCAGGCATTCTCTCATCCTTTGGAGAGCAATGTTGTATATCTTCGTTCATCATATATATTAGCAAACTTATGCCGCCAGAAGGAACATATTGTTTTGCTAGTAAATCGCATAAAATGTTTTGTAGCTTATTTAGATTAAAATCAATATTTTTCCGTCGGCGAAGGCAAATGTGAGTGAATCGTTTTAACTGAAAACAAGAGAACTAAATCAGGGTATACGTCTTAAGAGGCACAACCTGATGTATTCGCCACACGTGGAATGCAGACAATATTTCAATTATTTCTCTCCAGTCTTACGTTCTATCTTCTTACCCCCTCTTTTCCCGTTCTTTTCTGGTCGAATGTTGATATTTTACTCGTAACTTATTTTTTTTTTTTATTCCTCATGGTAATTGGGCGCGTTGCGTCATTCAAGTAATGGATGCCGGCACGGAATATGGAATCGACGCGGCCGTGTTAAAATTCGAACGGATCTACTATGTTCAGTCACGTATGAGCAAAATAGCAACCTGTATTCAATTAACTGTTTATACAAAAAAAGTATGGTGTTCTGACGTGCTTGGCTGGAAATACAAAACACGTTTTGCGTGTACGTACCATAAGACATTGGAACAGGCTACCTAAGGGGGCAGTAGATGCAAAATCGATCAACAGCTTCAGGAACCACGTGGACAAATATGTGAATGATGGGAGTTCAAACAAGACAGTTCTAGTTTTTCGGCTATTTAATCCACATCGATCCTTAGTAAAGAAAGGGATAGGATCAGGTAACTCAGGTAAACTAAAAAAAATGGTTGATATGCCGTAAAACAGAGAAACAAAAACAAATCTTAAGCTTTTTAACAATTGTGAGGTGGCGTTGGTGAAGTGGATACGGGCGCGGATTGAAGACTAGGCGTGCCGTGTTCTGAATCGTGTCGGATCCATAACGCCACTTTCATTTATGGATTTTGAAAACCTCTCCGCGGTTCCTCCTATGAGTACCCGGTTCTCCCGAAAAAAATAATCAGAAAAATCAATACCAACAACAAAATTAAGATGCAGATTCATATGCAAAGAATCCCCGCCCTATAAACCTGACCCCTATCAGAGTAACCCCTTACGCTTCAGTAACAACACGTCTTGTTCGATCGAATAAAAGTAAAGAATACAAATAATATTAACTATTCGTTTTACTATTTTTCTAGACGACTTTTACATGTGGAGTGTTGTATTGTAGACTTCACAGTGAAACATTTCTTTTTTTGTTGTTTTATGGAAATCGCTCCAGACAAGCCACTTGATGTAAGGAGCTAACAAGAACAGAATATGATTATCGTAAAGACAGGGGATGCCTACTGGCCCTAGTCTTAGGAAAACAGTCATCAGGTAGAGATTTCCACAAGCCTGCAGTTCTTGGAAATCTGTATGACAATGAGGTATAAAACAGCGAATTGATGGAGACTAAGTTAAGGTGCCGCTTCTTAGTTTATCGCAGTAGCTTCAACATTTGGTTCGTAGTTGTTCTGGAGACCTGTTACAAGAGAAACTACATCCAATTCAATTATGTAGCCACTAGAGGTTTGAGTTCAATCTAGGATAAAACAAACTCATGGCAAATTAACGGGTAGAGATATTTAATATAACTGATAATTGATAAACTGATAATTGATAACTGTTAAGTAACTGCTAACAAACTGGGGATCCTTTGAGGGCTTTGTGAGTCAATTTCTGTTGTCATGCAGGCAGCACGCCACTGATTGAAGTTTTTAAATAAATTATTATTCCAGAATATTTTGTTGTTTAGAAACACAAAATGTATCAAACTGCTTTTTTTGTCAATCATTTCTTTTGATAATACACTAAAAATTAGACTGTTACATTTAAATTTATGAAGTTTTCATGGGCTAAAAAGCACGAAACTTTAGAAAAGCCTACCTCACACATGTATTCGTCTTTCCTGCTTCTGAAATTGATCAATCTCCGAATAAAGACAACACGCCATTTTTGTTTTCTGTTTCCAGTTTATTCAGTTGTAGTTGACCCAGTTTAAATTATACCAACTATAATTTTGCCTGTTAAATGACGACATTCATTATCGTTTATGCAGGCCGCAAGTGTGATTGCAAATGGCGGTCTGCAGTCCAGGGGGCGCATGATTGACACGCCTGAACTAACATATAACTAACCGATAACTTATGACTAACTTATAATTAACAGATATATTTAACTTGTAACGGATAAACTGGTAGAGGTGTCTAAACTGATAAAGATATTTATTATTATTTTGATTATTCGAACTACTGTTCTCATCTTGGATATTATTCTCACAACGATTCGGCCGATGTAGCTTCTGACCTTCTTCAGGTGCAACTTGTCGAACACATGGACGCGTGGCGCAACGAATAAAGGTATTAAGTAAAAATCAGTTCTAAGTGACATTTTCCGGAGGTTGAAGGTTCAATCCTCACTACGGGCGATAGTAACTAAGAATATAATAAACTAAAATAATACTGGTATGATTGACAGAACGAAAACAATCTACCACTGTGGATTAAATAAAGGGTTCAGTTCGAAATTTCGTACAGATTCCGTGGTTCAACATAAAAATTTCCGAGTTCAACACGACGCACCTGAAGAAGGTCGGAGTTTACATCGGCCGAAACGTTGTGAGAATAAAATCTAAGATATTTCTTGGATGTTATTATTACTATTAACATGCGGATTCTCACGAAAATAAATCGCGACCCTATAAATATAGCCCCTATCTCAGTAGCCCCTTACGCTTCAATAGCAAAACGCCTTGTTTGGCGCGAACAAAAGTTTTTAAAAAAATTAACAATTCTATTTACAATTGCAAAAGTTCTTCGAAATCATCCAAGATGGAAGCAGTAGTGCGAAAAATCAAAATAATCCAAAACCGATTTTCGGTTAGTTGTAGACTAGAATTTACGATGATGACTTTCTGTCTTGTAAAACAATGGATACCCTCTGAAAGGAGTTCATTATAAAGCAGCGGGTACATAATCATTAACCGGGTTTTTGATTGGCCCAATGAACAACGTCACAGTCAATGAAATCGGCTGTGCTGATTTCAAATCTAGTCGAATATTATGCGATCATTTACTTACTAAAAGTAATTAGTAAGATATGAACCGCCTCCATCCGATAGTTTGGGTAAAATACCAACTTGTGTTCATTTAATCGTATACAACGAACAATGTATACTAGATACTACAATTCGATATTAAATCGTTAAACGAATCAATCCTCACTGCAAAGATTTCGAACTATGAAATAGATAATAAAGACGAGATATTTTCGTTAGATCAGTGGTTTTGTGGATAAAGCGTTTGCCCTCAGTTCCAATATTTTATGCTATCGATGGTTCGAATCTACTTTTATTAATAAAAAATAATCTCTGTATATATATATATATATATATATATATATATATATATATATATGAGAAAGGAAGGATGAAGGCAATCCGACGTAATGGGAAATGAAAAAGGAAAAACCAAAAAGGATGTTTTTTCATATGCTACTAAGCCCGGACCTCGGACATGCGCACCCAGTAGTGGCTACTACTTTTTCTCATCAACCCATCATGTCAACCCAATATTTTCACGTACTTGCATGACATTTTTCTTAAAATTATCATCCTGAGGAAGTCTTACAAATAAAGACGAAACGTGGATGAATATATAAAAACATCCTTTTTGGTTTTTCCTTTTTTCATTTCCCATATATATATATATATATATATATATATATATATATATATATATATATATATATATATATACCGCTTTCCTTTGAAATTCTCTCCCTGCTCTCTGTTTTCCCGACTGCACCAACATGCAAACATTTAAATGTAATGTGAACAAACATCTGGCTGCACAACTCTCAACTTAGGATACACCTATAAATCTGGCTTCTAATTCCCAGTATCCCCTTACTTTTCAGTGGCAATGTGCCTTGTTTAGGTGAAATAAAATTATATATATATATATATATATATATATATATATATATATATATATATATATATATACATATATATATATACTTCTTTCTCCTCACGCAAGTAGATGTAAACCCCTTCTCTTTCTCTCTCTAGCAACATCATTTGTCTCTCTAGCAACGCATGTAATCCCCTGACGCGAGTAAAAGTGTCAGACGAAACCATTTCATTTGTTATGGGGAAAAGGAGAAAACAAATCGCAAGTCAAACAATCCCTCCCTCTAAAATGAATTCGGTATAAATCCTTCACTCTATTTCCATAATGAGAAATTTTCTATTTTCCTTTCTTCTTTTCCTACCGATTGATACGTTGTTTCTTTGTTTTTTGTTTAAACGTTCCAGTTTGAGACGTTTTCTTTTTTTCTTATTCTTTTTTTTTACTTCACCGATTGAGACATTATTTTATATAAATATTAGTGCGAAAACTGGCGAAGCATAATTCTTCTCCAGTCATTTTTGCCGCATGCTGTACACATGTTTATTTAATATCTATGAAGGGTTTCATTTGCCGATCGAGTTTATCATGTTACGGTCACCCATGTGCTAAAAATTAGATACAGGTTTAGGAACAAAACATGTCACGTGATATGCAGGAATCTGGGAACTTCTAACAAGTTGACGCCGTTTTTTTTTTAATGAGGGACCGTTCTACGATAAACTTGCATGGCGAAATAGACCCTGCATGTAAATCTATATACTATTAATAAGTAATGGTGTTTTTTTTCAGTTTGTCTTTTCGTACGCAAACAGAAACATGTGATTCGTTGGCAAAAAAGGAATAGGCAGAGTACACATTACTAAGGCGGTAGTTTTTACAATGTCAATACACGAGTTCAAATCTCGCGTAAATCTAAAGGATGTTTGAAATGGATACGTGTTTTATAAATTTAAAGAAATTAACATAACGTAATGACACAAAAAACATTACATAAATATCTAAAAAACTAAGTGACCTTTTTTGATAATCCGCAAAACAAGTAGACATAAAAGGTATTCGACATTAGTTCAAAACGAATTATATTTGCGTAACAACATCATTTCTAATGTTTAAATTTCTAATGTTTTAATTTCTAATGTTTTGCCAATAAAACACAATACATAAATACATTCATCGCAGTTACTTACTCTTTCATCAAAATATTGAATAGCGCGTTTTTTTCCACGAAATTTCACAAATATTTTTCTTCGTGGTGACTTTAGTAAAAAAAGAAAAGAAAGTTAGGTATTAATAGAAATTGACATACTCAGGTACTGTATCAACACCGCCCAAGTAGCGGGTATGAATTAATATTTAATATTGGGTTGGTGCAAAAACAATGGCGGTTTTTGACGTTAAACTTCAAAAGACCATAACTTCTTTCATACAAAACTTTATTAATCAAAATAGAAACCATTAGAATCAACACATTTTTGCCAACGGGAAACAAGTTTACTTATTTCATTATCATAAAAATCCGGAGTTCTTGAAGCGATGAAGTCATTGAAGGCCGATTTGGCATCATCTCGACTTTTGAACATTTCTCGCGCAGGAAGTTGTCGAGATGCTTGAAAAAGTGATAATCGGTGGGCGAGAGGTCCGGTGAATATAGCAGATTAGGCAGAGTCTCGTAGCCCACTTCGTTCAGCTTCTGCGGGGTCAGTTGTGCAACATTCGGGCGAGCGTTGTCATGGAGGAGAATTAGTCCCTGCATATTGACCAATCTCGGGCGCACACGTTGGAGCTTCTGGTGCATTTCGTTAATTTGCTGGCAGTACCTTTCCGCCGTAATCGTTTCGCCCGGATTCAAGAAGCTGTGATGGATGAGACCGGTCGCAGACCACCAAACAGTGACTAATCTTTTTTTGGTGCAATTTCGGATTCGGGAAGCGTTTTGGAGCTTCGCCGGCATCTAACCACTGTGCCGAACATCGCCGATTGTCATAGAGGATCCACTTCTCATCACACATCACAATTTGCTTGAGAAATGGGCAGTTTCTGTTGCGCAGCAAGAGCGTAGAAAACACCTCAAAGCGACGATTTTTATGATTATTGTTCAATTCGTGCGGCACCTATTTATCCAGCTTTTTTGACTTCCCTATTTGCTTCAAATGGCGAGCGACTATTGAGTGGTCGACCTCGAGTTCATCAGCAACCACTCGTGTGGTTTTGCGAGGATCGGCTTCAATTAAGGTTTTCAGATCTTCGTTATCTACCGCAGTTGGCCGACCTTGACCGTCTTCATCTTCGAGGCTCTCGTCACCATTGCGAAATTTCTTGAACCACGTTTGTGCCGCACGTACGTTCGATAGTGGTTTCTGGGTCAAACGCATCATTGATGTCACGAGCTGTCTCGGCAACTTTTCGGCCTAGTTTCAATTGAAACAGGAATATCGTGCGGATTTCAATTTTGCCCATGCTGTCGAAAAGCCTGCAAAAACAACAAATGAAGAGATTAAAAATAGAAACGAATAACACGATTCGATAGAGCGAAAGACGCGCTTTAAGATGACCTATAACAACGCTATATTTATCAAAAATTAATTCAGAAAACATATCTAAATATAACATATGTGAGAAAACGCCATTGTTTTTGCACCATAATATAACACAACGTTGGCCTTGGGTAATGTAATAAACTGCCCCTTATATGCTTGGTGAAGGTGTTCACATAAAATATTTATTTCTCAGACTTTTAACTTTAAAAATTTATTTGAACATCTTTAATTTTCATTCTGTCTACCCTACTTCCAAACCCTATCAACTATGCAAACGTTGCCGTTTCATTTTAAGAGATTTGTGTAGTGTGAAAGTAGCTGAAATTACTCAGAGGATTCATTAATCAATTAATCAATCAATTTTATTGGAAAAATTAGCAAAGTGCAGCAAGCCATGCAAAAAGACATTGCATCTATTTACCATCTGAAGGTTTGTCCAACGCAAGTTTACACCTGGATATGGTAGGCATTATCACGGCCCCCTCCAACAGGTTGTTACAAAGAGCAGAAACACGGACGTAAAATGCTACTTTTCTTCTGTTGAGACAAAAGCGACGATGCTACAATCTTCTGCGGGTGACGTAGAGACCGCGACTAGGTGTTGTGGTGAAAAACTCTTTAAGGGTAGATTAGGCCCCCTCGCATCCTTCACTGCTCAAGTGAGGACAGCTTTAATCATTGAAGCCGCTCTTTGTAGGTAAGCGTGGAGAATCCCGTCACTATTCTGGCTGCCAAATGTTGAATGCGATCCAGGTGTACGATATCTTTTTGAAAATAGGGATTTATTGCTTGGATGGCATACTTCAGATTAGGCTTTACCAGGGTTATATATAGGAGACGGAAAGCGCCTGCTGTAAGGCTTAGAAAGGATATCCGGATCAGGTAGAGAACCCACCTGACTTTGCTCGTCATCTCGATACAGTGACGTGTTGGTTTGAAGGAGTTTTCTACGATTCTACCAGGGTCCTTTGCTTTAGCGACGTCTTGTGTGTGGCATGGAACTGCATCTGGTCTTGAGGTCCAAAATAAGCAGATTTGGAGAGAGCGGAGTCACTTTTCTTTTGCATTAATCTCAAATCCACCCTGGCTCGCATTGGTGATACCTGTCAGGGTTCCATCTATGTGTTAAGTATGATTTGCGCGGAGTATGACACCAATCTGCACCCGTTAATAAAGCCCATACTTTGGAGCATCGTTGACCGTGGAGTCGCCCCTTAGTTGCTGTGACTCCCAGGTTCACTTTAACCTGGAATGATAGCACCTGGCAAAGTTACTTCTAAGTGTTAAATACAATTTATCCTTTGGAGAATATTTATTTAAAAATATATTTGTTCAAAACAAATTCATTTAGATTCAGCATTAAATAACAGAAAAAAGGGATACATGTCGTAAAATAAAACGAGCAACGAACCAATTTGTACTGTTAGATTTTGGCACGTGATAAAATAGTTGTAGAGTCATTATCCAACCGTAAGGCGCCTGAGATAAGAGGGGAAGGAAGGAGAGAGATGTATATATGTGTAGAATGTTTCTGTTAGAGAGAAAAAGAGAGAAAGAGAGAAAGAGGGAAAGAAAGAGATGTCTATATGTGTAGAATGTGTTTGTGAAACAAAGAGAACAATACAGCGATAAAATGACTGAGTGATATATGTATATATGTGAAGAATTTGCCTATCTGTGAGAAAAATAGGGGTAAATAGAGATAGATAGATAGATAGATAGATAGATAGATAGATAGATAGATAGATAGAGAAAAAGTGAGATAGGGTGGAGAGAGGATAAAGGAAACGTAAGAAAGAAGGAGAGTGCGGGGATAGAGTGAAAGTAAGAGAGAGTAAGAGAGAGAGAGAGGGGAAGTTAGAGAGAAAGTAAAAGAGAGATTTAGAGTTAGGAAAGAAGTAAGAGAGAAAACGAGGGAGAGACAGACAAGGAGAGAGGATAAGGAAAAGTGAGAGAGAGAGAGAGAGGGGGGCATATAGAGACCTTAAAAGAGAGAGGGGGTTAGAAAGTAAGAGAGTGATAGAGAGAGAGAGACAGAAGAGATAGAGAGAAACTAAGAGAGAACAGAAAAGAGAGTGAGATATATGTATATATGTGAAGAATGTGTCCGTTAAAGAGAGAGAGAGAGAGAGAGAGAGAGAGAGAGAGAGAGAGAGAGAGCGAGCGGGGAGAGAGAGAGGTAGAGAAATGGAGATTTCGACATTCCTACGTACGTATGTATATCAATCTACAAATTCGATGATGTGTTTTGAAAGAAGGACGCGAATGAGTTAATTGGTTTGATGTCAGTTGGCCGAATACGTGACATGTTTCTGTTCTAATGGAGTTCTGGCGTTCGAGGCGGGAGGTCCGACGTTGTTTGGAGGCAAAATACAATTTTTGTGACATGGAATCTATCGTTTCGTTGCTCTGGTTCTAATCAAGCAATGACTGCAATCTGAAACATGTCTGCCACTCGCTCTATCCCTTCCCCCGAACCCCTTCCCCATGCGTGTCAACAAGCTTTCACACACGTTTGTAATGTTTCCTGTCGGATCACAAGATAGACTCCATCTTTCGTGTTTGGATTGCGAAGAGTTTTGTACTGCGTGGTCTACGGAAATAGTGTCCAGTACAAGCACATTGGGTAAGAGTGTTCGCTAATTGGCCTGGGAGACTGAGGTTCAATCCTCGGGCGAGTCATACCAAAGATTTTTAAAAATATGCTACTTGATGTCTCTTGCATCAGGCTATATGGAGATACCGGCTCCCTGACATAAAACGCACCAAACATTGATGTTATTGTTTTTTTCCTTTCGATTTACACAACGTAATAATGTTCTGCAAAGCTAAAAACAAAAACTTTTTTGTTCTACAAAACAACCCGACCAAACACCATGACTAAATATTTGAAGATATAAAGAACTTGAAGCATAAAAGCTTTTACCAAAATGACCGGATTCGGCATTAAATAACTCGAAAAGGGTTGATATGCCGTAAAATGAAACAACCAAACCAAACATTATTAAAAGTATTTGAAGATATAAAGAACTTTAAGGTTTTTGTAAAGGTTTTTACACCTTTACAAAAATTACCTGATTCGGCATTAAATAACCCGAAACTGGTTGATATGCCATAAAACAAAATAACCAAACCAAATCAATTCCATTTTTTTTCTTATATACATAATAGCCACACGATTAACAGCAAAGGAAAAAATGCGCGTTTGAAGTGATTTTGGAAAGCTAATGAGAATTTCGCGTGGGGCGTTTTCAAAGACAAAGTGTACTCAGCAAAGTCATGTAGCAACGTGGAATTTAAGGAATCAATCCAAGCTGACATTGCTCAAGTGCCGTTGGAGCTGTGCTCTGAAGTTTGCTGCTCAGTTCCTGAAAGATTAGCAAAATGCATTGAGCTCCATGGTTAGCACATGGAGCTTTAATAAATGTTTTAATAAACATCATGTTTTATGTTGCAAAAAAAGAATGATTGACAGAATTACAAATCTTTGACTTGTTCTTCTTCTTTGCGTGTCTTTGAAACATGTTGCCATACGACAGTTTCCCACTTGTTTACGTAGTTCTTTGCATAATTGTTGCACCGGTTATGCACTAGGGAGACGACAAGGCAGTGTTGCATCGTATGGTCCTCCTCTCCACATTCACAGATGGTTGGATCAGTTTTGTAGCCCTATCCACTAATTGCACGTTTTGATCGCTCCATTCCCGTTTTCAGGCGGTTGAGTGTTTTCCAGCGGAGCCAGGGAGTCTCTGAACCGGGAGGAAGTGCCTTAGAAGGGGGGATTCTCATGTCAGTAGGAGGAGGGCCATTCTCTAGCCTTCTGGTCCAGAGCTGTAGTCTGGTCTCTGCCTCTGAGATGTTGTTAGGGGTTCGACATGGCTGAAAAAGCTTCTCCTTGACTTCAGTTGTTTGACCGTTAGTTCACGTCCATGAAGGAGATGGCGTTCATCACTGATAGCCTTTGCGATCTCGACTCGGCTGGCAAGTTCCCGTCTCACATCTTTGACCCCTAATAGAGCAGTGATTAGGTATACCTTAAAGAGACAAGGTGCAATAACCAAGCTGACTAATCCAGGCCTGTCATATAAATTCAAATAGGGAAACTCTCTTTTATAACCTGCATGAAATCTTCATATATTTGCAGTTCTGTACAGCGCCAATATGTCGGACGTAAGAAACAAGGGTAAACACAACGATCGACTTATACACGAGTACCTTCGGTTTGAAGTCGGAACCAAATTAAATCCCAGTCGTGTGTTGTTACAGGTTCTTAGATTTTACATTCTCTGCATTCCTCGTTTATTAAAAGAAAGCAATCAGTGGATCGCATATCATCTACGCCCAAATCGTCTCAGAACAGATACGATTACACGACCAACATGTTGCTTAACAACGTCGATAATGACTACAATACAAGCATTTATTCACGATAATCGGACTCTTACATCTTACATATTTATCTTATATATAAAGTGAAAGCAGTATTTCCCCTATTTATCTGATCGAGATAGCATTACTAACATATTTCAATCTTTTGTCTGTTATATACTCTACATTTTTTATACGAAGCACGAAACACTCACTCCACCTACACTTTTTTTAGCGCATACTATAGTCTATTCTCGTTTAACATTATAAAATATTAACAGAATTGTATTTGTCGAACATTATTGACCTCTGACTATACACAACATATTCCCTGTTTCCCAAATGCGAACACCGTGGACACAACTTTGTCCACACATAGACTTAATAATTTAATTAAGTAAATCAATATTATAGTTGCGGATGATCTAAATGGCCTAAAATATTACTCCCTCTCTCCTGGACACTAATCCAGTCTTATAATAACCATCTACGCGTATTTATTTATAAAGATAAGATGTTTACATTAACGAATGGTCTAAACAGGCTGTCGCCAATGTTTTGTATCTAATGGACTACTTAATGTAGAATTTTAAATTTGGCCAACCACTAATTTGAATGCCAAATTAAACGCTAAATACACTATCAACTATATAATAAAAACCAATGCGTATTTATTTGTATATTTATATTGAAAAATAAATATATGTACTTTCATCCTATTACGCAAAAGTTAACGCCTCCGGGCGAAACCATTTCAAGTGGCAAGGGGAAGCGGGAAAGCAAATAGAAAGTCATAGAACCACCTCAGACTTACGCCGCCTTAAATGAATTCGGAAAAAAAATCCTTATTATAATTCCATGTAAAATGAAAATATACTGAAATCATATGCCCTTAATAGGGTTAAGAGGAAATTCCCAAATGTTTACACTTTCATTGTCATTAAGGGTATACGAGCACAACAGGGCTATGTATTTTACTGGTAGGAATTTTTCTTCAGCGCACCTCATACACTTCATCCACCCATGCATAGAGATTTATACTGTAGTGATGTGATAATGAAATGGTTTGGTTGATATGTAGTCATACCCTTAATGACAATAAAAGTGTAAAAATTTGGGAATTTCCTTGCCTTTGTACATTTAGTGTATATGAATTTTCATCTTAACCCTATTAAGGGCATATGATTTCAGTATACTGGCATTTTTCATGGAATGTCACTACTTTTGTAAAGGCTATGCCTCAATACAATGCCTTCTTATAAGTTCTTTGGGGAATTTTCTGGAAAACTAAGGTATATGGTTAACTGAAATTAAAATGCCATCAACAAAACCCTAGAACCTCTATCTCTGCCAAAAATCAGCTGAATCCATCAAATAGTTGATGAGATACAGGGTGGCACATTCGTACGTACGTACGTACGTACGTACGTACATATAACATGATTTCATGATTGAACTTTCTGGATCTCTGGGTTGCCTTGACTAATGATGCTGAACTTCTACACACTTATAGAACCTATCAAATAAAAATTTTGTGCAAAGTTTTAACTAATTTGGTTTATTGGTATTTGAGTTATGATTTATCAAAGAAATGAGATTTCC
Source organism: Sepiola atlantica (assembly GCA_963556195.1). Lineage (NCBI taxonomy): Eukaryota > Metazoa > Mollusca > Cephalopoda > Sepiida > Sepiolidae > Sepiola > Sepiola atlantica. The sequence goes on from OY744519.1 coordinate 134,647,926, forward strand.
AGCATAGGCCATTCGTGAGGTCTATTAAGGGATAGAGCGCTCTCGCGCCTGCCTTGATAAAAAGTCAACGGTAGGTGTTGTTTTTTTTTACTTTTGGTTATCAGAAATGCTAATAATAATAATTAACATATGAAAACTTAAATTACTGACGTAATTCCATGATTTTATATGCATATTTAAGTAACGTATCTAGGTATACAGGGAGTGCAAACACTGGCGAAGCATTTGTTCCATCATTTTTGACGGACGATGTACACTAGTTTATATACTAATAATCGGACATTTTATTATTGATATAAATGCACCATTAAAAGTAACAAAGTTATAGTGCAATTATTTAAATAAAATAAGTTGAACATTTAAAGTTTATTCAAGTATTACACGTTTTGCGTGTTTTGCTATTTGTTCCTGTTTGTTTGAAATCATTTATGGATTTTGATTCCAATGACGTCACTGCGAGGCCGAGGAGCTGTGTTCATTTCAAGTCGAGACCGTTACCGAGTTTTAATTGCATGGACATATGAAAATGTATTTTCGCACAAATATGTTGTCGGAAATTTAATCAAATTTTTTATCGGTGAGTCTTTATTATTTCTAGGGAGACAAAAATCAAATCTTGATGAGAATGACTGGAATTGAACTATGGGACTGTCGTCGCACGATACATCAATAAGGCTTTTTTTTTAAATTTTTTTATTCATGCTTAAATTGCTTCGTAAAACTGAAATACTGTCTCAATTTTTTTCCAGACCATCAAAAATTTTGCACGGACAACCGTTGGCGACCATTAGTCTAAATAACCTGTTATATTTCCATTGAACACTAAATGTCTCTCAATTACTTATCTATTCATCATTAATGATTTTCAGATTATAAAAAAAATGAAAAAAATATTTAAGATTTACGATGTGGGGTTCATTTCGCCATAACACATTATTGTATCTTAACTGTCCCTATCCAGCGTTGCCTGGGAATCTTTTTACTTACATTTTTGTTTCTCTTTTAGTTTTTAAAAAAAAAATATTTATGGCGTTTCTTTTTCCAAATAAAGATTTTGCCCGTCTGTCCGTCATATAAATACAACTGTTTAAACGTAATAAATACATTGCGGAATTTATGTCATTTCGAAACACCAGAGATCTTAACTACTTTTAGAAATTAAGAATATTGCATTAATAGTAATTAATAAATCTCCAACAAATAAAGCGGATGCCATGACCGGAAATTGAAACCGAAACATTGAAATTTTCAGTCTGACGTTCTACCAAGTTAGTTATTTGGACTTTCTTATGAATAAAGTTTAACATATTACCATGACAAAATAATTTTAGCTTTGGCGTGACGTCATAGATTTATGATTAACGCCATGTTTTTAAAAATAATTTCAAATATCAGCGATAATAAATAAACAAATTAATGGTTTAACATCATCAATAACATTGGAAATTGTTTTAATGACCACCAGCAATTTATTTTGCTTTAACTACGTATTGACATGAAATACAATTTAATATTTAATATATATTAGCACTTGGACCCGTAGCGTCCATAATTATAGTTATTAAAAGAGGGAGTTGGAAAGTTAAATTTAATTATTACTGTATCGTTTTGTCATTAAATTATTATTAATTGAACCAAATTTTTATAAAATTAAACCTAATAGTTGTTAAGTTAATGTTTGTAAAATTAATTGACTTTCCAAACTTTCAGTCTTCTGATACGTGAAGATTTGTTAAAAAATGTTAAAACAAAACAAAACTAACTACAAACTACAAACAAACGAAAAATAACAATAGAAAAAAAAACAAATTTCTAGCGCCATTTTCTTTGTTGATTATGATTCAGAATATCTTCCTCTGTTTCGCTATTATTTTTTAATTGAGAAAACTATTAATAGATTTTAAAACTACTAAGTAAACAGTTATTGTAAAGGTTGCCCTTTCGCTCTGTACACAGTCAGTGTAAAGGTGTAGCAATCATAAACATAACATTCATTTCTCTTCGCGAAGAGCATTCCCTGTTAGGTGATTTGGTCACATACTAATTATTCAGCTTTCAGGGCGTCCACTGGACCGCCGAACAAAGCCATTATTCATGGGTAGAAATACAACTCCACGAAAAGCAGCATCCATGGAACTTTATTACTTAATTCCTTTCTTTATTCTGACACTCTCGACTTTCGTAAACCTACACCCAATGGTGTAAGTAACATAAATAAATACTTGTCGTTGTTGTTCATAAAAAGTTTTTTTTCTTTCGCGTGACAACCGTTTTAGTTGTCATAAAAATATCATAGGAGTTGGTCTTAACAATCCATGTAAAGATTATCTCCTATAAAGGTAACGCAACGCCGGCCTCTTTTTAATCATATGTACGTTTATAGATCGCAATTAAAAAGTGTGATAAGTTATTTCCCTTGCGACACTCAGTGAAACGAATAAATCTGCTTGACAAATACAGAATTTTCCCTTTTTTTATACAGTGTGTGCGCATGTGCGTGCGTGTATGTGCGTGTGTGTGTTCATATGCATATATGTATACGCAAGCGTATGCATGCATGTGCTTTAGTATATGTGTGTGTTTTAGGACGAAATTAGAGAGATTTTCTTTCACTAATTGGTCACCACTTATCAAGGCTCGGGGGTCACTTGAGAATAAGAATTAAAGAGATGTTCAGTTGGACAATGAACTCCACCACAACATGGTTGAAATAGAATAGGTGGGATAGGATGGGCAAAACATTACTTAAGAATAATTTATTATCAAAGAGAACAAGTGTTTGTTTACATTAAACTTGAAGATGTCGATGTTGTAGTCGGTTGGGAAGCAGCCTTGTGTTATTTTATTCCACGGATGTGATGTTCCTGGAAATAAACTTTGTTAGTGGGAGTTCTGTTTGGTTTTTGGTACAGAGGAAGAAAGGATAGTTCATTTCTGTGGATGTAATAAGACGAGTTCTTACAGTCGATGTGTTTCTGGGTTGTGGTGATGGGGGCCATATATTGAAGCTCTCATTTCAACTCCGCCAAAAAGAACTTACGGGCTAATAAAAAGAATCAGTTACAAGCCCTTCAAAAGGATGGGGTAATGTCTGGGAGGATGGCTTCTGAAGACCGAACAATTATTACATTCTGACGCGAACTGAAAGGTCGAAAATATTTGTAAAATTTTAAAATATCATTGTTTTTTCGCGGATATCTGATGAAGTCGTCTGGTAATAAAGAGGAAATATAAAATCTTACCATTTGATATTATTAGATTACAGAACTAGAATGCCTACTAGACAATGTTCTCGAGTGTCTAAGGTCTCTCTGTACAGGAGTTTGTCAGGACAACCTGGGATGAAGATACTTCCTTCTACAAGTAAACCGTGACCAAATATTAAAAATAACATAATATTCGAAGCCCAAATAAGATCCCCTCGGTATGGCTACCCCACATTGGCTTATACGAAGAAATGGTGCATCTTCTCCGAGTGATGTTTCCTCTAGTAACAGCACTAAGCTGGATCTTCCACCAGATGAGATGCATTCTTTTCCTGGAATCCGGTAAGACCACGAGACCACAAAATGGATATACAATGACATAGTTACCTGGTCAATTAGAGAGAAGAAAAATAAGGTTCTGAATTTCTTTACTAACTCAACGTTTGAGAGGTAATGGATAACTTTAATGTACTATTCGAATATCTATGTATCTCATAGAGATCAAGTGTTTGCCCTAGGAATGGGGCCCCCTTGATTTCTGAGAACTTCGATTGAAGTAAAATGAAACAAAAAAGATATATGAGAGTTTAAGAGAGTTTGAATTACCATCATCGTCTGAAGTAAAATGAAACAAAAAGCGATAAAAGCCTGTGAGGTCTGTGTCTCTTCTTTTGCTATTAAATATGTGATAGTTTAGGAGAGTTTGAATTAGCTACTAGACACCATCCTCGAGTGTCTTCGGTTACTTTGTACAAGGGTTTGTCAGGACAACCTGACATGAGGATATTTCCCCATACAAGTAAACCGTGACCAAATATTCAAAATAACATAGTATTCGAAGCTCAAATATGATCCACTCTACACAGTTATACACTGACTTATACGAGGAATGGTGCATCTCTCCGAGTAATGTTACCTCAAGAAACAACACTTAGCTGGATACTCCACCAGACTAGATGAATTCTTGTCCTGGAACCCGGCAATTCAAGAGACTAAAAGAAAGATATATAATAACATAGTTAACTGGTTAATTGGGGAGAAGGAAATTAATGTTTTTAGCTTCGTTACTAACCGAAAGTTTGACAAGTAAAGAAAAACTTTAATTGAATATTTGAATATCTGTGTATCTTATATAGAGATCAAGTGTTTGCCCCAGGACGGAGCCCCTTGATTTCTGAAAACTTTGACTGAAGAAAAATATGTATGGAGGGAGAAGAGAGGGGGGGAAGAGATGGCGAGAAGGGGCGAGAGAAGGAGAGAAGGAGAGAAGGAGAGAGAGAGAGATTGAGAAAGATCGAGAAATACAGAAAGATGGTGAAAAAGGGAGAGGGTAAGAGGATGAGAGGTGCAGAGGTCGTAAGAGAGAGAGATAGAGAGAGAGAGAGAGAGAGAAGAGAGAGAGAGAGAAAGTGTGAGAGAGCGATCGATAAAGAAAGATAGAGAGAGAGAGGGGAGAAAGGGAGAGGAGTAGAGGGCGGAGTTAGTGTGTGTGTGTGTGTTTGAACTGTAATTGTCCTTCATGGGAAGTATACTTATTCTCCATAAGAATCCGCGAGTGCGTATGTATGTATTTGTGTGTGAGTGTGTGCAGATGTGTTTGAGTGTATGTGTGTGTATGTCGCGTATATGTCGAGGTGTGTATGTCTATGTGAGTGTGTGTTTGTGCGTGTTGCGCGTACAAGAGAGTGAGTGCGTGTAGAGATATTTGCACGTGTATGCACGTGTGTGTGTGTGCGCGTGTGCGTGCGTTTTTGAGCCTGCACGTGCGTAATCTTTGTGTTTGTAACGTGAATCGGACTTGTTATATTGGGCTGAGTGAGGGATGGGGGCGTGCTCCGTAACGTAATTACCGGAAATCGAGTCGAGGTGTAACTGCATCCGCGTCGTGTGCGTTCTTCTTCTGTCAAACGCGAAACAGGGGCAGGTGTGTGTGCATTCACGAACCTCTATAGTTTATATAAATATATTTCTCCATTGATAGCAATTCTTTTTGTGATATTTTAAACCCAAATACGTCGCTTTTTAGGTCGTGTCATACGGTATTGAATGGCTCAATACGATCCGATAACAACAAGGTGCGCGCACACACATATACATGCACTACATAATGCCCCCCCTATATATATATATATATATATATATATATATAATATTTTTTATATAGTAACCCTTACCCTTACCCCCATACACACACACACACAACACGCACACACACACACACACAATAATCTCGCATGCAGATTTATTTTTTATGAGCAAAGAAGGGGAGTCTCAGTCCTAATCTTAATAATAACGTATAGTAATAAAGAAAGGAAAAACTAATCAAGTATGCAAATTTTATTTTTATGAGGAAACATGAGGAGGCTTAATCTTAACTGATAATAAACAATAAAGGAAAATGGACACAAAAAGTTATTCTATTAATATTTTTGTGACTAAAATAGGAATTAACTTACGGGAAGACAAAGGCTTTATTTACAGGTTCAGGTAAAGGCAGATTAGTTTATTTTTGAAAGTTAAACTTATGTCGCGTGTTTTTTATCTGCAACATTTTATTCGCGTATTTCTTCCTTAAGTAACATATTTTTTTTGCGGTGGTGTTGATGGTGGGGAGAGGGGTAAGTTTTACCTCGACCAGTTGTTTCGGTTTTTGCAATAAGATTTACCTTGCGTGTTACAACAACAATAGGGACTCAATTGTTATTGATAAAATAAATTACTTACTACTTTTCCGGGCAACGTCGGGTAGCCTTTATAATTAGCAATAAAATCCACTTGCAAGAAAGTTACATTATTTGTAAAACAAACTCAGCAGTGAAAAAATAGGTATACTTAGTGTATCACAGGATAATGTATTTTACGTTAAACAATGAACAATGAACAATGTACATCATGCATGGTCAACCTAAGGCTTGAGGGCCAAATCCGGTCCGCGAAGGCTTTTCTTGTGACCCGCGGAGAACTTTGATAAAGATAATCTTTTTAGGAAAGTATGAAAAGAATTCCAAAGGAATTATTCGAAACCTGGCTGGCACATGCTAGGAAGTAAGTGTAGTATCTGTTCCGATGGATACTGCACCCCTATAGACGGATGTCGTCTTGTCCTTCGGGACTTGATTCCACCTGTCTGTGGGTTTGTCCTGTGCAGTTCTAGGAGGTCCACCCTCCCAGGCTTTGCCTCCCCTCTTTGGGGAGGAGTAAGTTTATTGCTTACTGTCTGAGGCGCCCCTACCGGGGAATGCCGACGGGGCTGCCCAGGCAATTTTTAAATGGCCAGAGTGCTCACCTCTCGAGCGCTGGCTTTTAACCCCACTTACTCGACCCAAGCTGTGGTCACATCTTACTTGTGGGAGTAAGATAAAACTGGCCTTGTGCCTAACTCCTGCAGAGGAGTAAATAAATATACCACTTTAAGTCTGGCCTCCGACTAAATTAGAACCACTGAAAATCAGGGCAAATATATTTATCGAAATTATTTAGGACCTTTCATTGCATTCGATAAGCATTAAAAGTGTCGGAATTTCACTAATAATATGATCTTTAACCATAACAGATTTTTGAAAAACTGTATCAACTGACTTTGTATTATGTATCTGAATGTTTTAGATTAGGATTGATGATTTGTATAATTTGGGTTATTCGGACTACTGTTCTCATCTTGAGGGTTATTCTCATAACGTTTTGGCCGCTGTAACACCAGGCCTTCTTCAGGTGTATTTTTTCGAACACGGGAATATTTCTGTCGAACTCGGAAATCTGGACGGAATTTCCAACTGAACCCTTTATTTAATCAACGCTTTCGGTCCGTCAGCCATGAGTGGGAACAGTCTTCAGTAATTCGCAATTCTTCGTATCGCCCGCACTGAGAATTGAACCTTCAACCTTCAGATGACTGTCACTTTTCGAGTACTTCTTAAAATTGTTTGAATCTATTTTTTGGGAGGAAATTTGCCAAGGAAAAGATGCAGCCCGTTGGTTTGCTTTGAAAACGATGAATAAATGAATTCGAGAAAGAGAACAAGTTTGATGTTAATTGCATACGATTAATTGAACACAAGTTGCTATTTTACCCATAGTTACGGGTGTCATACCTTTCCAATCATTATTAGTAATAAACAATTACACTAGATCCGATTTCATAGTCCCCGCTGTTATTAATTAAACCAGTCACGAACATGGTTTAGTATGACGCAACTCTTGTTTCATTATAAACTCATTTAAAAGTGTATCCATTGTATCTCAAGACAGAACGTTATCACCGCAGATTCTAGGTAGCAACTAACTGGAAATATTTTTTTTTATATTATATGGATCATTCGAAATACTATACTTTTCTATGGTGTTATTTTTACAACGTTTCTGCCGATGTAATCTCCGACCTTCTTCAGGTGTATTTCTTTCAACTTCGGAGTATTTATGTCGAACTCGGGAACCTATAAAGAATTAGCGAATTGAATTCTTTATTAAATCCACGCGGGTAGATTATTCTCATTCCATCAGTCATTACCGGGTAGAAGCGTTAATTATTAAGCTATATTTAGTTATTATCGCCTCTAGTAATGATTGAACCTTCAACTTCCAGAAAACGGCCATTTAGAACTGGCTGAAACTCAACACCGTAAACCGTTTTTTTAATTTATTTTGTCTTCTGATTTTTATCTTTCCATTGACACCGTCGACGCCGGAGACGTGCCTGACCAAACAACCCGAAAAAAAGTCTTGGAGGAATGAGTTCAATGCCAAGAATAAGTGGAATGATGACCTTTCAACAGATTTTGTTGATTCATATATCCCTGATTGAAAAAAGGGTCCTACACCTTTGCCAGTTGGTCGCCGAGTAAAATCCCTCCCTTTTAAAGTGAGACGAGCGTTAATTGCTGTCCACGTCTACACAAACAACATTGGTTTAATCACGTGGTTGAAGAAAGGACGACAATACGTAAAGGGAGAAAATCGTTTGTAATTAGGCAAATAGTCGGATTATAGTCTAGCTTTTAAAAAAATGTCAAGGGTCGTACGAGATACACTGGATATCTCCAAAGACTATTAAATCCGCTATAACGAGTTCAAATCCTACTGTGGTCATTGAGGCATTGGAAAACATATAGCCCCACTATTACTTCCCAATTAATATTAGAATAATAAATAGATATTTTAAAACTTAAATTCGCCCCAAACAAGGCACATTGCCACAGAGAGGTGACAAACTACTGGAAATTAGGGGCCAGATTTATAGGGCATACTAATTGAGGAGTTGAGCAGCAAGGTGTTTGTTCATATTACATTCAAATTGCTGCATGTTGGTACAGTCAGGGAAACAAGGAACAGGAAAGAGAATTCCAAATGCAAGCAGGTCGAGGAAAGTAGCTATTCGAGTAGAACGTTTTCTAGCATCTCTACAGTGAAGGGGTGGCATTTTTCTTATTGTGCGTTTGGTCGGGGTCATTTACGTTGATGTGACACAAGTGCAGCAAGTTCGTCGGAGCACATTCCGGTGAAGTACTTGTAAAACAAGCACAGAGATCCAACATTGTGAACACTGGAGCTTGATAAACCCTGTGGAACCTATTAGATTATAGGTTCTTTGTTGGACCCTGTCTAAGAGGGAGAGACGAGTGTTTGGTGCACCAGTTCAGATGTGGCAACAATGTTTAGGCATTAAATAAACTAAAAAGGTTTGCAGCAATATTTAGATATGAGTGTGTATAAATAATCATAAGAACCGTATTCTTCAACATAAGGTTAGTCTAAACACTTTTCACTTTCTCGATTTGTCAGTTGATCTGTCACACTTAAGTTTAAAATAACATTTTTGTTAGTTTGTCAATCTCCAGTTTGAAATAGAATTTTCATCGCTAAACGCGCATATTGGATTGACACATCTTCAGAATACTCGATTGCCCCAATATTTTACGGAAGACCAAAGGGCGAATAATTGGATCAGAGTGAAGACAACAAATCATTCGATTTTTTCATTTTTTCATTTTTTCAAATAGAAATTAATCTCGGTTGACATTTGACCGTATCAAACTTCTGGTCGTCAAGGTCACATGCCGTTAACTGTACCACAAATCTATTTGCCCGACACATTTCGATGTTTTCAAGGTTGGAAGAAGGGATCGTCCCTTCTTCCAACCTTGAAAACATATACGAGTTTTCTTAATATACGGTTTCTCAATCAGCGCTTTTAGCGATTAAAATGCTATTTCAAACGTAAGCGAGACAGACCAACGAAAATGCTATTTCAAACGTTAAATAAAAAGTGAAAATCCCATAACAAATCGATAAAATGCTATTTTAAACTGAAAAGTTACAGACCAACTGACAGACAGTCTCTTATACAGTTGTTTAGACGCATCTAAAATATGATGCGCCCATACAATACACGCATTCAGAAATGGCTATTATGTATAAAACTAACTGACCCGACACGGATTTGCCCGGGTGTAAAAAATTATTCTGAAAATTGACAAATAGTAAAAAAAAATTACTTTTAAAAAAGCCTAAAGTTAGGTGTTTCATTTTCGTAAATGTGTCGTGTCTAGAATTGTAAACCTACTGACGTCAGTGTTAACGTAGAACAAATTCACTTCTTCTTCTTCTTTTTCTTTTTCTTCTTTTCCTTCTTCTTCTTACCCCTTCTCGTTATCTCTCTAAATTCGGAAGCCTTTTCAATTTTGAAGTTATCGAAGAAACTGTACCCAAGAAAATTCCTTTTTAAAAATATGAATTTGTTTTACAAAAAAGGGAAGTGACTATGTATAAACAAAGTCAGGGTTAACTGTTCTTTTTAAAGATGTCTATATATGCAGAAATAAACACATCGGAGAAAGTATTTTATGAAAGGAAAAGAACCGAATTACATTTTTTGTTCGTAACAACATGCTGCACCGATAAGGAAGACAAACGTGACGAATCGGAATCAAATTATTGATTTATCCGAATAATTGCTATCGACGACAAACCCCTAAAATCCGACAAAATTACTTTATATATTAGATTTATTATTAAAAGTGACAATCCGATCGACCGACAAACCGAACAACGGACTAAATCTCTGACTGAGTTGCGAGGACGCATCGACGAAAATAAAAGTAAGAAAAACAAATACGGAACCGATGCGTTCGAAGGAGTACAGCCGTCAAAGAAAATGGCGACGTCTACCGACACGTGTGATCCAATGCAACTATCTTGAAGTGTCGACGTTGTATAGAGATTTGAAGGGCAATCAATCGTGAAGGGTGCGGGGAGATTCTTCGGGAATCTCTTGTCAAGACTAAACAGGCTTTGATGGATGGCCATGTGTCAAGGCTTATATAATAAAGCCCATCGCTACGAAATGACGAACAAGGAAAAGGGACTTAATTATTTGCAAAGATGATAGATCCGTCTTCCTCTATTCATGTTATCTTCGCGACTGTCAGATATCCATGGTTCTTCATTTCATTCGACGTCGGTGATGGATGGGAAATTTCCTAGAGAGAGAAAAATGTTTATTTTTTGCTGGCTTATAATGCCACGGAAAATTCGCAGGTTTAAACCAATAGAATAGACCGAAAAAATAGGACTAACAAATACTTTTAAGATAAGTCGATTCAATCTACGCGTCTAGCGATGAAAATCGGTACCCCATCACCGGGTGTAGTTTAATGTAATCGAATAATCGATAATACCATTTTCTTGTGGTATTCGCACAGCGTTAGCATTCCATTGAAAGTTTAAGCTTATGGGGAGTACAAATTCACATGCGGTCCCCAGTCAGTCTGTATACCCCGGTTAGGCGAAATGACACACAGAGCCTAGTATTTCCAAATGGTCACCCATATTGTACTGGCCGAGCTCCACGTCGCTTAACTTCGGTGGTATCAGCGTGATTATGCCGTATTAATGTAATACCCTTCTCCAAACCCCCCAAACAGATCGACCGTGATTTAGAGCGATCAAAGGCTTTCTTTTAATTTGTTACTACACCGAGATGTCGGGGAGGGTGCAACACTTTTTGGTATATTTCTACACTTACACTTTGAATCTCACCTTACAATGGCCAGTGTTCAGCAAGGAGCCATCAAGTAAAATTTTGTGTCTTTGCACTGATTTGACCGATGATTGACCCCTAGTCCTCCGGTCAATTAGCGTTCGCTATTCCTTAATGATAATTCAGTTAAAAAAGCATCTATGAAATGGCTAAAAACGTTGCACAAACATTGGTCAACATTCTTGCTTCAACAGAATTTAAATTTCAGTTAGATGAGTTTACTCTCCTATGAAATGAATCGTTGCTTCTTATATGACAGATGAAAAGTTGGTTCAACAGCTGTTATTGATTTGTAAGGCAACTTATACCAGACACTAAAAGAAAATGAATCTTTGATGATGTTGAGAATTCTTTAAACGAAGAAAACATCCCACTTTCTAACATGCTTGATTGTGCAACAGATAAAGCACCTGGTGTACTCCAATAGGCAGCAACAATTTCACAAATCAACGAACAGTGATATCACAATGGTAAATAAAATTAATTCACATGCTATCAATTCCAGACTGTTCCAACAACTTTGCATTGATAATGACCAAGAGTTTGAACGTCTGCTGCTCCACACATAGTGGCTGTCAAAAGGAAACCTCAGTAAATGTTTCTATTCAGTTTTATACAGTTGTAGAATTTTTCCAAGGCTCAAACTCTAGGCTCTCTGATGATCTTAAATTGTCAAGAAATTATATTGCTTTATTTGTCATATTCACAAAGTTAGATGAAATTAATTTGTAGTTGCAAAGTAATTATGCTAACCTCATCAAAGTCAAATAAACTAATTCAACCTTCCTGTCTAAGTGACATTTCAAACGAAACTTAACTAGTCAAGAATTGGAGAAGAGAATATTAGATGCTGCGGGGGTCTCCGTTCTACAGTTGCTTTAAAAAGAAAGTTGCTGCTGATTTCCCAGACAGTCGCATTCATCGCTGCTCTCAGGCGAGCTGCCCGCTACTAGGGCCCGTCGTAAGGCTAGTGAAATCGAATCTGCTCTTGTTTATATACAGGCTGACAGGTTGCGAGAAAGCTTTTTTTTCTCATTTTCTGATTGGTCAGAAAATATTTTTGACTATGTATTATTATTATTATATTTCGTTTGTTCTGGAAGTTGATGCGTAACGTTAGCCACAATAATGGTTAACTTTTGCTATATTAGCGTAAGATAGGCACTAACTTCCGGTTGCGTATAAAATATAGGTGTTTAAATATGTTATGGAAATGGTATATTTATTTTTCCAACTTTTACGTTTTTATTTCTGTAGATTTTCCTTTTCTCCGTTTTGTTCATTTCCACTGTTAGAGAAGTTAGCATTTTATTTAATTTTCTATTGGGTCATCACATATCAAGGTCAAGAGTCACTTGAGGAAAAAGGTTAATGAGACGGAATCATTATCAGTCGAAAGATTAGAAACACTATGGGAGTGTTAACATTGATTAAGAGTATGGACTTATGAACTGTGTTTGATTATTTACTTATGGGGCGTTTAGGATAAGAATTTGTTGACATTGGATTTGAAGACAACTAAGTTGTAACTAACAGAGAAGCAACCCCGCGGTAATATGTTCCACAGATATGGACGCATTGTAAAGAAGCTCCGCCTATGGAAATTCCGACTAAAAAGACTTAAAATATTATATTTACAAACCACTGTAGAAATCAACGATTAAAAAAACGAAAACAAAACGTTTGCGTTAATGTTCAAACTAATAAAAAAAACGTTTGTCATTCGTTTTACGAACGTATTTCATTGATAAAAGCGATATATATATATATATATATATATATATATATATATATATATATATATATATATATATATATATTGGTAAGAGACACAAATCACATTAATTTGGTACGCAACCATACATTCACACATCTACTCTTCTCTCTCTCTATCTATCTCTGTCCCCTACAATCATATTATGGATAATATTTCGAGAGAGATATACATAAAAAAACAGACTTATCTTGACGGCCAGAAAGAAAGAGAGTTTTCGAATCCTCGGTGCGCATGCGTGCTGATAATTTCAATCTTCTATCAAATCAAGGTTAACGGATTGCATTGAAAGGATGATAATATCTAAGGGAGATAAACAGACGCTAAAATGTTCGGCTATAAACGGCACTAAATTTGAAAAGAAAATATCACGTAATAAACTCGATTCCAAGCATGCAGCAGTTTAACAAACAACCATTGTTAGTGTACTTACGTATATATATATATATATATATATATATATATATATATATATATATATATATATATATATATATATATATATAGAGAGAGAGAGAGAGAGAGAGAGAGAGAGAGATACTACCAAATATATGCTCCCTCTAGTCACATATTATTGCGAGCCTTGGAGGATGGTATCATGGCGAACAGACATGTGCTACACTGATCTCTAAAAGGGGAGGTAATGACTGAAAGGATGATATTATGACGAACGACAACTAACCGCCCCTCCCTCAAAAGGAGGAGTTAATGTCTGATAATTTCATGATAACAGAACAAATACCACACTACCCTTCTCGCCCCCAAAGGAGAAATTCGTCTTAAAAGGATGGTATCATGTTGAACGAACCTATACTATACCCTCCCAAAAAATCAGTAGGTAATGCCTGGGAAGAAATGTATGACGAATTAAAATATGCTACACTACCTACAGAATAGGAGGTAGAGACTGAGAGGATTCCCACCCCCCGTAAAAAATATGAGGTAGTAATACCTGGGAGCATGGTATCATCACAACAGAACAGATACTACACTACCATTCAAAATTAGATGAGATAATACCCAAGAAGATCCTCCATAAAAGGAGAAGTAATGCCTGCAAATATGGTATCATGGCAACAGAAAAGATAAAACATTCCCCTCCTCCCCAAAATAAGAGAATATGGTCTCATGACAACAGAACATATACTATATTACCCCTACACTAAAGGATGATGTAATGCTTGGGAGCATTTACCCCCACACCTTTACATGGTGAAGGTAATTATGAAGAGTACGGTCTTATGACAACAGAACCGGTACTACACTACATCCTCATTAAAAGATAATATATTAGTACATTAAATCATTAAATTCATTTTGAAATGCCTAGTTATGAAAACAGAATTTTGTAGTGTTCCTCGGCCTTTTGGCTTATGTATTTGATATTCTGCTTACTGAGCTGATTCTAGAGAATAAACGTTTTTTTTTATATTTTAGCACCAATGGTGACCAACGACTCCCATTTTCGCAACACTTTTAATGGCCTTGTGCCTAATTTGTTACATTGTAACATTTTACTGTAGAGCAAATAAATAATTTAAAGTATAATATTTGTTCTCAGCTACTATCAACGAAACTATTGCGTATAAATAAGAAAATATGACAATGTGAATTACAAACGTATATTACACAATATTAATTTAGTAAACACTGTTGAAAAATAAACATGCAAATTAGGAACACCAACATGGTTTGTGAGTGTTTGCAGATTACTATATATACGGCATTTTAAAACATGATGTGATATCACAACGTAAATAAACATCACCTGTTTTGATGTTAATATAGTTAAAATAAGTGGAAATTATTTACCGTTTATTCATTTAGATATATGTGTGTTGTATGTGTGTTGTATGTGAGTGGGTGTATATATGTGTGTGTATATGAAAAAATCAGAAAAGTAGACAAACGACAGAACATAAAAACAAAACAAAATCATTAAAAAAACATCAAGTAAACTCATTTTTGTTTCTTTTATTGAACAGAAGCTTCACCAGAGTCAGCAATGTAAAAAGTTAAATATCCAGTGTAACAGCAAGTCGTAGGAGCATATACGAGAAAGAAAGGTTGGAAATAAGTTATACACCATCCACTATGACTATGTAATCCATACAACTACATATCTAGAAAAAGGAGCTGTTAAACCTGACATTTATATGGGACAAAAAGGAGAAAGTAGCAACCATAGTTGAAGTCAGTGCCCCTAATTATGTTGGCTTAAACAGAGCTGAAAAGGGAAAAGATTACAGAATACCAAGGTCTTATGTACGACATGAAAAGAAACTGGAATCCCAGGAAGATCTCCATCATCCCAGTTATTATAGGAGCAACAAGACTAATGAAAAAGAATTTTAAAAAATTACCTGGCGAATATACCCGGTGAACCAAGTGCAAGAGACATACACATAATTGCACTTAAAGGGACGGATAGAATCTTAAAAAGATCTCTCGACTGAAGTGTCTGAAATAGTGACTGAATGTCTGGCATCCGGTAACAAAAAAAAAACAAAAATAAAAAGAAAAAGATAAGAAAATTAATAAAAAAACAAAGCAATGGTATATTTGATAACATTTAATACGGAGACAAATATGAGAAGGAACGAATTATATATATATATATATAGGCAAACATTATTAAATAACACGGAGTGGTTTTGTTTGATGCGACTTTTTTTTATTTTTTCAATTTTCCGAATTGTCCATCTAATGTTTCGGTCAAATTGATATAAATATGATCCATGGGTTTCTTGTTCCATTCTTTTTTCTTTTTTGCAAGTACTTTCGATTTGAATCGTCAAATCATCTTCAGGCGGTATTAGTTTTAGTGTCTTTACAAATCATGACTTTACTGTTGTGCTCATTTTTTAATTATAACGGCGAGTAGATTATAACTTGAAAAAGTGGTCGAATGGCATTGGAATTGTATTTCAAAATAATTACATCGCAGTTCATTTCTAAACTATTTTCTAAACTAGAATGCATGAATTCAACCGATTATTTCGTTCTTGAGTTTAATAAGCTATTTTTCTACGTTTAGGAAATTAGGTGGTATTTTATTTTAGTAAGCTATTTTTTCAACGGCATTGTTTGAGTTTAAGCGTTTAAATCGTATTTTATTTTGGTTCGCTTTTTTTCAACAGCGTTGCTTGGATTTAAGCGGCTATACGATTCTAAGTTACAACTGACTCACATATCCAACATTACACCGGGTTTCATTCCTACAGAAGATGGCAGATAATTCTTCTGTTATAGTTCCGTTCTTATTTGAATTGTTTGAACGTAATGATTTTAATGCTATTCATGTAGTTCATGCGCTTGTAAAGTAAAAGTAAATTAAAAAATATACAGGTATGTAAAAAATTTAACTATACATACATATATATATACAGGGTGGGCCAAAATAAGTGTCCTATCTTTAAATTTGAATAACTTGAATTTGAATAACTTCCACAAAATAAAAGTTAAACTCACCAAACTTTATGTGTGTGTAGACTGACCCTTCCGAGATTTTTTTAAATAAACAAAACAAATTTTAGCCGAAAAACACTTCTTAAAACCTACAAAAACTAAAGTATTGTTTTTTACACTGTTTTGAGTTTTTTAAGCAAAAATAATGTTTTCTAAATGAGGGTACGTTCCTTAGGGCTAATACGGCTCATGCTTGCTTCGGAAGGGGTCCTTTACTTATTCTAAAAGAATAATAAAAAAAAAATCAATAAATAAAAAAGTTATGAATTTTTAAAAATAGGACCCTTATTTTGACCCACCCTGTATATATATATATATATATATATATATATATATATATATATATATATATATATATATATATATATATATATATGACATTATTTCCCTCACAACACGTGTTAAGTATAAAACGTAATCACAATTAACTTGAGGTATAAATGTTCTTAAAAGTACATTTGAATCCTCATAATACTTTATAATGAGGTAATTAGCATCATTTAATAGAAAAATAAATATATAATAGCTCCTTTCGGAGGTTTGACCATGTTTAGGTAATTATAAACTAGTTTCGTTATAAGGGACAGAACCTTAGTTTTGCATGAAATAGAAACTTACTACTTAATTGAAGTAATTTGGGAAATTAATCTTATCTTAGTGTTAATTTAAACGGGTTATAAATAAATACTAAACATCTTCCACCAAAACAACGAAGTATAACAATCTTACTAATGCTTGAATAGATGGCTGAATATATATAACTAGCTCACAACTGATGAAGCTAACATAGATCATCTCTGCACTTAGTTTCGTATTCAAATGACCTAAACAATCATTTGCAAGCAAATTGATGTAACTTTAGTAAAGTAAAAAATGCCGTGCAAGTGAATTAGAATTTTTATTAATAAATGGTAGAATTTATAAACTATTTTAGAGAATATTACTGAATTAAAATTTATAAATGTTCGCAAAAAAATTAGGATGTATTATCTCTGAACTAAAAAATTAAAAATGGCGTACTAGTGAGTTTCCCCACCTGTGAGTTAGCACTTTTATTTGTTTTTTATTTGTTTTCGTCAAAAAATGACCCACTGTATAGTGTAGGTGTTTGTCGAGACATTTTAATCCAAGAACTTTTTATTCTTTGTGAATTTTTCTGATGATATTGTAGTGTTGCAGAGACGATATTGACATAAACATGTTGTTTGGATTACAGCAATAGAAACGGACCGTAAAAAAATACATCTCACAAAAATATTATGTTTTTTGGATATGTGAAAAACAAATGAAAACATTGTTATTGGAATTTAAAATGAACCTGACTTATATATATATATATATATATATATATATATATATATATATATATATATATATATATATATATATATATATATATATATATATATATATTGGGACTTAGCTTGCTGATAAAATCGTCCAAGTCACCCAAAACAAAATGGTAAGTTACATATTTATATATATATTTTTTTTATTTTTCACCAACTTGGGTGCTTTTCTATCGATTGATTACAACAATATATATATATATATATATATATATATATATATATATATATATATATATATATATATATATATATATATATATATATATATTAATATATCATACTCCAAAAACTATTTAAATATACATATATATATATATAGCTCTACTTACGTATCGATCACTGTTGAAGTAAATACTGAAAATTGATACATAAAAAATTATATTTCCGTATAAAATTTTATGTGGATACATGAAATAATAATAATAATAATGATAATAATATATATATATATATATATATATATATATATATATATATATTTATATATATAAATATATAGTCATATTAAGTAAGTAACGTGTATATGTTGATATATTTTTATGTACATTATTCAATCCTAAACTAATAAACTTATCATTAAGAATTTTAGAGCACAGCTGCTAGGCGAAAGTGATCGTAATGTGGGTTATATTTAGTTTTATGCAAATGGGGTGAACTAGGGGTGAAGCCCTTCGTGAAAATTCAGATACCTTCGATTCTTCTGAAATTTTAAAAAATTCTTATGAACATACACATGTGTTTCATCCCTATTCTGGGAATCATTAGTGTGAAGGATGATTGTTCTGCCGGTCACACGATTTTAACCTCAGACAGACCACGTTACGCATTCAATTTGACAGCCTAATTATAATTCCCTCTCTCTCTCTCTCTCTCTCTCTCTCTCTCTCTCTCTCTCTCTCTATATATATATATATATATATATATATATATATATATATATATATATATTGATGTTTCACTGAGAATATTCAGTAATGTCCGGAACATGGCCGATCAAAACAAGCTTGACGAGCCCCGATTATAGGGTACAGAGCATTTATACGTATATTGTGAGAGTTTACCCAGATTCTTTTCAGGAGAGGATTCATCACAACGAAAAAAATCTTTTATTTTATTATTTATTTATTTTGTAAAGTTATAGTTGCCTACACGTGTTTCGCTACCTAGCCAGGTAATAGCTAGACAGTTTATTAGGGGAGATACAAAACCTATAATATTGACCTCAACAACTGACAATACCCCACAGGGGATTAACCTAGTTGAACTCATTTAAGAAGGAAAAAAAAGAAAAAAGTTCAAAAGACAGCTCAAACAACTCGGTAATATGTGGTAGCTGTGATGCGCCCCCACAAGAATCAAGTCTGGTGCAATCCAAAAAGGGGAGAAAGGGGGGGGGGAATGGGAAAATAGACACATGTAACCTGCTATTATTTCGTTGAGGAGTCCAGCATCAACTTCTGTCGATAGACATGAAGTAATAGGCCGAGAAAAAAAAAGATTAAATATATATATATATATATATATATATATATATATATATATAATCTTCAAATTACTTTCTACACACATTGTTCGACGCAAATGACATCACTTGTTCTACGAATCTATTTATTTTATTTATTCGAGACATAAGTAATAAGTAACACATCTAAAATTCACAATTGAATAAGTCATCCGGTTGTTTTTGAACCTCTTATCGTCAAACCGACAGACACACAAATGATGCTTTATTTTGTATAGATTACATTATCTAACTAAACTCCTTGTTTATCCATAGAATGAACACAGTTTAATACAACCATTTAATCTCGACCCGAGAGCAATTGGATTTCTTGCGTGTCTAGGTCGGAGGTTTGACATTTTCAATAGCGAGGATAGGAAGTGGGGAATGTCTCAGCACGACATATTCTTTCTGACAGATCTCAATATATAAGTAAGAGTGATAGCCATCAAATTATATTAAAACGATGGATGAGAAAACAACAACAGAAGATGCTGAACAAAATTAGTCTGGTGTGTAATGTTCCGCTCCATCAAAAACTAGCATCCAAAAACATGACAGCATCATGGAAAACTTCTCATTTTTATTTCTAATTTTATTTAATAATGTTTATGGATGCTTGCTGCCATCTAGCGAAACGGTAGATACCACAAAAAATATTTTCAACATCTCCCGTTTTTCTCATCGTATATATATTCTTCTAGTAATTCATATATATATATATATATATATATATATATATATATATATATATATATATATATATATATACTAGAAAAATACCTATATATATATATATATATATATATATACATATATATATATAAAATATACTAGAAAAATACCTATGTATATAATATACTAGAAAAATACCTATATATATACTGGAAGAATACCTGTCCTAAGACGGGTAAAATTCCAGTATAGACCCGTTTTTGCACCAACTTTATGTCTTATTACATAGATTCAAATGCAGATAAGGATATACTGATACTAAATCTTATGTTTAGAATCCTTATTATAATTTTAATCAAAACCCATAATATGATTGTGTTACTAGTTGATTTCTAAAAAAAGACTCAAACTTAAAAGGTCTTAAGAGTAAAGTGAAATTAAGGGAACCTTGCTTGATTGGTGTGTAATGAAATTAAATCAGGTCTAATGTAAATATCAAATTTAATTTAACATGTGTCATTTGAAGGTTAGTACTTAATGAAAATCAGATTGATTAGTGGCGCTACTTCTATGTCAAGCCTGAAACACACACACAAACATATATAAATATATTGATATACAGGGGGTGGACAAAATAATGGAAACACCTTGAAACCCTCCCATGAAATTGAACCTTATGAACTGCAGGCGAACACTTTCTTCACAATCTTTCTGAGGGCTCTACGACCCATTTCAGACAGCTTCAGTTTTCTTTCAGAATTTTGTTTAGAGGAAAATCTTTTTATTTCTTTTTCATAGGCTGTCATGACCTTTAAGACAGTTCTTCTCGATACGGCAACCATCTCAGCCACTTCCGTTACAGGAGCACCTGCCATACGGGCACTAAGAATTTTCTGATAGATGTGTTATTAATTGTTTTCTTACTAATACTAGTATTTGATTTTGTTTGTTGAAAATAAAAGGAAATGAAGTTCAGTCGGAGTCAACCTGGTTACATTGAGGTTAGCTCGAATTGAACGTGCGATTTGATAGAAACAGATGTGACGTCACATGGCTCAAAGAGAGAGTGAAATGAGAGAAGACGTCAGTTCGTTGGAGGCCCTTGAAGTGCGAATATCTTATTTTAAAATGTCCTGATATAATACGAATAAACAGTAATTATCGACCCCTCTTTGCCCCCTCCACCCCACTGTCTTTGGAACAAGAACAATACAAATAAACCTCCTCTATCTTCAAAAGTTTTGTTTCGAAGTATAACTCACTTGCAGTCGGCGTTTCCTCAGTCGGGCAAGATCACTTAAAGTGCATGTACATGAACAAGCAACACAAGGTAAGATTATGAATTTCCATGTATGACACAAGGTTGAAACGCAACATTTCTAATATGAAATAAACAATAGCATTTATAACCGACAAAATATTTATCTTGATGCATTTTTGGTTCACTTTCGTTGCGTGGGTAATATCTTTAGATAAACGGTTAATTAAGTGCACATTGCTTGGCATAAACAAAGAAAATGACAAATAGAAAAATGAGACACGTACATGATTCGAAACTGTGTCTCAGGTGGTCACACTTTCTGAGGCACAGGTTTGAATCATGCATTTTCCGGCGTGCCTCTAGGGGATTACAGACTATACATTTAGCGAAAACTATTTCAATGCCACTTTACTCACACCCCTCTCACTCACTCAATGGTTGGGTACATTCCTTGGCCCCTCTCCCAAAATTGAATATAATAAAATGTACAAACATAATAATTCTTTCATATCTTATGAATCAGATGATTATATTGTTGGCATTGGTTTCCCCGATATCTTTCTATTCAGTGCTCAGTGCCTGAGTAGAGCTTATAAGTAGTATGAAAATAAACTGGTGAGGAAGAGGTGCTCGTCTAGCCGCACTGAAAAGCAGTGATAAAGCGAAACATATTGGCTGTGGATTAGTATATATACATACGCGCGCACACACACACACACACCCACCCACACCCACACACACACACACACACATATATATATATATATATATATATATATATATATACGTGTGTGTTTTTCAAATCTCAGCGTAGATATACTTTCAACATTGATGAGTCGTAGATGACAAAGCAGCTGTCTGTAAATGACTACATTTCATACATATACGTATGCCCCTATTTATAGGTTGATCTCTCATTTGACGTAAGGCAATGGCAGTCTGTAAATAATAGAATTCCTTCGGTTACCGGCAGTGTGGTAAAATATATGTAAACAAAGTAAGCATTTTATTCTCATTAGATTACTTTATGATCGAATGTTGATGTGTCCGGCCATTTAAGATTCTAATTTCAGCTCTCTGGGCCTTGTTCCTCGTATATATATATATATATATATATATATATATATATATATATATATAATTTTTTTTTCGTTTTTGGACTACCATGCACTACCTGGATTGTTTTTTAATTGACTTGTTTTAAACTTTATGACTTGAATGAACTGTATAAGTTTAACAGAAAAGTGTGTTTCGGGCCAATATATTTGATGTTTTATATACTTTTATGTATTTTTTATATATTTTTATACGTATATTTTCAAAGCTTAATTTTATTACCTGCAATACTGTCATTGCAGTAATGGTCCTCTGAGGAGAAGATATTCTTTGGAAACTCATGAGTCAAAGACATGTTTTTGAACTATAATAAAATCTGATTAATTTCTCATTTTATTATGTCATTCAATATATATATATATATATATATATATATATATATATATATATATATATATATATATATATAATAGGTTTTGAAATCCACGTCACCTGTATGAAAAGCGGCAAATTTACCACCTAGGCAAATAGCCTAGATCAGGATTCATAAAGTAACCAGTTCGATGACATCCAAACATCAGGTATAATTTAGAGAGCACAATGAATATAGAATTAACTGTGAGGTGTATAAGCCTAAAAGCAGGATATATAAACTGAATTTCGATTTCCAATCCTGGGTCGGGATGTATCCTGCGAGAACGAAACTCGAGTCTAGGATTTCCCGTTGGTGGGTGTGGGCTGGGATATATGGTTGATTGTAGAAAAAAATATGTAAGCATATATATATATATATATATATATATATATATATATATATATATATATATATATATATATATATATATATATATATATATATACCAGTGAGAACAAAGTTTCTTACCTATGGTGTCTCTCTGTGGAATAAAATACAACGAAGCTGTTACCCAGCCGACTACAACATGGTCGTCTTTAAGTCTAATGTAAACAAATACTTGTTGAGCCATACTCTTTGATCATCAACTCATCTTAAGAAATCTTCTGCTCATTCCACCTATCGTTTCCGATCCTCACGTGGTGGCACTCAATGTCTAACCGACGATCTCATTAACTCTTATCCTTGAGTGGTTCCCCGGCCTTTGATAAGCGGTGACCGACCTATTAGTATAAAAAAGACCCACTATTGTCTGCTATTCAATAAAGAACCCTGTTTCTTTTTGCACTAAGCCCATGGCATCATATTACCATTTTTATTATTATTTGAGGAGGCGACGGTGGTTAAGTGGATAACGACTCTGACTGCCAACCTGGGTGTACCAAGTTCGGATCCAGTTCGTCTCGCAGAAGCAATTTCATTTGGGAATGTTGTCAACCTTTAAATGGGCCTTCCCACAAGTACCCGATGTCTTTCTGCGATGAATATGAGGGACGTGGGAGTAAATAATTGTAGGAGAGTGAAAATCTCTGTCATCTTCTTTTTACACACTGGACAAGGCAATAGAAGCTAGGGCGACCGCACTTGATATATCCAAAGCCTTTGACGAATATATAATATAATTATATCCTTCCTTACCAAAAGATAGATTCAGGTTTTCCTCGATGGCCGTTCATTCAAGCAACATGCCATAAATGCTGGTGTACCCAAGGGATCCATCCTAGGACCTCTACTATACCTGATTTCCATAAATTACCTCCCTGATAATATTGAGTCTGAGATGGGTATATTTGCTGACGACACCACGCTCTACTATTGTCATGTGGGCAAAATGGACGAGCACATATTCGATATAATCGCTGAATCATGAGAAAGTGACATCTGAATGGTAACATTCAATGCTGCAAAGAAACCTCTTAAAACACCGATTGTCATGGAAAATAACACCCTATCTGAAAGTGCAACGTTCAAATTCCTCGGCCTAACATTCACAAGTAAAATCAATTGGAACAAATACATTGAAACCATTGCCAAGGCTGCTGCAAAGAAGGTGGGTTCACTCTACCATGTTAGTAAACTTCTCACACCTGACATTATCCTATATGTCTACAAAGCCACCATCCGCCTATGCATGGAGTATTGTTGCCACATCTAGGCTGGTACATCACCCACTAGTCTCGCACTATTAAAGAAGGTCCAAAAAAAAGTCGCTAATTTAATAGGCCCCTCACTATCCACCAAACTCCAGACCCTGTCCCATCGCCGCAATGTTGCAACCTTGTAACTGTTTTACAAGTACTTCAATGGATTGTTCTCCGGCGAACTTGCTGCTCAAGTGCCCCCTCGACGTAAATACACTAGACCAACCCGCCAATCTACTAAGTCCCATCCATTCACTGTGGAGGCCCCCAGATGCAGGAAAGCCTTCTACTACAATAGTTTCTTTCCTCGTGCCTACAGCATCTGGAACTCTCTCCCTGCTCCCTGTTTCCCCGACTGTACCGACATGCAGAAATTTAAAACCAATATAAGCAAGTATTTCGCTGCAGATCTCCCAATTTATTATCTCCCCAATACTTTCCCCCTAATTCTCAGTAGCCCTTATGTCTACAGTGGCAGCACGCCTTGTTTGGGGGTGAACTATAAGTTGTTGGGAGAAGCAGCTATCCGGAATAAATATAAGACATTTTGAAAGAAGAATAAATGTACTCATATTTTCTGGAAACACACATTTCCACAAGTGATTAGTGGAACAGAATAGCATATTAAGCTTTCGGTTAAAAATCTCTAGTAGTCAGAGCGGAAGGGAAAGATCGACTTTATTTTATTATTTAATAAGATAAAGTCGATCTGTATGTATACATGAAATAGTAATAAATTATATGTGCATATACATGAAATAGTAATAACTTATATATATAAATTACATGTGTGTGAGGTCAAAACTATAGGCTAGTCTTTTAGTCTGTCCCTAGCTTTGATAATTCTTTAGATCCACCCATTTTTCAATTTGGCCTTTTCCGTGTCGGGATAACATCTAACTAGAAACCTGAAGCCGGTGTCGGTTCTTGAGGAAGACACCATGCGGAACGGCAATCCACTTTCAAGCAATTTTCTGACAAAGAACTCGAGAAGGTGGAACGAGAAAGTCCGGGTGTGGCGCCAACCAAACATCTTGCTTCTTCCCATTCAACCTGCATTTGAGTATTTGCTCAGATCCCCCAGGTCGTCCGAAATGATATTAGAACCGTTGTTTAGAAAACAAAAACAATGCCCATTCTCAACTTACGCCCATTCAATCTACGCGTTTAACGATGAAAATCCTATTATAAACTTAAGCGTGAAAGACGGACGGGTGGGTGGACAGAGCCTATTATAGATATTCGTGGACGTATGTAAAACGCACGCAGACGGACAAAGCCTTTGATAAAGATGCTTGGCCTACTCTAAAATACGATGCGTCCATTCAATCTGTGCGTTTAACGATTCAAGTTGTACTTACTGTTTTTTGTTATTGTTTTTTGGTTGTTCGTTCGTTCACGAACGTCTCCTATGTTTTTGGAGATAGACCCGCATAATATATATATATATATATATATATATATATATATATATATATTCTGAGAATTTAGGTAAAAATAGCACAGGTAAAAATGGCACAGGCAATAAATGGCACAAATGGATAAATAAGAACAAATGGCACATGCGAAAATATAGATGATAATCTCACAATGAGTTTATGAAAATTTCGGATACTATACATAGGGATAAAACATAAAAAGTTAGTAAATTTGTAGATGAGGACACTCCGCTGATTCTACTTTTTTAGGCGATTACGCGCGAACATCTGGAAGTACTTATTCTAAAAGTATATTACACATAGTCCTTGGATAAGTATATTTCATTTTGATCAAATGGAGTACAACATTGTTATGAGATCTAAGTTTGCTCTTGAAAATTATAGAAAGTAAAAAATAAGAATAGAAATGTATTGAGTAAAATTGAAATAAATACTATGTATACACAAAGATATATACAAAATACATGATGTAAGTAAAATATAAGTATAATATAATACTTTATCTATTGTTATACTAAAGCTGAGTAAATGCACATTTGTTT
>OY744519.1:134679289-134724289 GCA_963556195.1 Sepiola atlantica
GATGAATCCTCTCTTGAAAGAAATATCTTGATAAACTCTCCGAATATATATAAATGCTCTGCCCCTATAATCGGGGCTCATCGAGCTTGTTTTTATTGGCCTTGTTCCTGACTTCACTGAATTTACACTATTCTTCAGTGAAACATTAAAATCAATTCGTGTTGGTTCTCGCAGTTTATATATATATATATATATATATATATATATATATATATATATATATATATATATATATATATATATATATCTTCGTAGGTTTTCACGAGCATAATCTTTTGGCCCGTATCAATAAACCACTTACTTATTTTCGATACGTAGATGATACATTTTGCGTGTTTAACAATGAGTCAGATTCCATATTATTCCTTAATGCACTCAATCAATTACACCCAGCCTTAAAGTTCACTTGTGAGAGGGAACACAACTCCACCCTTCCTTTTCTGGATGTATTAGTGCATAAATCTGGTTCATTGTTTCTAACATCTATTTACCGCAAACCTACATTTACTGGTTTATATTGTCACTGGGACTCTTTTTGTCCCATACAAAGAAAAATAAATCTGATTAAATGTTTGGTTCATCGTGCCTTAAAGATTTGCTCGGAATCCCTGATTGATTCGGAGATCAAATTTATCAAAGAGGTGCTCGTTGAAAATGGTTACCCTCTCGATATTGTTAATTCTAATATCATCACTAAGATCGCTCACTTTAACAAGCCTAAACTTTTTGGTCCTCCAAAATGCCCGGCGTACCTCATATTACCTTGGTTGGGTAATATTAGCATAACATTTGCTAATCAAATTTCTGTGGCTGTGCGTCGGTGTTACCAGGCATCTAATCCTAGAATTGTTTTTTCTGCTCGACCTTTGCTAAAATCTATTCATAAAGATGTTCTCCCACCCCAACATATCAGTAACATTATTTATCAATTTAAATGTCGGTGCGATGTCGTATACGTTGGAAGCACAATGCAAAGGTTTGAATCCAGAATAAAGCAACACATCCCCCCCTGCCATACGCCGAGGCCGACTAAATAATTTAAATAATTTAGTCAACACATCCGGGTCTGCTATTGCCGACCATCTTATAAATAGCGCCGAATGTGCGTCGACGTACACTAGTGACTGGTTTTCTGTCATAAGTAGATCGCATTCTCTATTCCACCTCAGTCCTGGAAGCCATATATATCAAGTCAATCAAACCCTTCCTTTGTAAACAAAAGAAGTGGCTTTTAGGACTTAATGTGATCAACTTGTGACCCTCCTCCCCATATTTTTTTTCTCCCAAACTTCTCACTAGTTTTCATTATAAATTTCTTTTAAGTTTTTAGTCGTATTTAATTACTTCCACGTTAATACTCTGGTGACTGTGGACGAAAGCCGGTTTAGTACATTCATCAATTTTTAAAATTTCCTCTCGTTTTTATACTTGCTCAATTTCATTCTACCCCCCCCCCCCAAATGTCCCAAACGTCTGCATTCCTCGCCGTTATGAAATTTTGTACCACGAACAATTTATTTAAATATATATATATATATATATATATATATATATATATATATATATATATATATATATATATATATATATATATTTCATCCGGGAACTTTCAGACACAGGAATCAGCCACTGGTAATCACCTCGTTAGAACAAATAGTTGTTCTGACAACTATTCCGATAGATGGTTTTCTGTTCTACACAGTGCCAGGCCGAACTACCATCTCAATATTATTGAGGCGTTAGTTATTAACAATTCTCGACCTAGCCTGGGTAGACAAATGATTTTGAAGCATCAGTTGGAGATCTTTAATGATTCAAAGCCACCATAACGTTGAGAGATTTACTTTTTTTTTTCCTCTCTCAATCGTTTTCTCCAACTGAAACAATTTTTTCCCCTCATATCTCATTTGATTTTCTTAGTTTTTAATTTATCATTCTGACGTTTCCTCTTAGAAGGTCAGACGATAAAGCCTTAAGGAAAACTTTAGCAATTTTCTTTTTTTTTTCACCCGCCCGTTTCATCGATTAAAAAATGTTTCCTCTGAAATTTATCCTACGATTCTGTTGTACGAGAAATTTACTTTGAAAATTAAGAAACCAGACAACTTGACGCGAGATTTTGTCAAATAAATAAAATATTTATGAAATCATTTTCTTTTAATCCAAATTTTCGGTTTTATAACCCTTAATTATGGTAATACAGACCATATATATTTTCCCCCTTTTCTTTGTTTTCATCATCGTCGAGGTCTTACAGGGTAAATCGTTTGAGTCAGGAAAATTGAGTTTACAAAACTTGTTAAATATAAACATTAAGACAAACTCCAAAAGCCGTCTCTTTCTGTTTGTTAATTCTTCCTCTCGTCCCTCTCTCTCTAATAGATATAATAATACGCTAAGGCAATATCAGGCTCGTACGTACGTTATCACCATCCACATTTTCCTAAAAGATGGTATCACCGATCGATGAAGATTGAATGCATTTTTTTTAATTGTTAAACGTGAAACTCGAACTAAAATACACTTTCTTGGGCTTCGAGCTTGGACTAAAGTGTAGTATTTGGGTGTGTCAAAAGATGGTACAATATATCTTTGGGTCTGCGTTCGCGCAGACGTCCATAGGATAGAAATATGCCACAAACTTCTACAAAGGCTTTAACCAGATATATTCTGAAACTACATTAACCAAAGTATTTCGATAAGTATGTTTCACTTTGAACAAAGGTGGTACAATAATATCGTGGGGTCTGCGTACGCGTCGGGTGTCCATAGAATAAGAATAGTTTTAAGCAAGCAGCAAAATACAACAGATTAAGAATACAACTGTGGAATTTCCACGGGTCTCGAGAGTACAAACTAATGACCGTATTGATCGGTGTGATAAAATCAGGCACATTTAAAGTAAAACAAAATGGCTGGTCTTAAGATGCATCTATTCAAATTGCGCGTTTAGCAATGAAAATGCTATTTCGAACTTAAGCGTGACAGATAAACGGAAATTATATTTACAACTTAATCGTGACAGACAGACTGACAAAGCCTCTTTTAGAGATTCTTAAGCACATCTAAATGTTAAGATGCGTCCATTAACTCTATAAAATGCTATGTCATTCAAAACGAAGCGCAACAGACGGACCGAGTCTAAAAGCAGGGAGCAATGATGTCCAATATCGCATTTAATGTTATTTAAAAATGGCGAAAAAAAAAAAAAACGTGTCAAAAGAAAAAACACGAACACAAAAGTGTTGTTAAAAATCTTATCATGTCGTCAAGTTGGACCGCTGGTTGGGGATGAGAACGGGGCGTCGATTGTAATGAACCACATGATAAACTTTAACTTGTCATTTTGTCAACAAGAACAAATGCCCCATACTTATCTGCTGGGATTTGTCTCAAGAGCGTCTCAGGAAACAAAGGGCACAATATAAAATTGTTTGACATGTTAAAGCTATTTTATTAAATTCTATTGTTAAAAAATAGAGAAAATATAAAAGTTAAAAAACGTAATTCGGGCAAAGTCAGAATTATAATTGAGACAATATATTTTTGTAAGAATCCTCCACTCTATCATAAATACCAATGCGTATTTATTTGCATATTTATAAATATATGTACTTCCATCTTGTCACGCAAAAGTAAAGAACGTGACTATTTATAGTTCCTGGACGAAACTATTTCAAATGGTGAGGAGAAGCGAGAAAGCAAATAGCAATTCAGACAACCACCTCAGACTTACCCAGCCGCCTAAAACAAATTTGGGAAAAAAATCCTCCATTCTGTAATAAACAGTAAACAGTAAACTGTAGGTGTGTTTTTTTAGGTCATAAGAAACAACAAACACAACAACAACAACAACAAAATAATAATAATAATAATAATAATAATAATAATAATAATAATAATAATAATAATAATAATAATAACAGTCCCCAAAAACATGGAGAAAAGACTAAGAGAAATAGGAATCAAAGGGATAACTGAGACCATACAAAGGACATTAATGATCAAAACAGCTACAATCCTGAGAAATGTCCTCGAATGCGGAAACCAACCCACATAAGCAACGAATGGAGAACAAACACATGGAAGCACAAGAAAACAGAACCGGGGAGAATACAACCGCACGAGAGAGGCGCAAGCATAGGCTGACACCACGAAAATTATGGACAGAGGGTCAAGGAGGGAAAGCGCAAACCAGACCTCCACTGGGAGAGCGCGGACAGCTCTGGGACCTTGGGGAGGCTTGTTGCCACCCAAACCCCAGAGAAGACCAATGGTCCTTATCAGCGGGAGATCAGTGGTAGATGGCTGTTGCGATAACGCAAGGTCATCAGCGGTGATGAACGAAAAGAGGTGGAGCATACTGGAAGTCTGAGGAGACTTGTTGTCACTCAGACTCCAGGGAATACCACAGGTTGTTGGCAGTGGGCGATCACTGACGATGACCAGTGTGATAACTCCTAGTGAGTAAATAATAATAATCATAATAATAAGTATATGATTGTATATGAATATTTTACTAATATATCTAGATAAATAAATGTCCTAGGAGGCCCACTCTTCCAGGCTTCGCCTCCCCCCTGAGGAGCGGTTAGTTTATTTCTAATCAACTGAAGCCCCTTCGCCGAGGAATGCCGATGGGGCTGCTCAAGCATTTTTTTAGGGGACATAGCGCGCTTATACGAGTGTGCTGACTTTTTAAAACCACATCTGACCTTGTCTTTAACCTCCCCTGGAGAGGAGGTAAATAATATATCTAGATAAATAGTGCGTGTGAATACTGGCGAAGCATATTTTCCTCATCATTTTTGACAGAGGCTGTGACTTAACCCCAAAGTATTGCTGGATTAAGTGTTTGGCCGGCCCATCCGATTTCACATTAATAATAATCGCCAAAGTATCCCTAACCAACTTATTATACACCTACCATGTCTCTCAACCACGATAGATTGCTAGAAACTAAAAAAATTATTTGATGCAAATAAATCGGTATTTCCGTTTAACATCACGACTGCCATATACATTTACCAATGAAGCATTGACTAGAGTTTTTATTTACCTCGTCCCCAGAGGAGGTTAGACACAAGGTCATGTGAGGTTTTGAAAGACCAGCACACTAGGATCAGCGCATTTCTGGCCTACAAAAGACGGCAACAACATTTTTAGATGATGGTGGGTTAAATACAATAAATTAAAGAATTTTCCAACAAAATTATGTTTTTGAATCTAAAGATGAGTTTATTCCCAGGCAGAATTGATTAATAACAAAACAAAAGTCGCTTACATAACCTGAACTAGAACCACATTTATGACTTTAAAAACTTTACTGTAAACTGTAAATCATTTTTTAAGATCAACTTGCTGCTCCCTACCTCGACGTAAATACATTAGACCAACCCGACAATCAGCTAAATCCCATCCATTCACTGTCGAGGTCCCCAGATGCTGGAGAGCCCTCTACTCCAATAGCTTCTTTCCTCGTGCTGCCGGCCTCTGGAACTCCTTCCGTTCTCCCTGTTTCCCCGACTGTACCGACATGCAGAAATTTAAAACTAATGTAGACAGACATCTCGCTGCACAGCTCCCATCATAAGATGACCCCCAAAAAACTTACACCCTAATTCTCAGTAGCCCCCTTACATCTACAGTGTCAGCCTGCCTTGTTTGGGGTGAACTATGTTAAAAAACACAACACAACAACATTTCTTGATATGTATTGGTATTACAATATTTTATCTTTTCTCGGTTTTGTAGGCAACGGCTGATTGAGTTCGAAATACCATATACATTTCTAATATGCACTATTAGGTTTCCAATATGAAAAAGATGCACATGAAGAAGGTCGGAAGTTACATAAGTCGAAATGTTTTGAATATAAGAATGAAGATGAGAATAGCAGTTCAAATAATGCAATGTCATGTTTATTCTCGCCATCTTTGATAAAATCACCCTGCAAAGGTAAGAAACATAGTTTTTGTAAGGTTTTGAAAAGCCAGCCCACTAGGATAAGCACACTCTGACTTACAAACATGCCTGAGCAGCCCCGTCAGCATTCCCATGTCGGGGCGCCTTAAGCGATTAGCAATAAACTTATCTCTTCTAAAAGACAAGATAAAATCTTGGAAAGGTGGACCTCCTAGAACTGAACAGAACCATACCATAGCCCGACAGCAACAAAGTTACTGTCGGAACTATGAAGAATAGGACATAATCTCAAATAAAGGGAGGCTACCACCATAAGGTGCAGTGTAGACAATCAAATTGAGTTAAGTTTGGCGGCAGCGCGATTATTAATTTCTTTCTCGCAATTTTGTTCGCATTAAAAGTCGAATCATCAGTTGCTGTAAATCGAGGTTGCATCTGCTCTAGCACAATTACAATTATAAGTATATGACGTCATCATACGTAATCCATTGAAATTGAAGAGGGAATAACCGTGCACAGTGGATGACGTCACTTAAGGATGATGTCATCCATCAAAAAAGGGAAATGGGAAAACTGTCCACAATGGATAACGTCACAAAATGATCACGTCATTCATCACACCAGCGAGAGAAGGGTGGGCGAGAGATCCGTTATAACGTTTTATTTAGATGACCCGTCTAGACCCCTGATTGTCTTGTATACCGCTAAAAGTCTAGAGACGTTGTTTGTTATACAGCTTGCTTGCTAGTCACCGTGCACAGTTTTCCTCCGCACACGAACGTTTTAAATAGTGGGGAAAATGGCGAATATCCGAAATAAAGGGCGAATGATAGGAGATGACGTAATTAATTAAAAGAGATAAAGAAAATATGAGATAGAGAGGGAGAGTGGAAAGAAGAGAAAGAGAAAACAGGAGAAGGGGGAGAAAGGGAAAAGAAAGAAGCGAGACAGAGAGACAGAGAGACAGAGAGGGAGGGGTGACGTACGGATAAAAACGAGTAATAATTGTTAGAAAGAAAGAAACAAAATATTTTTTCTGAAAATGGGTAACGTCACAAGATGAGCCTATTTTTTCTTCATAAAAATTCAGAACATTATCAATTTTCAAGTAAATATTTTCCTGTAAGGAAATGACAACCAACCAATGTCAAAGTCACGAAATTATATCCTCCACTATCTAATAAAGACCAATGTGTATTTATTTGTATATAAATAAATATATATCCGTCCCGTCACACGACGACTTATTCTCGCCTCTGGACCAAACCCTTTCAAGTAATGAGAAGAAGCGAGAAAGCAAAGAGAAAGTCAGACCCCGCCTGAAATGAATTCGGAAGAAAATCCTTCACCCTAAATAAAAAGTCAACGGTTTGTGTTTTTACCTTTAGACTATCAGAAATGATAATAATAATTCATATGTAAAAAATTAAATAACCGATGTAATATTTTTATGAATATTTTAGTAATATATCTAGATAAATAGTGAGTACAAACACAGGCGAAGCATAATATGTTTCGTCATGTTTTACTAAGGGTGTACACTAATATATAATATGATATACAATACAAACTACATCACAAACCATAATACAAACACTAAAAGCAACAAAACATTTTCCTAATTTTTATGATCTTATATGAATATTTGTCCGAACACTGACGAAGCATAATGTTTATTCTGTAATTTTTTTACGGAGGGTGTACGCTAGTATGTAATATTTTTATTACAAATACTGACGCACCAGTGGGTGGTCGAGTGAATATATATATAATTGTCCAATGCATGTGACATTTCGTGTAGACGTTTATATTTTGATGTTTAGCACCTTTGTTGATTCACTCTTGAGCTGTTTCATATTTTAGCTCACCCCCCCCCAGGTTAGCTCCCACCCCCAGGCTAGTGAAAATAGAGCAAATAGAGAATTCCGGTGCTTCTGATGGTTACCGAATGTGACAGTCACCGGAAATTGTAACAGTCTTAACTTTAAAATAATTGCAAAACCATGAAAAAGAGGAATGTTACTGGCGTACAAATTATTATATAAACATCCAGCGAAATGTATCTGAGATATTCACATAGGTTTTTAATTAGGGAATCACTAAGAAATAAAACACCTATTATACCTCAAAACAACAACAGCAACAACAAAACAAAAACTAAAACATACCAACACTATTAAAACTTGAACCATTCAATCTACGCGTCTAGCGATGTAAACGTCATTGCAATCTTTAGTGTAACAGACAAAGAAACTTTTATTTCAAACACAAGTGTGACAAACCAAAGGAAATGATATTTAAATCTTAGCGTGGCAGGCGAAAGAAAAAAAGCTATGTTTAACTTAAGTGTGACAGACTACAGGAAATGCTAGTTCAAACTCCATGACACACCAACGAACATTCTATTTAAAACTAAAGTGTGATAGATCGACAAAAATGTTTTCAGATTTAATTATGACAGACCGACGAAAGTGTTATTTTAAACTTAATTGTGGTATAAAGCGTTGTTATTCAAATTTAAGCGTGGCATATTAAAGAAAATGTTCTTTCAAACTTAAGCGTGACAGACTAAAGAAAACGCTATTTTTTACTTAAATGTGATAGACTAGACACAATGCTATTTTAACTGAAAGGAAATAATCTGTTGAACTTAGGCGTTGAAGATTTACAAAAATATGCTATTTTTGTAAATCTAACGTGACAGACCAAAGAAAATTCGGATCAAGAGTACAATAAGGACCCCAGTTCATCAACACAACACGTGGAACACATTCACCGGCGTCTTCCGATTTGTCTTCCGGTTGACCTCGCAATACACGTGGTCGCTATTTACAAAACAACTTGTAAATAAAATAAACGAAATATATACGCTTTTTTAAAAATCGGCTGACTTGTAATCTTTCGTTTTGCAATAAACAAAACAATTTATCGTTTTTTTGTTTTACTTTTATTTACTAAAAAAAAATTATACGCAAGTTATTTTAATAAATAAACGAAATATATACGCTTTTTTTAAAATCGGCTGCCTTGTAATCTTTCGTTTTGCAATAAACCAAACAATTTATCGTTTGTTTCTGTTTTACTTATTACTAAAAAAAACAAATTTTAAACGCAGAACATTCTATATTTCGTGTTGTGTATTTTAAGAAAAAGTGTATTGCGAGGTTAACCGGAAGACGAACCGGAAGACGCCGGTGACTTCCGGAATATGTTCTGCGTGTTGTGTTAATGAACTGGGATCCTTATTGTACTCTTGCTCCGAAAATTCTATTTCAACTTAAGAGTGACAGACCAAAAGAAAAGAATTTTTAACTTAAGAGTGATGGATCAAAGGAAATGATATTTCTAACTTGACAGACCAAATAACATGATATTTACAAGTTAACCGTGACAGACAAAGTTAAATGATATTTAAAACTTAAGCATGACAGAGAAAAGAAAATACTATTTCTAAGTTAGGAAAAGTAGATTAAGGAATATGCTATTTTAATCTGAAGCGTGACAGATCATAGAAAATTCTATTTTAAACTTTCAGACCGTAAGAAATGCTATTTCAAACATAATTGTGACAGACCAAAGCGGCCGATATTTTAATCTTATGCGTAACAGGCCAAAGAAAATTCTACTTTAAACTAAAGCGTAACAGACCAAAGACTATTGTAAACTTAAACGTCACAGACCAAAGAAAATTACATTCCAAACTCAAGCCTGACAGACCAAAGGAAATGCTATTTAAAACTTACGCATGACAGCCGACACAAATTCTATTTTAAAATTAAGCGTGACTGACAGACCGCCATGACTTCTTCTCGAGATGCTTGGACGTATCTAAAATAAGATGCGCCGATCCATTCCGTGCATTTAGCGATGAAAATACTTGTTTCAATCATAAACGTGACAGACCAACAAAATACATAGCGTGATAGACTAATCGGCTTATTGAATGACAGACAGCAATGCCTCTCATAAGGATACGAGGACGCATCTAAAAATGAAAGAATAAAATCGGAAGGAAGGGGGATGATCAATAATACGATTTTCATCCCGCCAGATGGCGCTTATGTCGATAATTATTGTCTTTTCTATAAATATTTGTAGCCAGTGTCGCCAGAGGGCGCCAGTGGCGGTGGTGTTATTGGTCATAAGAGGAAAGAAAATGGCGTCACTCATTAGGAGTCGCGTCACACCACTTCAGTTGGCCTAATGGGACGTTTTAAAGACTAACACGTGCGAATTCGAACACCCAAGAAACCTAACAGTTGGGGAAGGGTGTTTACAGATGGAGGCAGTCAAGGATTCATGACATCTCTGTTCTCGTGTATACCCCATCACCCTGCATTGATAGGGGCGACGTGTTCACACATCAGACAATCGGGATTACAAATTTGAAAATAGTAACTTTCATATGGAACTGGCTAAAATTCAATGCGACTTCTTCCGGTTTGTTTTGTCTGTTTTACGGCATATCAACCCTTTTAGTTTATTTAATGCCGAAATACCAAACCTATCGAGAATGATTTTTATTAAAAACGATTTACTGAGCATGAGTTGAAATTTTACCCATAATTTGGGGGTGAGTTTCAGGTTCATACCTGGAAAAGTGGTTGGATCATTCTACTGCTCCAGAAACTATCTGACTCCTGATGCAAGCCTCTATCTCTATAAGAGTCACATTCTTGCCTTGAGAGAGTACAAAATCGTGTTCGCAATCTAGTGAGGTGATCTTCTCTTCTCTACACTCCCCTCCCCACAGAAGAGACGTTGCTAGTCTTTCTCTACTGTATCGTTATTTCCATGGTATGTGTTCGACTCAGCTCAAATAGCTTCTCCCCCCCTGTAAAACATTCACAGCAAGAACTCGTCTAGCTAGCACCATTGCAAATAACCTTCCTGACTTCATCTGTGTACAAAAAACAAACAGAACTTCCACGAACATTCTGTGGAACACAATACCATGGTATTTCTTCCCTGCAGACTACAAAATAGTCGTCTTGAAGTCCAATGGAAACAAATACATGTCGAGCCGTCCTCTTAAGCTATCCAATCCTCTCATAGTATTGTTCATCATCCATCTGAGAGTTTCATTAACCTTTCTTTTCAGGTGGCGTTTAACCTTGTTAAGTGGTGACCCATTATTATTATTATATATAACTCACAAGAAGACCCGATGTTTCTCGGGATCTAATGACGACGACTACTATGCACCTATTCACTATGCTCATAATACCATGTTACTTTCTTTGTTTTACTGTCCCCCTCCTCCCGTTTCACCACTTAATATAGTCGGCAGTAGCTGAAATGTTCGAAAAACACTCTGAATTAATGTCTTATACATATGGTTTAAATTTCATTAAAATCGGATATACGTATTCAAAGTTTTAAGGGGGTTTCAGTCCAAATGGATCACTTAGACGTTGGGGCACGTACATATTCGGCACAAAGAGGGTAACGTAAATATTCGGGACAATTTAAATTGTCTTCCCGGATAATTTTATACAAATTATATAAATTTCATCAAAACAATATATTTGAAGTTTTAAAGGGGGGTTCGTCCCCCATAGCTTCCTTAGGTTAAAAGAGCACTTAGAGATTTGGAACCACTTAAATTGTCTTTGCAGGAAATTTCATACATATTATTTAAATTTAATGAAAATAGGATATATTTAAATTTGTAAAGAGGTTATGTCGTCATATCTGCCTTACGGCTGCAGTTAAAGATTCAGGAACAGTTCCATTGTCCTGTTAAATTTTACATAAGAATGCACTTTTAGATTTTATGTAGATTCTCGTACCTTTGTTTCTATAGGGAAGACACACACATCACACACACGGACATTGTCATAGACACACACGTATATATATATATATATATATATATATATATATATATATATATATATATATATATATATATATATATATATAGTTTAGCCGCACTGAAGAGCTGTGATATGTGATACAGCGAAACAGTCTGTATGCGGTAGAGCTTATTTGTAAGAATATCGCCATCTGCCATTAGCTTTAAGACATAGCTCATTTGGGCAAAACTTATTCGAGCTCCCGGCACTTGACAACGTTTACATTGAGATATCACTTACATTCAGTAAGCTCGACGGTTGAGTTTCAATCCCGGCTTGAGGCACTAACTGGACTGAAGAGCTGTGATACAGCGAAACAGTCTGTATGTGGGTGACTTTCCTGGGTAGAGCTTATTTGCTCGACGGTTGACTATATATATATATATATATATATATATATATATATATATATATATATATATATATATATATATATATACATATGTACATTGTTATACAAATAGATATATATCTAAGCTAAATGCAAGTTCCTAGCTACATGATTTGTTGTTGAACACTGGTAAGTCTTGCAGTGACTGTCTAGCATCTGTACAGTCATTGATGTATTGCCACTTTTTGGTTATAAACGGGATATATATATATATATATATATATATATATATATATATATATATATATATAAATGAATATATATATAGAGAGAGATAAAGATAAATAGATAGATAAATAGATTGATTAATAGATAGATATTTAAAAATCTGAATCAAAAAA
The DNA here is from genome assembly GCA_963556195.1 of Sepiola atlantica. Taxonomy (NCBI): domain Eukaryota; kingdom Metazoa; phylum Mollusca; class Cephalopoda; order Sepiida; family Sepiolidae; genus Sepiola; species Sepiola atlantica. The sequence continues at coordinate 134,691,805 of OY744519.1, forward strand.
CGGTCATTAAGATATGATTCCGAAACCGAACTAAATTAAGACAGCAGATTTTGTCCATATAAATTCCCCACCATCTTTTTAGATCGAACTTTCTAACAATAATCAATAATAATAATTTTTGTTTGTCTAAACACTTTATTACAGTTTTGGGATTTACTCATTCTTCAGAAGTGTACTAATACATTCCTTCGTATTAATGCGATGCTTATAAATTTGATTCACAATTACAAATCAAAGGATTGAAGACTAACTTATACACGCCATTAAGAGTGGATAGTTTTCGCAGCTGAAACTGATGTAAATAAAACAAAGGTATGTTATGTAGCAGAATATCAGAACACATTCCTAAGTGAACACTCACAGGTAGAAGTCTGGCCCAACACAAACAGCGAAACTACAGAAGCTAATGACTACCAAATCCCAGAATTCACTGAGTAAGAAGCAGTAGAATTCGAACACATCAGAAAAAGTAGTATCGAGGACAACACGGAACTCCTATTCCTAAGGAACAAAAGATCAAAGAAAGTAAAATCAGGAACGGTAAATGTGAACAGATACCTCTCACACATCTACGCAGACATTACAAATCTAAACGACTCAATCTATGCTGGTTCTAAACTTGTTAAAAGTACAAACCAGCAAACCTGGATTAGAAACTGGGAACTCAAATACAGAAAACAAGAGAAGCTAACACTAAAGAAGGCTGAAAGGGTTCAGAAAACAACAGACGAATAAAAAATAAGCTGATGAAGAAGAAAGACTAAGAAAGAAACACGAAGAACTAAAAGGAAAGATACTAGCAAAAGGAAAGATACTAGCAAAAGAAGAAAGACTGAGAAGATATAGAAAAATATGAACAGTGTAAACGAAATAGGATCTTTGAAAACTATGAACGACAGTTTTACCAAAACATAAACGCAGCAAGGATAAAAAAAGAACAATCGGACTCGATAGAAACAAAGACAAACTGAGCCAATATATGATAAAAGCGACAAGACCATGAAAGAAATGTCAAACAGCTGAAATTTCAAACAGCAGAAATGTAACAAGGAACAGAAACCTAAATTGATGAAGCAACAAAATGACAGACTAGAAAGCGTCAAGCCATGACAGAATACAGGCATTCTGATTTTAAAGATTTATGAGTTTGCATGAAAGCGTACCACAAAATCTAAAAAGATTAATACACAAAGCAGCCCAGAGTATATAAATAAAGGTACAGCAACGTTAATACAAAAAACATCGAGAAGAGAAAGATCTCAAGAAACTACCGAACAATAACTTGCCTACCAACCACGTGGTAAGTTTTTCAGCACAGCTGAGCGAACGGATCTACCAATCTCTTAATAAGTCTTCTCTCTATGGCTCCAAACACTTTCACACACATGAGGCTATTCTTTATCTTTACAAATATACTATCAGACTATGTATGCAGGTCGTCAATCCACAAGGCAAAGGTCTTCTCATAAAAATTAAATCATATGGACGAATATTTAATATAATTAGATAAATTGTTCCTATCCAAAAGAAAGATCCAGGTTGTCCTCGATGACCATTCACCCCAACAACATAGGTTAACACCAGGGATTTATCTTTGATCATTTATTGTTCCTGCTTTTCATAACCGACCTCCCTAATGGCATTGTGTTTACTCTCGTCATATGGGCAAAACAGACGCGCACATATCTAAAGCAATGGCTGAATCCTAAGAAAGTTACTTTTAGTCTATAGTTAAATGGGGTCATAAATTAATGGTGCCATTTAATGTTGCTAAGACAAAACTACTTTCCTTCAATAATTACAAGAAACCTCTTCAACCACCGATTGCCATAGCAAATAACACCATACCTGAGAGTTCAACATTCAAACTCCTCGGCCTAACATTCATAAGTAATATGAATTGGAACAAATACATTGAAACCTTTGCAAAGGCTGCTGCAAAAATGTGGGCTCCTTCTACTGTGCTAGAAAACATCTTGCACCTGACAGTATCCTATATCTCTACAAAACCACCATCCTCCCATGCATGGAGTACTGTTGTCACATCTGGACTTGTGCACCATCCACTAGTCTCTCCCTCTTACACAAGGTCAAAAAAAGTCACTAATTTAATAGGTCCCTCACTATCCACCAAGCCTCAGCCTCTGTCCCATCGCCCCACTGTTCCAACTTTGTGCTTGTTTTACAAGTACTTCAATGGAATGTGCTCCGATTAACTTAATGCTCTAGTACCACCACGACGAAAATACACTAGACCAACCCAACAATCAGCTAAATCGCATCCATTTACTGTGGAGGTCCTCAGGTGTCGGAGAGCCTTCTACCCCAATAGCTTCTTTCCTTGTGCTGCCGGCTTCTGAAATTCCCCCCCCCCCTGCTTCCTGTTTCCCCGACTGTACCGATATGCAGAAATTTAAAACTAATGTTAACAAACATATCGCTACACAGCTCCCAATTTAGGAAGACTCCCACAACTTTCACCCTAATTCTCAGTAGCCTCTTACGTCTACAGTGGCAACTTGCCTTGTTTGAGGTGAATTATGTTTTAAAAAAAGTACTGTTTTCATATTTGGGCTGGTGAATCTGTGTCTCATTTGAAGGTTCTTGGTAAGGTGCAGAAACGTATCTGTAACTTGATTGGTCTCACCCTTTCTTCTTCTCTGCACCATCTCTCTCTCTCACAGACGTGATATTGCTAGTCCAAGTCTTTTCTATAAATACCATTATAGCATGCGTTCTCCAGAATTGTCTTTTCTTTCTTCCAGCTCATTTGACTCGTTGGTTTAATGGTCTTTATAAATTCGCTGTTTTGATACCTTATTGTAATATAGCTTTTTATTCCAGTAGCTTCTTTCTAAGAACTGCAGGCTTGTGGAACTCACTTCCTGCTGACTGTTTTCCTTTAACCCATAGCATTGGTCTTTTAAAGGCTTGTTAACCCCTTACATCAAATGGCTTCATGCTTTGTCTAGAGCGATTTCAATTAAAAAGAAATCAAATCCGTGAACTACTCCTCAAAGAACAAAAATAATGCCGGAAAGCGACAACAGATGCACATACCCTGCTATAAATCGATTAAAAGTTTCTGAAGGAAGTAAAAAGATATCGGATGGCTTTCAAGTATAATAGCTTCTTTCTTCGAGCTACTAGCCTTTGGAACTCCTTCACTGCCCTTTGTTTTCTGACTCTACCGACATGTAGAAATTTAAGTGTAATGTGAACAAATATCTCGCTGCACAACTCCTTACTTAGCATGCCCACTTTAATTTCTGGCCCTAATCCACAGTAGCCCTTACGTCTCAGTGGCAATGTGTCTTATCTGGGGGGAATTCAAGTTTTTAAAAAAGCTAAGGCATAGACTGACTACAAAAAAAACCTACAACATGATCTCCTAAGAATCGATAATTGAATGATTAATGATATAAACATATTTGACAAAATTTTATGGAAAAAGCAATGGAAACTACAGAAGCTAATGACTACCAAATCCCAGAATTAACTGAGTAAGAAGCAGTAGAATTCGAACACATCAGAAAAAGTAGTATCGAAGACAAAACGGAACTCCTATTCCTAAGGAACAAAGGATCAAAGAAAGTAAAATCAGGAACGGAAAATGTGAACAGATACCTCTCACACATCTCAGCAGATAACATTACAGATTTAAACGACTCAATCTATGCTGGTTCTAAACTTGTTAAAAGTACAAACAAGCAAACCTGGATGAGAAACTGGGAACTCAAATACAGAAAACAAGAGAAGCTAAAACTAAAGAAGGCTGAAGGGATCAGAAAACAACGGATGACCAAAAAATATGCAGATGAAGAAGAAGAAAGACTAAAAAAGAAACACGAAGAACTAAAAGGAAAGATACTAGCAAAAGGAAAGATACTAGCAAAAGAAGAAAGACTGAGAAGATATAGAAAAATATGAACAGTGTAAACGAAATAGGATCTTTGAAAACTATGAACGACAGTTTTACCAAATCATAAACGCAGGAAGGATAAAAAAAGAACAATCGGACTCGATAGAAACAAAGTAAAACAGGGCCAATATATGGTAAAAGCGACAAGACCATGAAAGAAATGTCAAACAGCTGAAATTTCAAACAGCGGAAATGTAACAAGGAACAAAAACCTAAATTGATGAAGCAACAAAATGACAGACTAGAAAGCGTACCACAAAATCTAAAAAGATTAATACACAAAGCAGCCCAGAGTATATAAATAAAGGTACAACAACGTTAATACAAAAAAACATCGAGAAGAGAAAGATCTCAAGAAACTACCGAACAATAACTTGCCTACCAACCACGTGGTAAATTTTTCAGCACAACTGAGCGAACGGATCTACCAATCTCTTAATAAGTCTTCTCTCTATGGCTCCAAACACTTTCTCACACATGAGGCTATTCTTTATCTTTACAAATATACTATCAGACTATGTATGCAGGTCGTCAATCCACAAGGCAAATGTATTCTCATGAAAATTAAATCATATGGACGAATATTTAATATAATTAGATAGATTGTTCCTATCCAAAAGAAAGATCCAGGTTGTCCTCGATGGCCGTTCACCCAAACAACATAGTTTTACCCCAGGAATTGATCTTTGGTCCTTTATTGTTCCTGATTTCATAACCGACCTCCCTAATGACATTATGTTTACTCTCGTCATGTGGGCAAAACGGACGCGCACATATATGAAGCAATGGCTTAATTCTAGTAGCCCCTTACGTCTCTGTGGCAATGTGTCTTGTCTGGGGTGAATTCAAGTTTTTAAAAAAGCTAAGGCATAGACCGACTACAAAAACACCTACATAATCTCCTAAGAATCGATAATTGAATGATTAATGATATAAAAATATTTGACAAAATTTTATGGAAAAAGCAATGGAAAACTAGAGACTGGAATTGAAACCTGAAACAAAACACACAGCAGAAATAAGTAAACAAAGAGTTATTTTCCAGTTAGATGCTCTATCGGCACTACATTTTGTTGTAGTCATTCCACTAAAGAACATAACCAACAGATGCAATGCTGGGCATAAATTCAAAGGGACGAAAGAAAAGAAAAGCAGCCCATGTATATGGACGATGTGAAACTATTTGCAAAAATACAAATAAAACGGAACTAGAAAATCTAATGAATGCAAACAGAATGTTCAGCCATGACATTCGTATAGAATACGAGATAGAAGAGTGTGCATTACTAGAGATAAAAGGGGGAAACTCCGAGATAGGGGGTGGGTACGGAAATGTGAACCGAGAAGAGTTAAGGATACTTGGCAAACATGACACCTACATATACCTTTGAGTTCTGGATGCAGACGGTGTCAAATCAACACAGAGAATATCTGAGGAGAACTAGAAACCTTTTAGAAGACAAATTGTAAGGTAAAACCATACCGTTGGATTCCGTTTCTCTCAGGAGACAATGAGTTCGTTTCCGAATTCCAGCATTTTCTGTGACTGTGCAAGCCTATCCTGGATCGGTAGGCTCTGTTGCAGTTGTCACAGGTGTTGGCGAGAGCTCTGTTGTAGCGTTCTGCCGTCTATCCTCTCTCTCCACTGCTGGTTGCTAATTTACTCACCCCTCTTGGAGTATGCCTTTACATCACTTCTCCAGCGGCTTTGGTCTTGAGCCACGGGCCCACAGCTTGTTAGGTCGATGCCATCTGTCTTCATGTCTCGCATGTATAACTCCTTGTAACATAGAACAGGCCTTCCTGCTGGCCTTGAGCCGGTTGCGAACTCGCCATAAATAATATATTTTGGTTAAAAAACATAATAAAAGGAATAAATACCCGGGCATTATCCATATTCTGGACTCTTCATAGACTAGATAAAAGAGAAACTCAGGCACCTGGACCAAAGAACTAGGAAAATAATGACACAGGACAACGCAATGTTGATACTTAGCGACGTTATGTAAAACAGAAGAGAAGGGGAAGAGGGCTGATTAATATAAACGACTGCGTGGATTATAGGATAAAAATACTAGAAAATGGATAACACCAAAGACAAAAAGGTTGATTACCGATGCAAAAGGCATTGACCAAAAATAGACCCACATCGACATGACTACAAAATTGATACTGACAACCGTACAAAACACCGCGATCAGAAGAAAAAAATATACAAAAGCCAAGATAGATAAAACCTAGCAAAAATTAAATGTAGACCCTGTAACCAAAGAGACGAAACAGTAAATCACATCATAATCGAATGCAGCAAACGTCTCGGCACAAAAAATAAAGTTTTTATACAAAGAGAAACAAGTTTGAACCAGCGAATTTCTGGTTGATATTATTTTATGACAGCTGTCGGAAAAGCCTTTTTTTATCAAGACAGGTTTCAACCATCTTAAATTTTAGTCTGAGTTTTTGTTTTATAGTTTTACCTTCAAATCACTACGAGATCTCCAACCATGAAAACGACATGAACAAAATCATCCGTGACCTTTTTTAAAATACAAAACAATTGCTAGATCAAAGATGAAATAATTTCAAACAGAAATGACCACAGTCATATGTCTAATATGTGTTCGCGCGTAAAACCTTTCTCTTCGAAGCGTCTCGTTTATCTGCTATGCATACCGTGACGCCGTGACGTCAGCAGATAAACTTGACTTGGTGTACAGGCCTTCTTAACTTACGAAGGTCACGGTTAAACGTAACTTTTAAAAATAGCTTTAAATTTACATTAAAACATGAACAATCCGTTTAAAACTACATTAAATATCACGTATATAAACACGTTAACAATCTCGTTTTAAAACACGCGATAAAAGTTAAACATTTAAAACATGTATAAAAGCCAAGATAGACATAGATGTTCCAAAACATGATTATTATAATAATTATAAGACATGTTAAAACTATATTTTGAAAAAGTTAACATAAACCTTAAAAACTCAACGAACTATGTTTGATAATCACTTTAAAATATCGTTCAAAATCACATTTCAATAACAGGTTCAAAACCACGTTGGTGAAGCGAAGTCTGATTTAAGATCTTTGTTTATTTAAGTAGTCAATCTTTATTTTTTCGTGGTTTCATTTTCTTTTTCTACAGACCATTTTTAAATGTGACTGAAGATCCTGGCGAACATCTTGAAAGAATTAACGTGATGTCAAATTCCCCGCCCAACTGTCGTCCAGATACGAGGGGGGGGGTGCAAACAGAGAGACAGACAGGAATAGGTACACACACGCGCACACATTAGCGTAAAGAAACCGAAGAGTTAAGCATGCACACCGATGTATCAATTTATTCGCACGGATGTGCACACGTATATATTCAAAAAGACACGAGGATAAATATGCTCCCGTCCCCATACAACAGTTTGCACGAGTTAGGGATTATTCCTACTGCTAAGCTAACCAAATATTAGATATTCTAGCTTTAACGTTTTAAGGACCACGTGTTTTGGGTTTCTTTCTCAGATACGCGACCACAATTTTGTGTGTTGTGTGTTCTTGGAATACTCACACAAGGGAAAACATTTAATAATTAAGAAATAGTTGGATTTAAGTATATATCTATATACTCGTATAGACAGTTTGCCGAAGAGAGATATACGACACATGATATATAAAGGTTGGAAAATAACAGTCGGAATTACTAATATAAAGAATAAATTAATGACCCAACACAATAGATAAAACACGTGTTGTATATATATATAGTAAGTTACGAAAATATATTTATGGCAATTAAGCTACACTGAGGCTCCCGCGTTTCATCCCCGGAGGAATCTTCAGGCTAAAATGCATTTTAGCCTGAACATTCCCCCGGGGTTATAACGCGGGAGCTCCCGTGTAGCTTAATTACCATAAATATATTTTCATAACTTACTACCTAGCTCTACTTACGTATCGAGCACTGTTGAAGTAAATACTGAAAACTGATACATAAAAAAATATATCTCTTTATAAAATGTTATGTGGATACATGAAATAGTAATATATATATATATATATATATATATATATATATATATATATATATATATATATATATATATATATATATGAATGAATAGATGAAAGGATAAAACATCCGACGGTATGAGATTAAAAATGTAAAAAGCGGAAGATCTGTGAACTGAACGTTTCGCCCAAAGGTTACGTGGGCTTTATCAAGAAGTATCGAAAAATGTTAAAAGTAATAAAAGATGAGAAAGTCTGTAAATTATTAGAAAATATATATAGTGGTAGGGTTTCATTAAAACTTTTTCATTTAAACACGGACCTCGTTATGTATCAGACTGACATCATTTTTTTAGTTTTGCACTCAATCAAGCTGGTGCTACCAGATCATGCTGTCTGAATATACCGACTTTCTGACTTAAAATGCACCAAACATTGATGTTATTGTTTTTATCCTTTTTCTTTGCAAAACTCAATCATGTTCTGAAAAGTCAAAAACAAAAACCAAATTTTTCCTCTACAAAACAAACAATAAATATTTGAAGATATAAAGAACTTGAATCATAAAATCTTTTATCAAAATTATTTGATTTGGCATGAACTAACTAGAGAAAAAGGTTGATATGCCGTAAAACCAAACAACAAACCCCATTCAAGAATGTCGCATTTGGGATACTAGAATTACCCACATTAAAAACCGACCTTTGTGTCTAACGTTTCCCTCGGTGGGAGGGCAGTTAATAAGGACTTGACAAACTGATGTTATTTTGAAGTCTAAACGTATCCTTCCAGGAAACTAAATATATATATATATATATATATATATATATATATATATATATATATATATATATATATATATATATATATATATTAAAACTAAAACTATTTGTTTAAAAAATTTTTGTACCAATCCTAAGTGTCTCTTTTTTTAGGTGGTTTGATTTCCCCTCACGTTAAAAACCGACGTATGTGTCTCACTTTGCCCTCGTGGGGAGGCAAGTAAATAAAGACTATGCACCTTCAAGTACAGACATTTACACCAGAGAAACGCGGAATTAACTGAACACACACGTGCACAGCCAAAACACAAAAGAACTTACACACAGACACACACGACAATCCACAGCTAATGTTTTTGCAAAAATGAATGCTGATATCTTTTCATCTTTTTTATGAAACCAAATATTTATGTGCCAAGGGAAGTAACTCTATTTTATTTAACTTCTAACCTCCCCTCTTCCATATTCAATAGATGCTGATTTGAAGTTGACGTAACCGTTTACACCGACTGTCTAACATGTTTTAAATTCTTTAGGCTTAGTTATTAAAGTTGCAAGCTTTTCGTTAAGTTGCTAAGTTTATTCATTTTTGTTTCGGCACTCCAGAAGTGTTACTTACCGCGCTGACTTCCGGTTTATCCTGCAGTAAATTTCAAGTACGGATGATCAGAAATGATAAAAAAAAAGCTTCTTTTTTTAAATTCATGTTAAGTTGAGACTTCACAGATACATTTTATTAATAATGTAAGTGTTTGAAATAAATACAAAATATGATTTCGAAAAAAAAAACGGCACCGAATAAAACAAAATTATTTCGGCAATATTCTTTATTCTATACGCTTTTATTATTCTTTTTAAATGCTTTAAATTATGTTGCCGTTTCACAAAATACAAAAGACATTTAAAAACTTTGTTTAAAACAATGTTTACTTATTTATTTTTGTTACTAAATTGTTATAAAGTATTTGCTTTAAAAATTACTATTAAAATATTAAGCTATTTTATTATATTTTCATAAAAATTCCAAACATATATATGTTGCTGTTTCACAAAATACAAGACATTCTAAAACTTTATTTATATCAATAAAAAGAAGACATTTCAACATATTTGATTCATACAAACGATTTTTTTATTTGATCATTTGTTTTGCTAACAACTTATTTATAATAAAAATAAAATTCTAAATTTTCCGTTAAAATAAAATTCCGATAATCTGTACTTGAACTTTACTGCAGGATAAACCGGAAGTCAACGAGGCAGTGAACCCTTCCGGGGTGCTTTTTTTTTCACTATGAAATTGAACCGTAAAATGAATTTACAACTTTTCATATGAAAAAATTGTTTTTGGAATTAAAAAAGAAATAGCGTTTTGGAACATTTTGTAATAAGGTTAATAATTTGTGTTATTTGTATTATTCTCATCTTTATTGTTATTTTCATAACGTTTTGGCCGATATAATCTCCGAATTTCTTCAGTGGAATATTTTTGAACGTGGGAATTTTCATGTTCGAAAAGATTCATCAGAAGAAAGTCGGGGTTTACATCGGCCGAAACGTTGTGAAAATAACAACAAAGACGAGAATAGTAATCTGGATGATGCAAAACTTACAATAACACTTAATCAAATAAATGTTATTTCTTGTAAAGAGTTTAAAAAGGTATTAGTCCTGAAGTCAAAGTCCAGTGTTAGATTGAAAATCGAACAATGCCACACACACATATATATATATATATGTATATACATATATACATATGTATATACATATATATACATACATATACATATATATATATATATATATATATATATATATATATATATATATATATATATATATATATATATTTGTGTTATAATGGAATAATTCCAGGAAGAAATCCGGGTAAGAGAGCTCAATGTGGTAAAAAGAGCAAGAATAACGTAAAATATAATAACACGAAATTACATGATTGTCGATGCAATAATTTATTTCAACCTTACGGTTTTATTCAAGCATCAAATTAGACAATTACATTTTTGAGACTGACAGAAAACTGAATTCACCCTCGACAATTCAAATACAACCAGAGAGAGTGGTGGTCGCAGACAATCTGAACACCCATTACAGAGCGAGTAGGAATTAACATCTTATATTTAACTAAGGCAATCGAAAGGGATCTTATGTTTTTTTTTTGTTTGTTTTTATTAAAATAATAACGTCTGTGTTAAACGCACATATTCTTTCTACATTTACGACTTGGTGACATTGAACGTTCATACGCCTCCATACACACGCACACATATACCTATTCTTAACATCACACACACACACAATTTTTGGCTAGCTCGAAATTTTGTTTAGAGGAAAAAATAAGAATCCTAAAATACGACCGCAATAATCTTTTAAACAAACGCGATGAGTTGATGGCGAAATGCAGACATAAATGTAAATTTAAAATTACCAATATCTAATAATCCGATAGACCTCTAGATTTGTAACGGTGAAGATACCAAATAGATCATTTACGGTAACCCCCCATAAATATTTACAATAATATCTGTTATGGGCATGTAATTACTGACTTGGTGATATTCGTTATAGTTGTTTTTCGGATGTATGCATATACGATTGTACTTTAAGATATTCGTTTATTCAGATTATTTACTTGAAATAAGATAGCCTTATATTTGCTTATGTGTATGCATGCGCGTGCGGATGCGCGTGCATGCATGTATTGGTGTATGTGTATGTATGGGAAGTGTATGTGCGTATATATACGTACATGTGTTTTTGTATGTATATATATGTGTACGTACATGCATGTGTTTGTGTATGTGCAAGCATGTATGTGTGTGTGTGTGTATCTTGCATATTTATTTTGTCAATATATGTTTAGATTTAATTAAACTCTTACCCCGGTTATTTAAAACGGTCCAGGTCGTATATATTATATTATATATGTGTATGTGTGTATATGTGTATATGTGTATACATGTGTGCAGGTGTATGTGTGCATGTATGGGCATGTGCGCGTATATGCGTATCGGTATGTGTGTACGTATGCGTATGACTGTGTATGTTTATATGTATGCGTGCATGTGTGCATCTGTGTATGTCTATGTATACATGTATGTGTGTCTCTATTTTGCACATTTGTGTCTATGTGTGCATGTGCGTATATATGTGTGTGTATGTATATGTATATGTGTGTATGTGTGTGTATGTGCATATGTATGGATATGTGTGTGTGTGTATGTATACACTCATTTAGTAATGATATTTTTTAATGAATACTTAAAGACGAAACACATTTATCCTCGATGTCTTAAAAAATATAAATTCAAGGTAGTAGGTATGGGTGTGCATGCATATATATATATATATATATATATATATATATATATATATATATATATATATATATATATATGTGTGTGTGTATGTATGGGGATGTATGCATATATAATTGTACTTTAAGATATTCGTTTTTTCTGATTATTTACTTAAAATAAGATAGTAAATTTTTCGACTGATAATACACTAATCATTGAATTAAATTAAGTATAGTGTCTAATATTGTCACTAGACAATATTAGATTGGAATTAGGCTATAATTATAGGCTTCCATAGATTAAAAAAACTAATGTAAGATGAATTTTTGTAAAACTCAGAGTATTAAAATATTACATTTAGAATATAATCTTAAATCATTTTTAGTTTTCAAATAGATCCTATCACTCGGATCTAGACAGAATGAAAGCACGACAAGTGTCAATCGGCCGATGACACGCTAACGTGTGTTAGTGTCTTCTCCCTCTTCCTTCTTTTCGGGCCGAAAACAGAATTTCGAGCTAGCCAAAAATTGTGTGTGTGTGTGTGTGATGTTAAGAATAGGTATGTGTGCGTGTGTATGGAGGCGTATGAACGTTCAATGTCACCAAGTCGTAAATGTAGAAAGAATATGTGCGTTTAACACAGACGTTATTATTTTAATAAAAACCAAAAAAAACAAACCATAAGATCCCTTTCGATTGCCTTAGTTAAATATAAGATGTTAATTCCTACTCGCTCTGTAATGGGTGTTCAGATTGGCTGCGACCACCACTCTCTCTGGTTGTATTTGAATTGTCGAGGGTGAATTCAGTTTTCTGTCAGTCTCAAAAATGTAATTGTCTAATTTGATGCTTGAATAAAACCGCAAGGTTGAAATAAATTATTGCATCGACAATCATGTAATTTCGTGTTATTATATTTTACGTTATATATATATATATATATATATATATATATATATATATATATATATGATTAAATACGACGGAATTTTCTCTTTTTGCTATTTTCTTAATCGTTGTCTCAACTCAGACAGCAAGTTCAGAGTCTCCGGTGGTAATTCATGTGAGTATGTAAGTCTGAAGATGTATCTGCCTTTCTATTTGCTTCGTCTGAAAAAAGGAACGAGACAAGATGAAATTAATATATATATATCTTGTCTCGTAAAATGTAGCGAGTAAAATTCATCCCCTTTTTTTGCTTACAACTCCTTGATTGTATGCCCAAATGTATAAGGAGATTTAAGGTAGGAGGATAGTTTGAATATGATTGAATACACCGAATTTAGATGATAAATATATATATATATATTTTTTGGGCATGCAACCAAGGAGTTGGTCATGAGCATCAGCAAGGGATTGTAAGTCATCTAAATGACACTGGGCAGCAGTACCGCATATTCAGGACATATCTGGCTCTTATAAAGGTCGAGGATTGCATCCGGATTTAAGTACTTACTGGAGCAATAGAAAGATCAAAGCATCCACCGACTTTACAACAGATTTGTAGGAGAAGCAGAAGAAATAAACAAACGATCGATTTTTTGATCGGTTAGAGACAAAGACACCTCCCCTCAAAAATATATGGTGTAAGTTTGTGTTTCATTCCCGGGGAAATACCCAGACTAATTGTTTGTTAATTATAAATTGACCTTATGATTTCACTCTTTAATGAATCAAATTATTATATGTAGCTTACTTGCCATAATATATTTTCATACTATATATATATATATATATATATATATATATATATATATATATATAATGAAAATATACTCATGGCGAGTAAGCTACATATAATCATTTGTTTCATTTAAGAGGGGAAATCATCGGCCTAATTTCTTTGTAAGCAAATTTTTAAATCCCCTCATAAAAACAATTACTATAGACAACTTTTTACAAACACGGAATACTTGTTATGGCAGAACGCAAAAACGAACACCGTCTGACCTAAGCCGATGATTTGTACTTGTTTTCTTCTTTTCTCTCAGCCTTGGCTTGTTGAACGGCGGTGATAGGTTTATCAGGTTCCCACCAGCCGGATTCAACCCCAGATCCAGTATGACCAGATCGATGAAACCCAGATACACCCAATAGACAAGTATATTAGTTACTTAAATAATTTATTTAAAACTCACACTAGAATTTCCGACGTGACGCTTTCCAAATTAATTTTATTTTCAACTTGCATCGAAACTTAGAAGCTTAATATTTCGTCATGTGATAAACTAGAGCTTAATATATATGTTCATCTAGAGTAAAAAAATTTAATCAAATTGCAGAAGAAGAGTTCATACAAGTCTGTTTTTACGATGATTAAATTTCAAATCTGGCATTAGATGAAACAAGAAATAAAAAAACGATAGAATTTTATTTTCCATCGTATAAAAAAGACGCCTTTCCTCGGAAAATAAAATCAGAAAAATATGTAAAGCTAGGATGAAACATATCTAGACAACAAAAACAGATAGATAAAATAAAAGTCCCATATGTTTTTCGAAGTGGCATACACAAAATTTATCTTTGAAAAATATATGTGAATATCTGAAATCTTTTTCCCTAGATGAAAAAATCTGGTATCGTTAACCTTTACCTGGAAGAGTCTGGGGTCGTTTATCTTTACATAGAAAAGTATGGGTTCGTTTATGTTTACATAAAAAAGTATGGGGCCGCTTATCATTACCTGGAAAAGTGTGGGGTCGTTTATATTTACCTGGAAAAGTATGAAGTCGTTTATATTTACATGGAAAAGTATGAAGTCGTTTATATTTACATGGAAAAGTATGAAGTCGTTTATATTTACCTGGAAAAGTATGAAGTCGTTTATATTTACATGGAAAAGTATGAGTACTTTATGATTACCTGGAAAAGAATGGAAGCGTTTATCTTTACCTGGAAAAGTATGGGGGCGTTTATCTTTACCTGGAAAAGTCAGAGTCGTTTATCTTCACCTGGAAGTCAGAGTCGTTTATCTTTGCCTGGAAAAGCTTGGGTAGTTTATCATTGCCTGGAAAAGTATAGGATCGTATATCTCTCACAGGAAAAGTATGGAGCTGTTTATTTTTACTTGAAAAAATATGGGTCGTGTATCTTTACCTGGAAAATCTGGGTCGTTTATCTTTACCTGGAAAAATCTGGGCCGTTTATCTTTACCTGGAAAAATCTGGGTCGTTTATCTTTACCTGGAAAATCTGGGTCGTTTATCTTTACCTGGAAAAATCTGGGTCGTCTATTTTTACCTGGAAAAATCTGGGTCGTTTATCTTTACCTGGAAAAGTCTGGGTCGTTCATCTTTGCCTGGAAAAGTCTGGGTCGTTCATCTTTGCCTGGAAAAGTCTGGGTCGTTTATCTTTACCTGGAAAAATCTGGGTCGTTTATCTTTACCTGGAAAAATCTGGGTCGTTTATCTTTACCTGGAAAAATCTGGGTCGTTTATCTTTACCTGGAAAATCTGGGTCGTTTATCTTTACCTGGAAAAATCTGGGTCGTTTATTTTTACCTGGAAAAGTCTGGGTCGTTCATCTTTGCCTGGAAAAGTCTGGGTCGTTTATCTTTACCTGGAAAAATCTGGGTCGTTTATCTTTAACTGGAAAAGTCTGGGTCGTTCATCTTTGCCTGGAAAAGTCTGGGTCGTTTATCCTTACATGAAACAGTTTGGTATCGTCTAGCTTTCGCTGGAAAAGTATGGAGTCGTTTATCTTTAACTGGAAAAGTATGGGTAGTTTTTCTTTGCATAGAAAGTATGGGATCGTCTGCCCCTTACTAGAAATAAAGTATGGAGTCGGTTGTCTTTAACTGGAAAAGTCGGGTTTTTTTGTCTTTATATGGAAAAGTATGGGATTATATATCTCTTACTGGAAAAGTATAGCTCGTTTAGCTTTGCCTGGGCAATTCTGGGTCGTTTATCTTTACATAGAAAGATATCACTCACTGGAAAATTCTGGAGTCGTTTATCTTTTACTGGAAAAATTTGGGCTTTTTATTTTTACATAGAAAAGTACAGGCATCTTTTTATTAAGCTTTAAATCTCCTTAAGTACTTTTTAGAAGAGTTTGGGTGATATAAAAAAAATACAATAAATTAGACAGAAAACCAGAACGTGGTAACATAAGAAATAATAAACCAAACAGTAATTAATAACTGTTTCTACTGGGTGGTGTCCTATTTGCAAACATTCTTTAAATTTCGTTGGCAATTTCGTTTTCGTAAAGTACAGATTTGTATAAACGAAAACAAAACACTGTGATTAAATGTACAAAAAAAATGAAAACATCTTGTAATTTTAAAGTTTCTTTCTTCAACTCTTAACGGATGATTTTTAAAAAATTAGCTTCTCATTCTTTTTTTTTCAACCACTCTTTTTTTTTTACACGTAAAACTGAGCAAGATGAAGATAAGATTACGGAGGATAATTATTTAGTAAAAATGCCGATAAAATGTTTATGCAAATGAGATATTCCACGACTGTTTTAAAAGCGTTTAATAATTTGTATGCAATCATATTGCACGCCGACTTTACGAGATGCAACCTGTTTTGATGTTAGCATGGATGTGAACACACACACACACACACACACACATATATATATATATATATATATATATATATATATATATATATATATATGTGTGTGTGTGTGTATGTGTGGTTAGATAGTAGAGATGCAACCTGTTTTGATGTTAGCATAGATGTGAACACACACACACACACACACACACATATATATATATATATATATATATATATATATATGTGTGTGTGTGTGTGTGTGTGTGTGTGTGTGTGTGTGGTTAGATAGTACAGACGACTTGTGTCTGCATATTTTCCCGTTTATTCTTTTCGAGATGCCTGACTAATGTTCAAGTTCCAGGCTAGGACTGGCAGATGAGTTTAAATAAGTGTTTTCCTTTTGAGAAATTGTAAGTTACAAGCAAATATGTATAAATTAAACGAATGTTTGCTGCATTTGAACTTTTTCAGCCTGATTGAGAAATTCTTGTACACTGATGAACCCCCCTCATGAACATCGGTAATATTTTGTATGTCATGTAAATATTGATTCTTAAAATTAGCAGGAACAATTGTTTGTAAAAAAGTGTTTTTGAAGGAAAATGGAATGTTGTTCGCTGAATAACTAAAGTTTACATGATGTTATATATATACACACATATCAATATATATATATATATATATATATATATATATATATATATATATATATATATATATATTTACATATATATACACACATAGATATAACATTAATATTAATTTAAAGATAAGTGATGTATCGACAAATAATAATCTATCGTGATAATATAAAGCTCAATATATTGAATAGAGCAATAAATCCAAAAGATGAAAGATGAGAATAAAAATTGTATAAATACAATATTTATGAAAACAATCTATTACGTCTTCAGTTGTTAAAAAAAAAGAAGATATATGTTTCCTTCCTAAAACCATGACTTTTCAAAGAATGACATTCTTATCATTAGCGGAATACAGAATGATAAGTTGGTAAGAGAGTTATCGTAGTCAAAATTTCAAAAGATAAAGTATTATTTATGATAAATGTAAACATGACTTTGATAATTCTCTTGCCAACTTATCTCTCTGTATTCCTCTGATGATAGGAATTCAATTCTTTGAAAAGCTATGGTTTTAGGAAGGAAAAATAAATATATTGTTTTGAACTACTGAAAGCGTAATAGATTTTGTATTTTTGCAATTTTTATTGTCATCGTTTAACTCTCTCTTTCTCTCTCTCTCTCATATATATATATATATATATATATATATATATATATATATATATATATATATATATATATAACTGAAACAATTTTTCCCCTCATATTTCATTCGACTTTTAGTTTTTAATTTACCATTCTGACGTTTCCTCTTAGAGGGTCAGACGATAAGACCTAAGGTAATTTTAACAATGTTCCTTTTATTTCCACTCGTCTGTTTCATTGATTAAAATAATGCTTCCTCTAAAATTGATCCTACGATTCTGTTGTACACGAAATTTACTTACATTATATATATATATATATATATATATATATATATATATATATATATATATATATATATATATTGCGAGATCCAACACGGTTTGTTGTTTTTGATCACTCTTGGCTACTCGTTGTAAATACCCGCCGACTTGGTATTCACAAAGTTAAATTCCTCCTAACTTCCAAGCTAATTTGCGGTGGCCAACGGGTAAGTCTCTTGACTGCGAATCAGTGGCGATTTGTGATCGGAGTTCACGCCCACCGACCGCTGGAAATTAACTTCTTGCACTGTTGATTGCGTAAGCACGAAACAACGATGTCTGTAGGTAATAAATCATTAATATTTATTTATAAATATTATATATATAATCGAAGAAGCGTAATTTTTACAAACACTTGACATATAATACATTTTACCTTGCTAGCTACTGAATAAAACGCCATTATAAAACAATTTTAGGAGAAGAATGAACCTAAAAATTACTACCATAATTGATGTCAACCGAGTCTTATTAACCTTTTCATAAATGAGAGGCCACCATCGTCGAACAATCTGTTGAGAGTTAGGGTCCAATGGGAATGAGGGACGATGAGTGTTAGTGTTTTATATAGAAAATTAAAAAAAAACTATCGCTTTAACTTAAAGTGAAGTGACGACAGGAGTGGTTAGAGATTTTGAATAGACAATAAAATATAACAGCTTTAGGCAGTAGAAGTAGAATATAGAAACATATGTGTTTATAAAAGGTGTAGTAGAATTTTAAACTTCGCAGTAGCCTGAAGAATTCCTTAGATGGAATTAAACACAAACGTTTCCGTGTAGTTCATTGGCCATAATTATATGTTATACTCTAACTCTCCCTCTGTGTGTCTGTTTCTCGCTGTCTGTCTGCCTGTCTGCCTCTCTCTCTCTCTCTATATATATATATATATATATATATATATATACATATATATATATATATATATATATATATATATATATATATATACTAGAATAATACCTGCCCCTGGACAGGTAAAATTAATTCCTTAAACAGAAAGGTTTTGCACCACTTTTATGTCCCCTTACGAAGATTAAAATAAAGATATAATGCTACTAACACTTATGTCTACAATTCTTATTCCAGGTTTGAACAAAATCAGTTACATGATTTTGGTTTTAGAAAATGTCTAAAATGTTAGGCTTAAGCTTAAGGGGTCTTAAGAACAAATTAAAATCTTGAAACCTTCTTTAATTGATGTCTAATGATTATGGATCAAATTCAATGCAAATCTGATATATTTTAATTTTCAAATGGAAGGCTGTACTTATATTACTTTCTCTAAAAACTCTTTAAAATACGTCAAAGAAACTGAAATTTGGGGAATATTTTTAGTTTTCTAATAGCTATTGCTAAAATTTCACAAAAATCTGAATTTTCACGAAAGGCTATCCCCTTCTTTTTGTTCCTTTTGCATTGAATATATTACATATACCTAACTTTATATATATATATATATATATATATATATATATATATATATATATATATATATATATATATATATATATATATGTGTGTTTGTGGGTGACTGTGTGTGTGTCTGTGTGTTTATATGTTTATTTCTGGAAACGTGTTGCCAGCATGTTAATGTTTGAGAAGGTTTACGTAAAAATGTCCCAAAAGACACGACTCGGAATTTTTCGCTCATATTATTTTCAAATGCGTAATTAAAATCAACTTCACATCTGCAAATTCTTTTGAAACAAATAAATAAACACAAAGATAAATAAAAAATAACAAAAGCAAAAAACAAAAACAAATAAATAATAATAAAAAAAATATATAAATGCGATATCATGAACAATCACTTTTCAGAGTCATTTTAGCACCAGAGATAGCGAGAATAAAAATGTCATTGTATTATTTGGATTCGCATCTCGGTTATTATATTCACAACGTTTCGTCCGATATAAACGCCGACCTCTTTCAGGTGCAACTTTTAAAACTGCGGAACGTTCTATGCGACCTTAAGAACCTTCTATTAAAACTTGGGAACCAAGATGGAATTTTGAACTGAACCTTCTATTTGATCAATGGGAGTTGATTGCCCTCATTCCGTCAGCCATGACCTAGTAGATTTGTTCATTTTAAGCTATTCTTATGCATCATTGCCTCTAGTAAGAATCGAACCTTTCACCTCCAGAAGATTTCATTTAAAACAAATTCTAAACCAACACCTTTATTTGTTAGGCCATGGGTCCATCTGAAAAATTCTAAAATCACTTTTAGGGCCTAATCTTGTCTAAATTTGTAGTATTACTTCTTATTACTATGGAAGGGGTTGCTATAATCACCTCGTTTCGGTCGACATAACCGGAGACCCTCTTCAGGTGCATGTTTTCGGACTTGGGAACGTTCTATTCCGACTTGGAAACCTGGGTGGAATTTTGAACTAGATCCTTTATTTAATCCACAGGGGTAGATTGTTCTAATTCCGTCAGCCATGACCGGATAGAAATATTAATTATATGTTATCCTTAGCCTGTAATAAGGATTGAATCTCTAGACTCCAGAAGACGGTCATTTAGAGCTGATTGTTAATCAACGCCTTTATTCGTTGCGCCAATGGTTAATCTGGACAATTCTAGCATGGCTTTTGAGAGCCTAATTTTGTCTAAATGTGTACCATTGTTACCACCTACTATCGAATTACTATTAACAATTCCTTTTACTCATGCTGGAATGTTCTTACTGGTGTTCTAAACAACTATTTATTATTAGTCCCCATATTGTATTAACTTCTATACTCGGTCTACTGAGGAGGCCATTGTCATCCAACACACGCGCTGCTTCTTTTAGATGTCTAACTCTCCACCGTTCCTCTATCTATAATCTTTACAAATTATCAATTCTTATCTAAAATATCCGAAACGAAAATGACATTGCTTTTAATTCGCTGTGCATGTCTTTAAAACTTTATAAGTTTATTACAACAAAATGAAGCGGTGTTGCACATTTTTTATATACTAACAAGTCACCACTTATCAATGTCCAAAAGCCACTCGAGGATAAGGGTTAATGAGTTTGTCAGGTGGGCGGTGTGGCAACAACGCGAGGATTAATAACAATGGTTGAAACTCGGCAAGATTCGATTTTTAAAGACGACGGCTCAATAAGAATTTGTTAACATTTGACTTGAAAACGACCATGTTATAGTCAGCTGAGAAGCAGCCCCGTTGTATTGTGGTCCACAGACGAGTAGTTCTGGGAAATAAACTTGCCTCATGGAAGTTCCGTTTAGTTTTAAGTACACAAAAAGAGAAAGGGGAATTATTTACAATGGTTGTAGCTAGACGAGTTTTTGTTGTGAATGTTTTAGAAAGGGGAACCATGCATTAAAGCTTAGTTGCACATTATTTTGAAAGGGAACGTTCCAAATCCCCAAGAATTTCCTCAACCCCAGAATTGTAACAACACAAAATTAACTGAGAATAAATATCTAAATAGAATGCAACGCGGAATAAATGTAGTGCATAATAGGGTTCAATTCAACATTCACAGAAGAATACCCATTAATTCAAAATATACCGGAAGAATACCGGAGAGTACAAAAGCCGAAACATTGTGAACATAACTAAGATGGTGACAAAAGTATACGATAGGTAACTATTAACAACAAGTACTATTTTTTCAACTACATCAAAGGGATGTAATTCATCAAAACTCGACGAAATAATAATACAGTGTTCCCTATGTTGTATAATGAAACAAATGTGCAATATCTTGTGAATGACGTCACGACAAAAGTTAGCTGACAACAGTCGACTTCTTTCCCAGTCAGTAGTCGAATATTACGGACGTGCATTAAGTGCGCTCGTAAGGAGCACCTCCCAGCCTTGTAGGAAGTAGGGTATAAATAATAATAATAATAATAATAATAATAATAATAATAATAATAATAATAATAATAATAATAATTATTATTATTATTATTATTATTATTATTATTATTATTTTTATTATTATTATTATTATTATTATTATTATTATTATTATTATTATTATTACAAAAAGAGGTAATAACGGTAGTAGTAACGTAGGAACAAGGTTATTATTACATCCTAGTAAAATTTAAGAATATTTTTGTTAGTATATTACTACCCCCTCCAGAAAAGGGACAATAATCCCTGGGAGGATGGCATTATAACCACATGATATATACTACACTACCCCCTCAAAAAGAAGGAGTAAGTAATGCTTGGGAGGATGGCATCATGACGAAGGAACATATACTACATTGCCCCTTCAAAGGCAAAGGTAATGCCTGGAATGACGGTTTAATGGCAACAGGACAGATACTACACTATCTCTATAAGGGAGGAGGTAATTGCTGGGAGAATGGTCCCATGATAGCAGGATAAAAAGAATAGATACTACAATACAATCCCCACTGTCCAAAGAACGAGGAGGTAATGCTTGGAAGGATAGGACTATGAGCACAGAACATATACTACACTACCCCACACTCAATTAAGCATTGAAAGGATGTCTATTAGTTTGAAATAGTATAGTAAGCTGAATTTAGTATTTAAAAATAGTACAATAGTACAATTTAATAGAAATAATAGTATAGTTTCGGCTTCAGACAGATATTGCATCTTTATTAGTAATAGATATGGTTTCCTGCGCCGTAAATGCTGAACATATGACGTTCAGTGCGAGATTAAACTGCTATTCTAAGAGTAAAAACCCAAAACCAAGAAATGATCCATTCTAGAGGTGCGCCCATTTAATCTAAGCGTTTAGCGAGGAAAATACTATTACAGACTTAGGCGGGACGAACCGACAGACCGACAAAAGCTATTTCAATCACAAGCATGACAGATTTACGGACCGTCATACCGAAGGATGGACAGAGGCTTTCACACAGCTATGTGGACGCATATAACAACTTATTATTATACTAAAGCTGGGTTAATCAACATTTGATTCCCTAGAGCTTTTTCACTAGATAGTTTAATTACACAAAATACATGTTAAAATATTCGTCGGTTTAAGGATTGAGCTATGTTTGAGAAACCTGCCATTTTAATTGTTCTAATTAGCCAGAATTTACAATTTACTCATCAAGTTACCCATCTCTTATAAATCTCTTCCTGTCTATCACTTTCACCCTTCTCAATCTATGTAATTTGCCACTCCGATCTCTTTCTATACGCCGTTTATAACTCTCGCTATCTCTGTCTCTCTGTCTATCTCTCTCTCTCTCTCTCTCTCTCTCTCTCTCTTTCTTGTGAATCAGATGATTCTGGTGTTGGCATTAGTTTCTCCGATGTTTTTCTAGTTATAAATCATTCTGGAAAGACATCGGGTACTTACGGGAAGGACCAGGAGAAGGTTGCCAACATCCCTAAGTGAAAGTGGTACTGTGGAACCGACTGGATTCGAACTTGGAACACCCAGGTTATCAATCCGTGTCGATATCCACTTAACCACCGTCACATCCCATCTCTGTCTCTGTCTGTCTGTCTGTCTGTCTGTCTCTCTATATCTATCTATCTATCTATCTGCTAATTATTTGCAGTCGAATGTAAAAAACAAAGAAAAGGATAAAAACTTGGAGAGGAAAAGAGAGAAAGACATAGTTAAAATTGCACAAAAATCGAAGGTATCTTAATTTTAACGAAAGGCTTCCATCCCTTTTTATCCCTTTGCAGAAAAATAAATTTAACTAAATATAGCTTGCATCATCACCCCTTACGTCTATCCATCGTATTCCAAAGTTCATAATGATCGGTTAATTAGTTTAGGAGTGAATTTTCTGCATTCAAATATATAAGCATACCTAACTTTTTTATATACCAGAAGAATATCCGTTTCGGTACGGGTAAAATTAATTTCCCGAACAGAACATATTTGCATCAATTTTATGTCCCCTTACGAAATCTAAAATCAAGATATTATGCTACTAAACCTTATGTTTAGAATCCTTATTCCAATTTTGATAAAAATCCATTACATGCTTCTATAAAATGCCTAAAATTTAAGGCTTCAGCTTACGGGATTTTAAGAAGAAATTTAAATTTTGGAATTCTTGCTAAATTTGTGTCTAATGACTATGGATCAAATTCAATGTAAATCTGAAATATTTGGATTTTCAAATGTTATGACTATATTATACCTCCTAAAAACCCTTAAAATACTCCAAAGAAACTGAAATTTGGAGAATGTTTATTAATTTATATCTAATACCTATTGTTTAAATTTCAAAAAAATGGAAGTATCTGGATTTTCACGGAGGGCCTCCCCCACCTTTTTAGCCAGTTGTATTAAATCAAATTAAACTAAATTACACTAGATACAGCCCACATTTGCGCCCATTACGCATAAAAACAGTTTTCTAAAATTAATAACGATATGTTAATTATTTTAAGTGTTAATCCTGTATATACAAATATATAAATATATAAACATATCTAACTTTAATTATATACTAACAAAAGAACCCGTCCTCCGGGTAGCAATTAATCTAGTCGTAGTCTTCGTTACAGAAAGACAAAGAAACAATTTTCGTTCAACATTTTGGTTAATTATAGAAAAACAACAAAAAATTATTGTCATGGTGTTATTTGATATATTTCAATGTCGAGGAAATTTAGTGTGTATGAATCTAGCCACATTTTATTAATTAGGAAATAAACAGCGAATAGTTATTCCCATTAAAAGCTGGTCGTATCATGAATTGAATAAACAAAAAGGCAGAACGTCAATTGGTCAAATTAAACATATATATATTTCTGAGTAATTTGAAATTTTAATTATCTGTTTTTCGCCTTTGTTATTAAAGACAGAAAATAAAAATTGAAAACATAATAAAGATTTGTCTAAATATCAATCTAATTTTTGTTTTAGTGATTTAGAAAGACAAGAGGAGGGGGCGTCATCATCAGTGATTGCTCACTGATATCACCGCTGGTGTTCCCTGAAGTCTGAGTGACAACAAGTAGCGCTAGATTTCCAGTACTCTCCGCCTCTTTCGATAACTGTTGCAAATGACTTTGGGTTATCACAACAGACGCTTACCATCGATTTTTCGCTTGCAACGACCTTTTGTCTTTTCTGGTATTTGGATAACAGTTAGCATCTCTAAGGTCCTAGTCTTCTTCGCACTCTTTCAGTGGAGGTCTGGTTAGTGCTCTCCTTCCTCGGTCTTTCTATCCTCCTTGATCCTTCACTACTATTTTGTGTGGTATCAGCCGAGGTTAGTTCTATGACTTTTCTTGGGGAAGTAGTTTATGAGATTTCTTGCATTATCTGTTGCTTGCTTTCATGTTGTGGTGTTATTTCTGTGTTTTAGTTTTCTTCATATTGCAACTTCTATGTGACTGGTTAGCATTCGTAGCTTATGTGGGTTGGTTTCCGCATTCAAGGATTTTCCTTAAGATTTCAGCTGTTTTGATCATTGCCGTCCGTTGCATGGTCTCAGTCATCCCTTTGAATACAATTTCTCCCAGTCTTTTTCCCATGATTTTCGGGATTGTTCCTAGTGCTCCTACGATTATTGGTATTGTATTGACTTTCTTTATACTCCATATCTCTTTCAATTCTCTAGCGAGTTCCGTGTATTTGCTTCGTTTTTCTGTCTCCTTGATCTTCACCCTGTGGTCTGCTGATACAGCAAAATCTACGATTTGGTAGGATTTTCCGTCCTTGTTGATTATTATGACATCCGGTCTTCTTACTTGTATGAGTTTATCTGTTTGCACCTTAATACCCAAGACGATTTTGAGTTTTTCGTGGGTTTTATCTATTTTAGCTTTTATGTAGTTTTTCCTAATCGCATTGTTCTGTGCAGCCATCAGTAAAAATTCTGTTTCTCTGTTCAAGTGCCTTTATCTTAGCCATGTCCAGCTATTTTCGTTGCTTTCTTCTCTTGTCAGTTATATGAAACGTCTATGGAGTTGTTTTTCTTCCCACTTCTCTTTTCTTGTCGTTTTGTTTCTAGTTTCGGCGCTTCCCGAGTTCTTCATTGCGACGGTGTCTCTTTCAGTGTTTTGTGTTATGTATTTCTCCGGCTCTTTTTTGTTTGTGTGTTACACACAGTCTTCTATACTTACCATCCTTTTTCTCTTTCGTTTCTTTTCATATAGAGTCCGTCCTATCGTCTTTTGGGTGTAATGCGTTGTGCATGGTCATTAAATTTCTAGTGCTCTGATCAAAGTACCTGCGTTCTTCTTTTGGCCTGCCATCAAACCTTTGCTGACTGAGAAGTACAAACCATGTTTGATATGTAGTAGAATGGGAGACGTCTATTTAGAATCATGTTTCAGTCAAATAACGTTTACAAGTAACTTAAATCCTTTAAAGACGATCGAAATAGAAATTGACCCACCAAAAATGCCACCTATAGGATCGTTGACAAAATTCACAATTCTTTTCTGTAATCCAACTATATTTGGTACAAATAAACTGCGGTCTGTGTCTAACTTGTTCACCAAGATTCGGTCACGAATGTCCATCAGTCTTTGTTTTATTGCCATGAAATATGCATCTCTGTGTTGCAAGCATACCTGCATAGCATGTGCAAAATGATATGTGAGAAATAGACTGTAGAGATCATCTCTTACCAGATTGCGAAGTCGATTTTGTACTCTATCAACGTAAACAAAATGTACTCTGAGTGACAGCTCCTAGCAGTAATCCATTTTGGGACGTATCTGACTCTTAGTGGATCGCATCAGGCGTCATATACTTTCTGGAATGATACATTTTTCTAGTAATGGCTGACGAAACGAGAACAATCAACCCCCGTGGATTAAATAAAAGGTTCAGCAAAAAATTCCGTATATAATTTTCTGAATTCGACATAAAGATTGCCAAGTTGGAAAAAATGCACCTGAAGAAGGTCAGAGTTTCTATCGGCCGACACGTTGAGAAATAACAACCAAGATTAAACCGAATAATCCAAATAATCCAAACTATGAATCCTCATTTGAAAAGTTCAGAAACAAGGAGGATATTGAAAAATATTGAAAAATAAAGCAACATTTTTCCTAACGTGAAATGTGAGTCGTTTATTGCAAACTTCGTCCTTTTCGCTAAATGACTCTTGTATATAGATTTCAACCTTCTTTTTTCCTGCTGCCCGGATTATTCTCTTACCACTATTCTTATTCATATACCCCCTCTCTCTCTTAACTTATTCCCCCCCCTTCTTACATGGTCCTTTCACTAACCCCTTCAATATATATCTAATTTCAGACCTGTCTACTTTGATTTACATAATTCGTTTTTTTTTGTCCCCGGTTATGTTTTTATTTTTATTTGCCTTTGCCATTTTTGACAACGATTTAATATTTTTCAAATTGTTTTTTCTTCGGTTCATTTCAGCGTTTAAGGAAAATAGATCAAAATACAACAGCCGTCAGAGTTATGAAATGGTGCTAAGCGGACGTTTCACCGACGGACATTTTGGCTAACGGCTGAAATGATGAAATTCGCTATGAAATATTTTTTAATTTAAAATAATTAATTTATAAAACAATGTAAATTAAAAACTGCAATTTTTAAAATCTTTCTTTCGCTTGCATTCTTCAATAAAAATCTCGTTAAATATCGAATGAATAAATTTGGTATATTTTAATTAATTAATTATGTTTTAAAAATAAGTTAAACTAATACTGTTGCATAACCAGGGGGTCGTCATTAGGTCAACCTTAAGCAATCATTAAGTTCATTAATTAGTTTAATCAATTGTATCTTAATCATCTTAAATCATACGTCATCTTCTTGGGACATCGCCATGCATGCATGTGTGTTGTCTCCTCCAATAGCTGAGGTCCTTTAGTCTTCTGTGATGCCTCTTACATAATTCATTCAATTAATTTACAACACGATCTTAATAGATGAATTATTTATTCAGCTAGATTTTCGTCTAAAAAGGAGGAGATATTCAAAGAGAAAGAAAGAGAGAGAAAGAGAGTGAGAGAGAGGAGAGAGATTAGTTATACTACCGTTTCTTTTTCTGACACACAGAGAATACATTTTCACTTTAATTACTTTACGCTTCTGACCTTTTTATTAATTATGTTTTCAAAATAAGTAAAATGAATACTTTTGTCTAGCACAAGTGGTCGTCACCGAGACGACCCTATGCCATCATTTACTTCATTAATTAGTTTAACCATTTGTATCTTAATCATCTTAAAATCATAACTTGTTTCTCGGGCGACAAAAAGGCAAAATAGGAAGTGAAGCAGCTACATAGACGATGTATTAGACTGACCAAAGAAGAAACACACAAAGAACATGATCAGTTAAACAGAGAAACAGCATCGTTACTGACACCCGCACAAAATTACGCGATCACAACAAACTATACAAAAAACAAAATTTACACACTCCAGGAAAACAGTAGACACCCTAAACTAAAAAACGCCCTACACTAAAAAAACACCCTAAACTAAAAAACGCCCTACACTAAAAAACACCCTAAACTAAAAAACACCCTGCACTAAAAATCGTCTTACATCAAAACATAAAACAAGAAAGAACATATATTTGATCCAGTTTAGCGATGAAAATTATATTTTAAACTCAAGCGTGACAGACAAACGTTAATTCTATTCCAAGCTTAAACGTGACAGACCGACTGACTGACAAATGCTCTTATAGAAATAATTGGACGCATCTAAAATAAAATAGCAATGAAAATTATATTTCTAAAAGACGCGTGACCGATCAACGAGCAAGAGATGTGAAGAAAGAAAAAGACGAAGACGAAAATTTGATTTTTTTCTCTTCTCTTTTCGTTTTGATCTGAATGCGTGTTTCATCGTCGGAAATATCAGTGAAGACGCGAGCCTTTCCGCGTCAATTAAGAAACACGATGATTGATCAGTAGAAACGAAAAACCACGAAATAATTAAAAAAATAACAGAATATTTTTGTTCTAATTAGTGCGATTCTCTTTTCAGAATTTTTTACTTGGGTGACAGGTTCTCACGTGGCCAGGAAACTCTCTAAAGCAATAAATAACACAACTTTCTATCCTTATATTAAAATAGAAATAAAAAATGAAGTTCTTTTTAAACATATGAAGATAAGTGTAATTCACATGGTAACGTATACAGAAAGAAACGCCCAAACCATGCGCACGCGGACACACGACTACCGGCATACATACATACATACATACATACATACATACATACATACATACATGATGACTGCGACGTCGTTTCAGACGAATGCCGCTCCTTCATTTATTGACCGTCCGTAGGTACGCAGATGACTCTTCAGTCCTGCCAACGAATTACATATCTTTGAGCACATTTGACACTCATGTCGATTACTAGTTTGGGGCAAGCTAGAAGGCACAGAAATTACATTTATTTTTCATTTCACTTTAGTGTAAGTTATCAGAAATCAAGGGGCCTATTCTTAGGGATAACACTTGATCTCTATATCAGATATATAGATAGCTGAGTGTTCTATTAAAGTTATCTTTTACCCCTCAAACGTTCAGTTAGTATAGAAGGGAAGTAAATTAACTTTCCTCTCCCACATTGACCACTTAACTTATAGTATAGCTTTCTGGTGGTCTCTTGGTCTTACCGGATTCCAGTACAAATAATTCATCTGATCTGATGGAGTATCAAGCTTAGTGCTTTTACTAGAGGCAACCTAACACGTCATTGATGAACCAGACGGTACGGTTAGCGTCTTTTTCACCTAGAGAGCGGGATGTCAAGAGTTAAAGAATGCCAGAGAACACATGTTGGCTCATGCTTAGAAATTGATAGTGTTCCCTGGAGTCTGGGTGATAACAAGTCTAAAAACCCAAACTATCACAGATTATACAAACGACTAATCTTCTAAACAAGGGTGTAGTCATCCAACTACAAAGAACCCAGGCCAATGTCTCACAAGTAGGATTTTATATCCATTATGTTGGTGCTATCCAGGAAGAGAACCCCAACACCCAAAGAGCAAACTGAATATTACTTTGAATGTGAGATGCTTTAGAATTGTATCTCACGCTATCTGTCTGTCTTTCTGTTTGCCTGTCTGTCTGTCAGGCTGTTTCTCCTTCTCTCTCTGCTGTGTGAACCCCTAAAGTAAAGAACCTTAAAACATTAGTTCATGTTATACTGTGCGTTTTAATGCGAAAGGTAATGTCGACGGTGCGACTACAATTATATGTTTGAAGTGTTAAATGGAGGTTAGTTGACTTTGCAGCATTTGTTGTGTTGTCATTCTTTTCTTCAAATATGCCGTTGACGTTATTCTATGAAGGGCTGACGTGGGCGTTTACCGCTTGCACAACAAGAGACTCACTATTAACTGAGGACAAAATCTCTTTCTTATCAAGATGAAAATACGATGAGTTTTAGTGTCACACCGTAAAATAAAGAAAGAGATAGAGAGGAATAGAAATAGAAGGAGAATATGAGAATTCCTCAAGTCAAGTTCTTTTTGTCGAGTACCGACTACGATGGGTGCTTTCACAGCACAGTTCTTTTTATTCTCCTCCTGAAAGGTTAGCCACAAGGTCAAGTGTGATTTTGAGACGCCAGCGCACTTAAATTAGCTCACTCTGGCCTAAAACAATGGCTGAGCAGTCTCGTCGGAACATTTTGTAAGTGCGCCTGAGGCGATTAGCCATACACTATCCCCTTCTCAGAGAGAAGGAAATGCCTGGGAGACTGGAGCTCCTAAGATTGAACAGAACAGAAGTCCGACAGCAGATAAGTCACTGTCAGACATATTTGCATCATGCTGATGATACCACTCTCTATTCTCGTGTTGCTTCTCGCCCATCTCCCTCGGATCAGTCGAAATATGCAGCTGATCTAGAAGTTGACCTGGTTCAGTTGTGGATAAGGGTACAAAATAGCTTGTTTTATTTAATCCTGTTAAGACTCAGCTCGTGTCTGAAATTCTCATGGATGTTTCTGCTCTTGACGAGAAATCGGCTATGAAACATCTTGGTCTTTCTCTCTCATTAAATCTTTCTTTTAGTTCATACATCAGATCAAATGCTCTCTCTGCTTCTCGTAAAGTCGGTTCTCTCTATCGCTCCAAACACTTTCTCACACCTGAAGCTATTCTCTATCTCTACAAATCGACTATCAGACCATTTATGGAGTGTTGTTGTTATATTTGGGCTGGTGAATCTCTGTCCCATTTGAGGGTTCTTGATAAGGTGCAGAAACGTACCTGTAATTTGATTGGCCACACCTTCTTCTCTTCACCCTCTCTTTCACCGACGTGATGTTTCTAGTCTCAGTCTTTTCTATAAATACTATTATGGCATGTGTTCTTCAGAATTGTCTGATCTATTCCCTACTTCTTTTGTTCCAGCTCGCTAGACTCGTTGGTCTAATAGTATCCATCAATTCTAATACCTCATTGAAATACAGCTTCCTATTCCAGTAGTATTTTCAAAAAACTGTAGGCTTGTGGAACTCTTTTCCTGCTGCCTGTTTTCCTCCTACCGTTTCAAGATTAAAGCCAATAAGCATCTCCTGTCTTTGCAATAATCATATTTCGTTCTTGTTAAGTTGCTTCATGTCTTATCTGGAGCGATTTATTTAAAAAAAAATGCCAACGCTCAAAAGCACGATTTTTTTCTATTTATTTTCTTGTATAATAATATTTAGATGCGGGTGTGCAACAATATCGGCAACACATCCCGACTGCAACTTGAATCAAAAGACTGTTCGTAAATATAAATTTTGTGGCTGTTTCTTTTGTAGTTTTTTTAATCTTTTACCTGTACATACACCCACAGACAACTGCCCTTATTTAAGAGAAGACATATAAAAAATAATTTCCAATAGATCTTATTATAATTGACAGTAAAAGAAAAGTTTATCTGTTTAATTTACAAACAAAAGAGACATATCTGAGAAACCTGACGCAGAGGGGTACGTATACTAATGATCTGATAAACGACTTAGGATTTTTTTTGTCGGCTGGGAATATTTATCGTTATCCGATGACTGTCATGGTCAAATGAATCGATATCCTTGATAAAAACAGAGAGTTTGATCCTAGATGACAGCATCTTAAAACCCGATCGACATTTTGTCGCCTCTATCACGTCGTTCATAATCTGACCATCTGCGGTGTCACGCGCCGTCAACTGCCGCGTTACGGAGAGGAGGAGGAGGAGAAGGAGGAGGAGTACGGGTTTTGGATGCAGCGGGAAAAATTCATAAACCTTTCCCTCTTTTAACCCCCTAAATTAGTTGATTTAAAAACAATAAAAGAAAAAGAAAAATCAACAAGAACATATCTAGGTAAGAAGCGTCCAATGCTGCGTCCAAAGATACGTCCAATGCTGCATTATTCAATGCTGTTCTAAACTTAAGTGTAACAGACCAACTATAATGTTATTTATACGCAAGCGTGACAAAGTGTGATTACAAAACTTAAGCG
>OY744519.1:134729289-134736789 GCA_963556195.1 Sepiola atlantica
CGTGAATAACTACATTAATTGGTGAGTGTTTTAAACCTATTATACCGGGCTGGTGCGATAGGCAGCCGATGTCAACAATGTTCAACTTATGAAGGAATATGCATTTGACAGCTGTATTAATATTACTCACTAGAGTGCCCAGCTTAATTGGGGGCGACAATGTATATATATATATATATATATATATATATATATATATATATATATATGTATATATATATATATATATATATATATATATACTTGTGTGTGTGACTGCTTATTTTTCAATTCATCTAGAGGCCCAATCCTTGTATTTAAGGGGCGATAACAATATTTTTAAATATATATTTATTTTATTACCTACAGACACCAGTGTTTCATGCTTATGCAGGTTTGAGTGTCGAAGGATTCGAACTCAGTTGCAAAGTCACCTTTAACTATATATATATATATATATATATATATATATATATATATATATATATATATATATATATATATATATGAGAGAGAGAAGGAGAGTTCTAAATGAAACAATTTCATCACATACATAATAATACTTTATATTAAACTAGCAGACCGAGGCCATACAAAAACAAAAGAGAAGTTAAAATGTGTATATGTCTACTTCTCGCAGTGCGTTTCTTTATCTTTCTCTCTATTCCTCTTCCCTGTTTTTTCCATATCCCTCTCACCAACCCTTCTTTTTCCTACACCCAGCAACTTCCACTCTCTTGTTTTAATATATTGAAAATAATAATGATGTAAGTCAATCACGTCTTCTTTATAAAATATATAACATTAGAAAATGGATGAAAAAACGATCCCCTCTGACAAAACTTAGCCCAGTTGAGCCCAAAATAATAAATAATTTAAACTTTTTTTTTAGAATTATTCGTCCAGGACAATGCCGATACAGAATATACCAACTTTGTGGCTGCGTGTTTCGTAGTTTTTTACTTTTAGCTGAACATACCCACAGGGACACACAACTGCCCTTTATATAACAGAGAAAATAGCGCTGGAATATTTATCTATCTAATCAATACATTACTATAGATCCTTCTAAAAATCCTGTCATCTTCGTTGACTGTTTGTTTACGTGTCTCAGTGCACAATGGATGATGTCACAAACAGATAATGCCACAAAGTATTGACGTCATCCACTTTAAAGAATACGAGAAAATACTGGGAAAATCATGTATAACGTCACAACGGGATGACTTCACAAAGAGATGACGTCATTCACAAAAATGTGAATCTTGTTTGCCTGTTATCATGCCATAAAAGAATGCAATGTTAGCTGTTTGTGTGTTGTTTGGATCTGAACAACACACAAACAGCTAACACCACACTTGCTGTTATGTAAGATTTTAAGAAAAAATAAATAGTAAGTCCCATTCTGTATTCGATTTATTATTTTTGTTCCTTCCAGCTTACATCCTGCCCGGAATTTGCATTGCCCATAGCCTTTTAAAATGTGCTCAGTATTGAGCATTATTATAGAGGAGAGATTAATAATTAAAAAAATGTTAGATACTTTATAAGTTTAATAAAATCCAACAGTACAAGAAAGAACATTATAAATTATTACTATAATTTATATAATCTTTCGATCATGATGATGATACTGATAATGATGATGATGATGATGATGATGATGATGATGATGATGATGATGATGATGATGATGATGATGATATTGTTGCTGGTGATGATGATGAAGATAATTCACTCCTTGTCATAATAGAAGTCGCCAAAAATGATGGCACGTAGGAAATAAACAGAAGACCAAAAATGTTAACCTTTCAGACAGAAGAAGGAAAAACAGATGAAAATGGCGACACGGACGCACACATAAAACAGTGAGCCACTCGCGGAACATTCGCTAATGGCATTTCCAGCAGTTGTTTTAGTAGGCGGGTCAAAGGTCAAACTATTTTCCGAGGCGACACGTTTTTAAAATGGAGATTACGGTGTGTGATTCTGCGATAATTGACGTAGTTAAATTCTTTTTACGCCCCGGGGCCAATAAAATAACGGACCATGTGTGTAAATCAAAACTATATTAAAACCCCTTTGCCCGGCGTTTAACGTTGGGGGTAATAGACGGGTGGGGCTGAGGGCTGAAAAGATATTCGGGATGGCGTAACGGTTTGCGGAGGGAAAAGGCGCGCTAAACAAAATTCGATTCGATTTCCTTCGCCTCCCATATTAACACCCACATCTTGCAGGATATCCAAACAAAATCATTTGACACAATAATCGACAGAGAGGAAACCATTAACTATCTTGTTTACCCAAGCGGTACAAAAAGGTAACCTATTGACAGCCAATCTAGCAACACTAACGGGTTCTGATACAGCGAAACAGTATTCTATGAGTGATTACATATAGGCCACCCAACATTTCGTGAGTTCATCACTGCGGTACGTGAAATCGCCAGCAGCCATTAACGAAAATACAAAGATTTTCATAAAAAGAACAGAGCACTCCTCGGTAGCTGATATTGCTTATACACAGTAAGCTTTCACCGTTTTATTGCTTGTGACCAATACGCCGTATAACCAGATGTCGAAAACTAGGTAAAAGAAAATTCTAAATCTTATTGATGAACATTTTCTTGTCACTAGTTCTTTAAGTAAAGTATTCGATAAAATCGAAAAAAATGGTTGCTGTGATAATTTTGAAATTATCACCAACACTAACAGTAACAAAATGTTGAATTACAATAGAAAAAATGAAAATGAAAATAAAATTCAAAGGAAAAGGTGCAATTATAACAACAATAACAACAATAACAACACTAATAATAATAATAATAATAATAATAATAATAATAATAATAATAATAATAATAATAATAATAATAATAATTATAATAATTATAATAATAATAATAATAAATGCCAAGTGGTTGAAAAACATGAAAAATGAACTACAGGAAATAGAAGAAGGAACAGAAACAGAGATTACTAAAGAAACCATTAAGGACACTCTAAAGAAAAGGGGAAACTGGAAAGCACCAGGTCATGATGGAATACATGCATATTAATTTTAAAAATTCACGACCCTACTTGAAAGACTGGCACAGAAACTGAGAGGATGTATCCACAAAACAGACATACCAGTGTGGATGACCAAAGGAAGGACAACGCTTATACAAAAAGATGCCAAAAAAAGAACGACCCCAAGCAACTACAGACCAATTACCTGTTTACCAACAATGTGGAAAATCCTGACGGCACAACTGAGAGAACAAATCTATTAGTCCCTAAACAAACGTGGACTACTCCCCGAAAAACAAAAAGGATGCCGTAAAGGGAACATAGGGACGCATGACCTCCTATACATCGATCAAAAGATCCTGAGGGAGGTAAAAAAACAGAAAGAAGAACATATCCATGGCGTGGATTGACTGCAAAAAAGCTTACGACAGAATCCTTCAAGCATGGATAATTGAATGTTTTAAAATATACAAAATATCCGAAAGGATGATTAATCTTATTAAGAAAGCAATGGAAATATGGAGACTGGAACTGACAGCTGGAGGACAACAGCTGACTGAGATAAAGATACAGAGAGGCATCTTCCAAGGAGACTCCCTATCACCACTACTGCTTATAATAGCTATAATGGCACTTAACTACATACTCTGAAAATGTGATGCCGGATAAAGTTTACAGACACAGAACTAAGAGTAAACCACCTGATGTACATGGATGATCTGAAACTATTTGCAAAAAGCAAAAAAGAACTGGAAAAGCTGATAAATATGACCAGAATCTTCAGCCAGGACATCCAAATTGAATTCGGAATGGAAAAGTGTGCACTACTAGAAATAAAAAAAAGGAAAACTGGAGACAACAGAGGGCATGGAACTCCCCAACCAAGAGGAAATGAGGGCGCTAGGCGAACAAGATAGCTACAAATATCTAGGAGTTATGGAAGCAGACACCATCAAATCTACAGAAATGAAAGAGAAGATTGGAAAAGAATATTTACGAAGAACAAGAAAACTCCTAGAAGCGAAATTATATATCAGGAATCTAGTAACAGGAATAAACACCTGGGCAGTAGCACTAATAAGATACTCTGGACCATTCATAGGCTGGACCAAGGAGGAACTCAGGCGCCTGGACCAGAGGACTAGATAATTAATGACCATGCACAATGCACTACATCCAAAAGACGATACGGACAGACTCTACATGAAAAGAAACGAAGGGGGAAGAGGACTGGTTAGTATAGAAGATTGTGTGGAAGACTCAAAAAAAGAGCTGGAAAAATACATAACTCAACAAAGAGAAATCCTTATCACTGCAGCAAGAGACACCGTTCCAACGAACAACTCGGGAAGCACCGAAACCAGAAACAAAATGGCAAGAAAAGAAAAGTGGGAAGAAAAAAAAACTACATGGACACTTCAGAAGACTGACAAGAGAAGAAACCAACGAAAATAGTTGAGCATGGCTAAGAAAAGGAAACTTGAACAGAGAAACGGAATCTTTACTTATGGCTGCACAGAAAAAGGTAATTAGGACAAACTACATTAAAGCTAAACTAGATAAAACCCAGGAAAACAGTAAATGCCGACTCTGTGGACAAAGAGACGAAACAGTAAATCATATAATAAGTGAATGTAGCAAACTAGCCCAAAACGAATATAAGAACAGACATGACTGTGTGGGGAAAGCAGTACACCGGGAACTGTGCAAACAATTGAATTTCGAATACGCAGACAAATGGTACAAACATAAGCCAGAAACAGTACTGGAAAACGAAAAACACAAAATCCTCTGGGATATGGATATACAAACAAACAAACTCATACAAGCAAGGAGACCGGATGTTATAATAATTAACAAGAAGGAAAAAACTTGCAAAATCGTAGACTTCGCCGTTCCAGCCGACCACAGAGCGAAAACCAAAGAAACGGAAAAACGAAGCAAGTACACAGAACTAGCCAGAGAACTGACAAGAATATGGAGCATGAAGAAAGTCAGTATAATACCAATAATCGTAGGAGCACTAAGAACAATCCCCAAAAACCTGAAAAAAAGACTGGGAAAAATTGGAATCAAAGGGATCATTGGAACTATACAAAGGACAGCAATGATCAAAACAGCTACAATTCTAAGAAAAATCATTGAATGCGGAAACTAACCCGCATAAGCTACGAAGGGTTACACTGAATATAATACAGGAAGAAAAAAACTACCGAAAGAACACATCACAAACAAAGAAACAGAAAATGCAACAAACTTCACTTAATAAGCTCCCCCCTCCCCCAATAAATTACAGCGGCCTCAACTGACACGACACAAAAATGAACCAATGAACAGAAATAGCAGGAAACACCATCAGCTCACCCCCAGAAAAAATAAAATAAATAAAAATAACCAGCTCCCCCCCCAAAAAAAATAAATAAAAAATATTTATAAAATAAAAAAAATAAAAAAATTTAATTTAAAAAATGGTACCAACGAGAAGTCAATGGTAAACGGCTGTTGTGACACTGCAAATTTATTTGCGGTGGCTATCGAAAAGAGGTGGAGAATACTGGAAATCTGGGGAGACTTGTCACTCAGACTCCAGGGAATACCACCGGTTGCCGGTGAGCAATGACTGATTACCTGTGTGAGAACTCCTAGTGATCAAATTAAAAAAATAATAACACATAGTAATTGTAATAATCTAAATATAAATAGCAAAGATAGAAATTGACAAAAGTGTAATTGTAAAACAATAACTGTTTAGCAAAAAGCATAATCTACCTTACCACAATATATACAAATGGAGACCCGAATATTTAAAAAATACTATATAAGTGAAACTGCATTCGATATCAAAAAAAGATATAATAATCACAAAAAAAAATTTCATAACAAATACAGATTATTATTAAACTTCAGTAGAGCGGTCAGGCGAGAATAGTTCAAAAGACAATGTCTACAGTTCGTGGCTATTTCGCTTCACAATTAAGTAAGTAAAGTAAATAAAGTTTGGTGATGTAAAAAAAACTTAATCGTCAAGCGAAATAGCCACGCATTGTAGACATTAATCAAAGTTTACAGATATAAAACACTAACTTAATCGTGAATTGAAATAGCCAGGAACTGTAGGCATAAAATAAAGTTGAAAGATATAAAACACATACTTATTCGTGAAGGGAACTCGCCACGAACTGTAGACATAAACATAAAGTTTAAAGATGTCAAAAAACTTACTTAATCGTGAAGCGAAATAGTCATGAACTGTAAACACAGAATCAAGTTTACTTTGGAATAAAAAATAATAATGAAACCCTAATAAAAAAACGTAGATCGAATAATCAACAAAAACTATACTGTTAGTAATATGAATCCTAAATCTGATATATTGGCCATAAACATTTAAAAAATGATATTTGAACAAAAATTAATGTTATCGCAATAATTAACCCAGCACTCTAGTGTCATAGGTAGGTCACCCTTTTTTTGTTTGACCCGCTTCGAAGTGAAGCGCGCAAAAACCTCATGTAATTAGCCTGATGCTTTTCCTGGTTGGCTTGCTGTAAGTATATTTTATAGTACTACTAAGCTCTACTTGTGTATTGGGCACTGCTAACATCAATACTGAAAATATATTTGCATAATATCTTCTTTTATATTATAACTATTTAAAAATTGCAATTTTATTTCATTGTTTATTTGGATACCCCTCCAATGAATAACAGGGATCGCCTCCTAAATATTAGCGAAAATTCTTAGCTGTTCGTAAATGAATAGAGCA
The DNA here is from genome assembly GCA_963556195.1 of Sepiola atlantica. Taxonomy (NCBI): domain Eukaryota; kingdom Metazoa; phylum Mollusca; class Cephalopoda; order Sepiida; family Sepiolidae; genus Sepiola; species Sepiola atlantica. The sequence goes on from OY744519.1 coordinate 134,736,046, forward strand.
ATCTCGGATGATGAAAATACTTAATAGAAACATTTATATTTCACTCACTGTAGAAACCTGGTCGTGATGGCGGTGTAGATTAAACGCCTGCCTATTGTTTCGATCTTAGATTAAGGTACTTGCATATCTGTGAAACAGTCTGCATATGGATGATATATATATATTATGAGATCTCAGTTTATAACAGCTGTTGATCGATAACATTGACATGCCAGTGTCGCAGATTTTGTACATGTCTGTGTAAATAAAAATAATCATATATATATATATATATATATATATATATATATATATATATATATATATATAAAAATATATGATAATTTATTTCATTTTGACTACAAAATTGATTTTGTTTCACGAGAGCGATTTGAGGCGCTCCCGATCGTCATGTCTTGAAATAACATTATCTAAACAAAACCAATTTTGTAGTCAAAATGAAATAAATTATCATATATTTTTATATTTCTGCTCTATATTTTTTATTGAGCACTCTCATAAAGCCGGTTCAATTCCCCTGGATTTATACCCTGTGGATATATACCATACCCGGATTATATATATATATATATATATATATATATATATATATATATATATATATATATATATATATATATATATATAAAGAGAGAGGAGAAGCATGGGAGGGGGATGATAGATTATGACTCAAGTAAGATAGAGCTCGATTGACATGGATATACCGGATTTATATCGGATATGTTCATTTATAGCCGAATAATT
>OY744519.1:134744289-134764289 GCA_963556195.1 Sepiola atlantica
ATGTGTTGTTTTTTTGTTGACAAAAAACTAAATTCATTATAATGTGTGTGTATGTTTTTTAGATAGTAATCTTTAAATCAATTATAATTTTAATTAAACAATTTCATTCAATAAATGTGTTTAAATCAACAATTTAAAAAACTAAATACAGCGAACACTAATTTTCAAATCGGAAAAAAAGGTGTATCTGAAAATTATCAATAAAAAAAATCGGTACTCTTTTACTGCAGGACCCGCGATAACTTTCGAAAAAAAAAGTTTAGCTAAACTGAATTCTTTATAATGTGTGTGTGTGTGTGTGTGTGGGTTTATCAATTATTATTGTAATTAAACAATTTGATTCAATAAATTTGTGTTTAAAAAAATAATGGCTAATAAGATTAAGAAAATAAACAAACTCAGAACGTTTTAATAAAATAAATCAGTAAAGTATTAACTCGCCCGTTCAGAGGGAGATACGCTGTTTAATCAGTTGGACCTAGAGGAACGCTTCTGTTCAGAGGGAGGTACGCTGTTCAATCAGTTGGACGTAGAGGAAATAACTATATAACTCATTTTATAAATAAATAATAAAAGAAATAATTATAATTTATAAGTAAGATTATTAGCGAGAAAAATAGCGTAAATACATGTGGATATCTGAAGAGAACAATCATGAGTGTATATTTGCGAATACTAATTTATTAGAAGTTCAAATGCAATTGATTATGTAAATTGGGAAATACGCATAGTGTTTATAACGGTTTTTTTTAATAGTATATAATGAAGCTGGCGGACTTAACAAATAGTCATAGTACTCTGATGGAGTTTCGGCTTCAGCAGACAGACTGACAGACAGATACATAAACGCCATTATTAATACTAGCAAATATATGCTCCCTCCGGTCGCATATTTTTGCTAGGCTGCCACATCAGAAATGAAGGCTCACGCGTAAGCCAATGGAGCCCCAGTCATATTTCTGTGGTGGTTAGACATTGATTTTCTGTGTTTATGACCAAGATTATTTTTAATTGAAAATAAAGGAAAAAAAATCCGATTTTTGTTGTACCCTCGCCCATAAATAGAAAGACTTGTAGTTTAAAAAGAAAGAAAAAAAATGTTTTGTACCCCCTCAATTTTTTTATGTTACCAGTCATAGAAATATTTTTTAGTTAAGAAAAAAAACAAAACATTTTTTTGACCGCCTTCCCCAATTTTTTTACCCCCCCCCCTATACATGTAAATATTTTTAATTAAAAAGGAAAAAAATACCCTAACCCTAACTGTAACGATGGGGTCAAAGTTAGCGTGGGTCCAAAAATGAAAAAGCACCAAAAAATCAAATACAGTGAACACAGTGTGTGTGTGTGTGGGGGGGGGGGGGTTAGGTGTTTGTTTAATTACCTTTTTTTAATTAAATAATTTGATTCTACAATCAGTTGTATAGTTTTCCAGTACAATGTGTTAGTTTATTTTGTTGATATTAAAGAAAAAACACTCACATCTTTTTTTTTAATAAATAAAACAGGTCGTGAAAAAATGATAAAATTGGATATGAAAGTATTAAGAAATCAAATACAGTAAACACGAAAAGTTTTTTTAATTCTCGGAAAGAAAAAGTTTACCTGAACTGTGTGTGTGTGTGTGCGTGTGCGTGTGTGCGTGCGTGCGTGCGCCCGTTTTTATATAGTAATTTTTAAATCAATTATTATTTTAATTAAACAATTTGATTTAATAAATTTGTGTTTTAAAACATAATGGCTAAGAATAAACAAATTAGGACGGTTTTAAAAATGGAAAATTGAGCACGGTGGATTACAGCGTGTTGTTTACATATTAACATCGGCTGCTTAATGAGATCGCCATATTTAATTACCGGAGGGAGGGATGACACCACTGATTAAACAACTAATCGGCTGCTTAATCAGATCGCCATATTTAATTACCGGAGGGAGGACGCCACTTATTAAACAGCTAATGACTTTGCAATTTTAACAGTACTCGCGTTGAAATGGTTTAGTAACACGCCGGTTATGATGAAAATGGCTTTAATTAATTGTATGAATAATGTTTATTAATATAACCTTATCGGAAAATATTGTAAATACATATGTAAATTGGATAATAGCAGTTATAAGTGTATATTTGTAAATATGAATTTAATTGAAGGTTTAAAGGAATGACTTATGTTAATGGCAACACCCATCTGGTGTCTGAACGCCTTTTGATGACAGTATATAAAGAATTTCAAAAAGATTAGTTTCAGTAAAATAGTCATACTGGAGTTTCGGCTTCAGACAGACAGACAGACAGACAGATACATAAACTCCATTATTAATAGACTAGCAAATATATGCTCCCTCCGGTCGCATATTTTTGCTAGGCTGCCGCATCAGAAATGAAGGCTCACGCGTAAGCCAATGGAGCCCCAGTCATATTTCTGTGGTGGTTAGACATTGATTTTTTAGTTGAAAATAAAGGAAAAAAAATTCGACCCTACCCCGATTTTTGTTGTACCCTCGCCCATAAATAGAAAGACCTGTAGTTTAAAAAGAAAGAAAAAAATGTTTTGTACCCCCCTCAATTTTTTTATATTACCAGTCATTGAAATATTTTTTAGTTAAGAAAAAAAAATTTTTTTTTTGACCGCCTTCCCCCAATTCTTTTATCTTCCCCCCCCCCATACATGTAAATATTTTTAATTAAAAAGGAAAAAAAAAACTAACCCTAACTGTAACGACGGGGGCAAAGTTAGCGTGGGTCCTAAAATGAAAAAAGCACCAAAAAATCAAATACAGTGAACACAGTGTGTGTGTGTATGTGTGTGTGTGTGTGTGTGTGTGTGTGTGGGTGGGTGTTTGTTTAATGACCTTTTTTTAATTAAACAATTTGATTCTACAATCAGTTGTATAGTTTTCCAGTACAATGTGTTAGTTTACTTTGTTGACATTAAAGAAAAAAAAATCACATCTTTTTTTTTAATAAATAAAACATGTAATCATAAATTCTGTTGAGGTCGTGAAAAAATGATAATATTAGATATGAAAGTATTAAGAAATCAAATACAGTAAACACGAAAAGTTTTTTTAATTCTCGGAAAGAAAAAGTTTACCTGAACTGTGTGTGTGTGGGTGTGTGCGTGCGCGCGTTTTTATATAGTAATTTTTAAATCAATTATTATTTTAATTAAACAATTTGATTTTTTTAAACATAATGGCTAAGAATAAACAAACTTAGGACGGTTTTAAAAATGGAAAACTGAGCACGGTGAATACCAGCATTGTTGTTTACATATTTAACGTGCCATATTAACATCGTCTGCTTAATCAGATCGCCATATTTAATTACCGGAGGGAGGGAGGGAGGACACTACTGATTAAAAAGGCAATCGGCTGCTTAATCAGATCGCCATATTTAATTACCGGAGGGAGGGAGGACACCACTGATTAAACACCCAATGACTTTGTAATTTTAACAGTACTCGCGTTGAAATGGTTTAGAAAACACGCCGGTTATGATGAAAATGGCTGTAATTAATTGTATGAATAATTTTTATTAATATAACCTCATCGGAAAATATTGTGAATACATATGTAAATTTGATAATAGCAGTTATAAGTGTATATTTGTAAATATGAATTTAATTGAAGGTTTAAAGGAATGACTTATGTAAATAGGAAAACCCATCTGGTGTCTTAACGGCTTTTAATGACAGTATATAAAGAATTTCAAAAAGATTAGTTTCAGTAAAAAAAGATTAGTTTCAGTAAAATAGTCATACTGGAGTTTCGGCTTCAGACAGACAGACAGACAGATACATAAACTCCATTATTAATACTAGCAAATATATGCTCCCTTCGGTCGCATATTTTTGCTAGGCTGATGCATCAGAAATGAAGGCTCACGCGTAAGCCAATGGAGCCCCAGTCATATTTCTGTGGTGGTTAGACATTGATTTTCTGTGTTTTTGACCAAGAATATTTTTAGTTGAAAATAAAGAAAAAAAAAAATTCGACCCTACCCCGATTTTTGTTGTACCCTCGACTATAAATAGAAAGACTTGTAGTTTAAAAAGAGAGTAAATTTTTTTTGTACCCCCCCTCAATTTTTTTATATTACCAGTCATTAGACTATTTTTTAGTTTAGAAAAAAAAAAAAAAATTTTTGACCGCCTTCCCCCAATTTTTTTGTCTTCCGTTCTCCTATACATGTAAATATTTTTAATTAAAAAGGAGAAAAAAACAAACCTAACCTTAACTGTAACGACGGGGTCAAAGTTAGCGTGGGTCCTAAAATGAAAAGGCACCAAAAAATCAAATACAGTGAACGCGTGCGCGTGTGTGCGTGTGTGTGTGCGTGTGTGTGTACCTTTTTTTAATTAAACAATTTGATTCTACAATCAGTTGTATAGTTTTCCAGTACAATGTGTTAGTTTATTTTGTTGACATTAAAGAAAAAAAATCACATCTTTTTTTAATAAATAAAACATGGAATCATAAATTCTGTTGAGCTCGTGAAAAAATGATAATATTGGATATGAAAGTATTAAGAAATCAAATACAGTAAACAGGGAAAAAGTTTTAACTCTCAGAAAGAAAAAGTTTACCTAGACTGTGTGTGGGTGTGTTCTTTCGCACGCGCGTTTTTATATAGTAATTTTTAAATCAATTATTATTTTAATTAAACAATTTGATTTAATAAATTTGTGTTTTAAAACATAATGGCTAAGAATAAACAAACTTAGGACGGTTTTAAAAATGGAAAACTGAGCACGGTGTTTGCCAGCATTGTTGTTTACATGTTTAACGTGCCAGATTAACGTCGGCTGCTTAATCAGATCGCCATATTGAATTACCGGAGGGAGGGAGGGCATACTGATTCAACAGCCAATCGTCTGCTTAATCAGATCGCCATATTTAATTACCGGAGAGAGGGAGGACACTACTGATTAAACAGCCAATCGGCTGCTTAATCAGATCGCCATATTTAATTACCGGAGAGAGGGAGGACACTACTGATTAAACAGCCGATCGGCTGCTTAATCAGATCGCCATATTTAATTACCGGAGGGAGGAAGGACACCACTGATTAAAAAGCCAATCGGCTGCTTAATCAGATCGCCATATTTAATTACCGGAGGGAGGGAGGACACCACTGATTAAACAGCCAATCGGCTGCTTAATCAGATCGCCATATGTAATTACCGGAGGGGGGGGCACTACTGATTAAACAGCCATTAGGCTGCTTAATCAGATCGCCATATTTAATTACCGGAGGGAGGGAGGGCACCACTGATTAAAGAGCCAATCGGCTACTTAATCAGATCGCCATATTTAATTACCGGAGGGAGGGAGGGCACTACTGATTAAACAGCCAATCGCCTGCTTAATCAGATCGCCATATTTAATTACCGGAGGGAGGGAGGGGACTACTGATTAAACAGCCAATCGGCTGCTTATCAGATCGACATATTTAATTACCGGAGGGAGGGAGGACACCACTGATTAAACAGCCAATCGCCTGCTTAATCAGATCGCCATATTTAATTACCGGAGGGAGGGAGGGCACTACTGATTAAACAGCCAATCGCCTGCTTAATCAGATCGCCATATTTAATTACCGGAGGGAGGGAGGACACTACTGATTAAAAAGCCAATCGGCTGCTTAATCAGATCGCAATATTTAATTACCGGAGGGAGGGAGGACACTATGGATTAAAAAGCCAATCGGCTGCTTAATCAGATCACCATATTTAATTACCGGAGGGAGGGAGGACACTATGGATTAAAAAGCCAATCAGCTGCTTAATCAGATCGCCATATATAATTACCGGAGGGAGGGAGGACACTACTAATTAAAAAGCCACTCGTCTGCTTAATCAGATCGCCATATATAATTACCGGAGGGAGAGAGGACACTACTGATTAAAAAGCCACACGGCTGCTTAATCAGATCGCCATATTTAATTACCGGAGGGAGGGAGGACGCCACTTATTAAACACCCAATGACTTTGCAATTTTAACAGTACTCGCGTTGAAATGGTTTAGAAAACACGCCGATTATGATGAAAATGACTGTAATTAATTGTATGAATAATGTTTATTAATATAACCTCATCGGAAAATATTGTAAATACATATGTAAATTTGATAACAGCAGTTATAAGTGTATATTTGAAAATATTAATTTAATTGAAGGTTTAAAAGAATGAGTTATGTTAATAGCAAAACCCATTAGGTGTCTAAGCGACTTTTAGTGACAGTATATAAAGAATTTCAAAAAGATTAATTTCAGTAAAATAGTCATACTGGAGTTTCGGCTTCAGACAGACAGACAGACAGATACATTAACTCCATTATTAATAGATATATATATATATATATATATATATATATATAATTATAAACAGTTGTTTTTATCTACATACGTATACGTTTCATCTTTTCGAGAACATCAGTATAGAGACTATTATTCATACCGGTCGCAGGATTCGAAACCCCGGAAGACTAGTCATGTTTTTAACTCAAATTTCTACTCTGGCCCACGCGGATACTACAAACGACCTGATAAATCAGCGAGGGATTACACCTATTAAAAGCAGGTGGCTAAAAGTCGGCCTGTCTGTATATGTAAATTGTATTTTCCCCTCCAATTCATTCTTTCTAAATTTCTCTCCCCCCCTCTCTCTCCCCCTCTCTCTCTCTCTCGCTCTCTGTCTCTCTACTTATCTATCTCTCTCGTGCACATGCATTTATTTCTGTTTCTTTGTACTGTTAAAAATCAAACCTTTTAAAAAACCAACAAGCGAGGAGCAGGAGCCAACCGTGCGAGCATTGATGACACTTGGGTAACAACAGAAGATGCACGGGTGTACGATGTTATACACCGCGACGGTAAGCAGTATCCAACAACTGTAGATGCACAAAATGATTTGAGACGCACGGAGACCAGTCGGCGACGTTACAGAATTCCATCTCGAAAAGTTACTACCTTTTGGCATGAATCTCCGATTGAAGAAAAATGGCGAAAACGAAACTAAAATCTTATAAATAAGTAAATCAAATGGAGAAAAATGTCGTCTGTGGTAAGGAATGATAAGTTTGGTTTATTTTTGGTCGACGTTTTCAGACTTTTGAAACGGCCATCAGGGATAACGTTTATTAGATGTAGAATTCGGTCAATAGGTCGGTCACGATTATGTTTTAAATATAGTTTTAGTTGAGCTGTCACGCTTAAGTTTTAAATAGCGTTTTAGTTTAGATGTCACGCTTTAAAAATAATGGCTAATAAGATTAAGAAAATAAACAAACTCAGAACGTTTTAATAAAATAAATCAGTAAAGTATTAACGCGCCCGTTCAGAGGGAGGTACGCTGTTTAATCAGTTAGACGTAGAGGAACGCTCCCGTTCAGAAGGAGGTACGCTGTTCAATCAGTTAGACGTAGAGGAAATAACTACGTAAATCATTTTATAAATAAATAATAAAAGAAATAATTATAATTTATAAGTAAGATTACTAGCGAGCAAAATAGCGTAAATACATGTGGATATCTGAAGAGAACAATCATGAGTGTATATTTGCGAATACTAATTTATTAGAAGTTCAAAAGCAATTGATTATGTAAATTGGGAAATGCGCATAGTGTTTAAGGCGGTTTTTTTAATAGTATATAATGAAGCTGGCGGACTTAATAAATAGTCATAGTACTCTGATGGAGTTTCGGCTTCAGACAGACAGATATATAAACTCCATTATTAATATCTATATATATATATATATATATAGAGAGAGAGAGAGAGAGAGAGAGATAATTCTATATACAGGGTGGCGCAAAAGTCGCGCATTGGTTTGTTTAGGTGATAGAAACTACAACATTTAAAGTAATTTACTAGGCTTTTCTGATAAATAATACATTTACTTGGTAATTTTGTTGTAGTAGTTTTAAACAATAATATCTTTTAAATGGCCACCATTTTCGGCCTCACAAGGACGGGCTCTAACTAGGGCATTTTCCATTACACTCCTTAGAATAACTGGCTCTAGTTCTTTGAAGTGACCTTTATAACATTCCAATCTGGGTGTCTCGTCTTCGAGTTGAGGTGTCTGGATTTTCAGCAATGCTATCCTCAACGAGTGCTACATTTTCCGCTGTCCGTACTGAACGTGGTCTGCCAGATCGTGGAAGATCACTGACTGAACCCTGCTGCTGAAACCGGGCCACAAGACGATCAATTGTGGTCTGACTCTTTGGGTTAAGGTTATTGAACGATGGTTTCCGAAGTAAAGTTCAATCATTTTGGTTCGTTGTTCGGTGTTATATTTTTCCATGATAAATTATCTACGTTTATATCTGTAATATTCTGAAAAATAAGGAGAAAATTTGATTAAATGTTAAAGCTGTTACTGATTCCAATTAATGCGTAACTTTTGCGCCACCCTGTATATATATATAATTATAAACAGTTGTTTTTATCTACATTTTTAAATGCTAGTTCAGCTGTCACGCTTAAGTGTGAAATAACATATCCATCACAAAATGCGTAGATTGACTGGACGTATCTCAAGAATAGCCGTCCTTGTTTGTGATTGGCTGAAGTAGAATTCATCATCATTCACATGTACGTCAACCAGCGTCGGTGTTGACAACGACTAACAAATCACTCCGCAAGAGGGCGCTTAAATAAATAAAGCTATGATTCTTAAACATTTTGCTCAACGCCATTCTTTTATTCAACCCCCCTCCCACACCTCCACTCAATCATTCCCTAATAGATTCCGAGGGTCGGCCGTCAGTTCAGGTTTGACGAGAAATATAAACTTCATTTACAACCGTTGATTTAGCATTTTCAGATAGGGCATCACATCTGTATAACTGGCTATGTCAGTGGATCGGTAGCATTTTTTTTACTAATCAGTCTACACTGATCTAGGCTAAATAGATCGACAGTTAAATGATGCTGAATACTATGAGATGATTGGAAATGTTTACATATCATCCATTTAAAACAACAATCACGAAAACAGTAATTCTTCCCCCTTTGTCAGACAAATAGAATGTGTGGACACAATACGAGAAGTGAGAGTAACGAAGCAGCCGAAAATAAACACAAAGTCCACTTTTTACTCAATGCTGCTTTGGCTTGCTATCTACGTGTCATGAATCTACGTTGTTATGCTATCTACACTTTGTTATGCAATCTACACACTATATTGCAATAAACACGGTGCAAGAGAAAAGTAAACACTTTCCCTAATTGGTTTCGAAAGAATGTGAGGTTACCGAGCTTGGAACCCTAACCCATAACCTCAGCCCCAACACTAACTGTAACGTTTAAAGAAAAGAATGTGCAACACTTCAGCCAATTATTCAACTAGAAGTCGCTGAAGGCTCAGTAACGACAAATATAGATATCAACACAAAGTAGCACCCGTATGAGGTAGATATAGATAGCGGCTCCTTACTCTCCATGAGTATAGATGGCCGTTAGCTCTCATGGAGATCATTCGTTCTTTGATAACTCTTGATTTTAGTGTTGTTGATGAATACTATGAGAGCATTGAAAATTTCCACATACAATAGTCAATCACGAAAACAGCATTTCTTCCTCTTTTGTCAGGCACATGGAATAGGTGGGCAGAATAGTCGAAGCGATGGTTATGCGGCTGCCGAAGGTAAACCCAGTCTACTTTTTACTCTCTATCAGTATGAATGACCGTTGGTTTTAACGCAGCCCTTTCGCCCTTTAACCTAGGAAGAGGCAAACGCCTACCCGATGCGGAAGTTTAGTCGCCGAAAGATCGACTATAAAAATATGTTGTACTATTTTGTATAGGAGCAGCAGGTAAGAGAGTGGGCTAGAACTTAACCATATGCGAACCGTGGCCATTAAACTTTACGAAGCAATGTACGAGCGTCAAATGCCTGCATTTGATTGCATTTCTACCTTAACTTTGAAAATATTCTATTGTGATGTATGAAATATAAAGGGAGAAAAGAAAAAAAGCCAATTCGAAAAAAAACCCCAGATATTTCATTCAACTTTCTAACCGGACACATATTTTGTTAGTGTCTTGGCCATGTTTTCATGAGTGCCGCTGCTAGATAATCTTGCGTGAATTTCTAGTGGTTTTACCTGGACCCTACGTGTGGACTGTCGACATTTTGAAATTCATTCCTCTTTGTTGGAAGATAACAAGGATGAAACAAGAACATGAACACGTTGAATATTCACAATTCACTTTAACTTATCCTCCTGCAGTCGCAATGTAAACAATTCTTGGAATGTGGACTAAGATCAGAGTGTAGTATCTGTTCCGATGTATGCTACACTCTATAGACCGGTAGCGTCTTGACCGGTGTGCGGTATTGTCCTGTGCAGTTCTAGGAGGTCAACCCTACCAAGCTTTGCCTTCTCACCCTTTGAGAAGGAGTTAGTTTATTGCTAATCGCCTGAGGCGTCCCTACCGCGGAATGCCGACGGGGCTGCCCAGACATTTTTGTAGACCAGAGGGCTCTTCCTCTTTTCAATCCCACTTTCCCAACCTTGTGTCACATCTTACCGCAGTGAGGGGTAAAATCAAGTCCAGAAGGCCAAGACGGTACCAGTCTACAGAGTGTAACATCCATCGGAACAGATACTACACTCTGATCTTATAAGATCAGAGTGTAGTATCTGTTCCGATGGATGTTACACTCTGTAGACTGGTACCGTCTTGGCCTTCTGGCCTTGATTTCACCAGTCTGAGTTATTGTTCTATGAGGTCCACCCTCGTAGGCTTTACATTACCATTAGTTTATTGCTAATCGCCTGAGGCGCCCCCACCGAGGAATGCTGACGGGGCTGCTCGGGCATTTTTATAGGCTACAGCGCGCTAATTCTAGTGCGGTAGAAGTCATGAGTAATTCGTAATTATATTCTTAGTATCGCATGCACTGGGGATTGAACCGTCAACCTTCAGAAAACTGTCACTTAGAATTGAGTATTAGTTATATCCGTTACGCCACAGGTCCTGAAGAAAGTCGAAGGTTACATCGGCCAAAACGTTGTGAGAAAAACACTCAAGATGAGAACGATATTCGAATAATCCAAATAATAAAAATTGTTAATCCTCATCGGAAGAACTTCCGAAACATAACTTTAATTTATTTTATTCATAACTGGAAAATTTACATAGAATTCCATGACTGAAACTACTAGGTTAGTGGGTGAAGTATATTTCATTTTGATCAAAGGAGAGACGATGATATTATAAGATCAGCGTTTGTGCCAGACAACTTTAATTTATTGTTATTTTGTTGTGGAGTGACAAACACTCTTCACTACCAGAATGAATTAAGTCCGAAAACGACTATACATAGTGTGTATTTGTTATTTGTTAGAGCAATAATTAAACAAGTATATAGTTGATTTCCAATATTGTGTTCCAGTGTACGTATTCCTATTAACTGCCGGACTACGACACAACAAATTTCTAACATGAAAATAAATTCAGACCTCTATAACACTATATAAGGTGCTTTTCAGAAATAGGTATCCATAGATCCGCAGTCGTGACGTAAGCAGTTCTTACTAAGAACGGAGAAAGGCGAATCAATCCCGCCTGTAACTTGCCAGACGACTATTTTTCACTCAATTAGAAAAATCAAGTTTCTACTTTTACGTGGGTTTTTTGACACGCTTATTACTTTTGCAACATTTCATTTGAAATTTTTCACTCAATTAGTATAATCAAGTTTCTACTTTTACGTGGGTTTTTTGACACGCTTATTACTTTGCAACTTTTCATTTGAAATTTTTCACTCAATTAGTATAATCAAGTTTCTACTTTTACGTGGGTTTTTTGACACGCTTATTACTTTTGCAACTTTTCATTTGAAATTTTTCACTCAATTAGTATAATCAAGTTTCTACTTTTACGTGGGTTTTTTGACACGCTTATTACTTTTGCAAGTTTTCATTTGAAATTTTTCACTCAATTAGTATAATCAAGTTTCTACTTTTACGTGGGTTTATTGACACGCTTATTACTTTTGCAACTTTTCATTTGAAATTTTTCACTCAATTAGTATAATCAAGTTTCTACTTTTACGTGGGTTTTTTGACACGCTTATTACTTTTGCAACTTTTCATTTGAAATTTTTCACTCAATTAGTATAATCAAGTTTCTACTTTTACGTGGGTTTTTTGACACGCTTATTACTTTTGCAACTTATCATTTGAAATTTTTCACTCAATTAGTATAATCAAGTTTCTACTTTTACGTGGGGTTTTTGACACGCTTATTACTTTTGCAACTTTTTATTTGAAATTTTTCACTCAATTAGTATAATCAAGTTTCTACTTTTACGTGGGTTTTTTGACACGCTTATTACTTTTGCAACTTTTCATTTGAAATTTTTCACTCAATTAGTATAATCAAGTTTCTACTTTTACGTGGGGTTTTTGACACGCTTATTACCTTTGCAACTTTTTATTTGAAATTTTTCACTCAATTAGTATAATCAAGTTTCTACTTTTACGTGGGTTTTTTAACACGCTTATTACTTTTGCAACTTTTCATTTGGAATTTTTCACTCAATTAGTATAATCAAGTTTCTACTTTTACGTGGGGTTTTTGACACGCTTATTACTTTTGCAACTTTTCATTTGAAATTTTTCACTCAATTAGTATAATCAAGTTTCTACTTTAACGTGGGGTTTTTGACACGCTTATTACTTTTGCAACTTTTCATTTGAAATTTTTCACTCAATTAGTATAATCAAGTTTCTACTTTTACGTGGGTTTTTTGACACGCTTATTACTTTTGCAACTTTTCATTTGAAATTTTTCACTCAATTAGTATAATCAAGTTTCTACTTTTACGTGGGGTTTTTGACACGCTTATTACTTTTGCAACTTTTTATTTGAAATTTTTCACTCAATTAGTATAACTAAGTTTCTACTTTTACGTGGGTTTTTTGACACGCTTATTACTTTTGCAACTTTTCATTTGAAATTTTTCACTCAATTAGTATAATCAAGTTTCTACTTTTACGTGGGTTTTTTAACACGCTTATTACTTTTGCAACTTTTCATTTAAAATTTTTCACTCAATTAGTATAATCAAGTTTCTACTTTTACGTAGGGTTTTTGACACGCTTATTACTTTTGCAACTTTTTATTTGAAATTTTTCACTCAATTAGTATAATCAAGTTTCTACTTTTACGTGGGGTTTTTGACACGCTTATTACTTTTGCAACTTTTTATTTGAAATTTTTCACTCAATTAGTATAATCAAGTTTCTACTTTTACGTGGGTTTTTTGACACGCTTATTACTTTTGCAACTTTTCATTTGAAAATTTTCACTCAATTAGTATAATCAAGTTTCTACTTTTACGTGGGGTTTTTGACACGCTTATTACTTTTGCAACTTTTTATTTGAAATTTTTCACTCAATTAGTATAATCAAGTTTCTACTTTTACGTGGGTTTTTTAACACGCTTATTACTTTTGCAACTTTTTATTTGAAATTTTTCACTCAATTAGTATAATCAAGTTTCTACTTTTACGTGGGTTTTTTGAAACGCTTATTACTTTTGCAAGTTTTCATTTGAAATTTTTCACTCAATTAGTAAAATTAAGTTTCTACTTTTACGTGGGGTTTTTGACACGCTTATTACTTTTGCAACTTTTCATTTGAAATTTTTGGGCTACCTTTTCATTTACCTTTACTGAAAGTGTTTGGTTAGGGTTAGCTTAGAGTTCGGTAAGGGTTAGGGTAAAAACAGTTCGGTTCGTATTGTGTAGAAGTACACTTAAATACAAGGTAGAATCAACATTTTCTTTCCTTAAATAACTTTTTGCAAAAAAAAAATAAATAAATAAAAAATAAGATAATTATACATTAAGTATTTTTCCGCTTAAGTTCGTTAAAGTTCGCCAGTCTCGGAAGTCTCCGGTGAAACTCGGAATTGATGACGTAAGTACTGAAATTTTATTGGATACCTATTCTTAAAAACTACCCATATATATTCTGAAACTACATTACGATACTTTGTTAAGTAGATATCATTTTGGTTAAAGGGGAGACAATAATATACTGACTCCTGCGTCGCGACAGACAACGTTATTTTATTTGATCAATAACTTGCAAATTAAAGAAATAAACAAACAAGAATTGAAATAGAAACATAGGGTCCAGGGCTTGGAGCCGTAATAACTTACACAGAGAAATACCGGGTGTGCTTCGAAAGGGTTAAAATTTCAGTGTACTAACAACCATTCCCACTCAATCAATACTTCACATTATCCTTTAGCTCCCACCCCCCAAATTGAAAATTATAAAATTAAGAGGCAAATATGAAATTAAAATTTCAGACAAAATTGAAATTAGTCATTGAATAATGGACGAGCACGGCAACATGCTAGTAGAAATAAGGACACAAACAGAGCATTATAAGCTGGCCGAAGATATTTCGGTCGATGTATTCGACCATATTCATTTAGTAAATTTAGATGATTTGTAAAAAAATAGGTCGATGTCAAAAATCTAAATTTACCGAATGAATATGGTCGAACCAATCGACCAAAATACTTTGATCTAGCTTTAATGATGTGTTTGGGTCATTATTTCTTCTAGCATGTTGACATGCTTATCCACTATTCAATAAACTAATTTCCATATCAAATGTAAACATTTATGTTTCAAAACGGTAATGCGATCTTAAGGGCCGAGAAACAGGATCACATAGGGTTAATCAGTCAATCTCGGGCCTTTTTGCTCATATATATATATATATATATATATATATATCAGTAGAAAGGGGTAGACAGATTATAAACCATTGTTTCGTAAATGTATCATTTTTTGTTTGTAAAGAAAACTAATTTTTTGTTTGTTTAGAATTCTAATTTTCGAAATCTTAGATTAAAATAAATGTTATTTATTTTAACACACACATTGTTATGGTTTTCTCAACAAACAAAAAATGATACATATATATATATATATATATATATATATATATATATATATATATATATATATATATATATATATATATTTTGATTTTATTCCATTAGTTGCGACAAAACAGGTTTTGTTTCATTGGTGCGGATAGCTACCAATTCATCAGGCCGGCGAAAGGAACTCAAATGGCATAAAATTTTAAGTTTACTTTAACGGGAGATTGAAAATTGAAAATACATTGGAGGGGGAGGGGGATAGAGTTGGGGCTTGGTCTATAACGGCGACATGGGACATGAGAGGGGAGGGGGGAGGACCTCAACAAGTCGTGTTTCAAATTATTACGTGGGAGGTTTTGCACGTGTCAGTGCTGCGACAATCTCAATCTCGGCCGGGGCGGGAGGGGGGAGATGGGGCGACGGCCAGAGTGAGTCAAATTCAAAATGAGAATAAAACTATGATTATAACCGTCGTTCTTATTTTATTTTAATTCTAATAAGTAATTATCATGTGGATAAAAATGTTTGATAATTTTAATTTAGGGTATTAATTGCTACTTTTGCATTTTATTTATTTTATTTTAATGTTTTGTTTATTATTTGTAGTGAATTTTGTTGTGATTATATTTTTTTTAAATTGTGATTATATTATACCGAGATCAATACTAGTGGAATCTTTTATAAAAAAAATGTTTTCTGGTGTTACCAGTCATATCACCAACAAAACCGATTATGACAATGGCAATGTCCGCCAACCATACCCACGACAGTCGCAGCGACAACAGCCTTATGTAAAAGCCTTAATAAAAATAAAATAAAAATAAAAATAAAGTAAAAATAAAGATAAATATAAATAAAATTAGAATAAAAATAGAAATAGAAATAACAAGTTTGTAAGAATATTAATGATAATAACAATGATAATAATAATAATAATAATAATAGTATTAAAAAAAAAAAAAAAAAAAAAAAAAAAATAATAATAATAATAATAATAATAATAATACTGATAAATATCACCATCATTACCATTTTGCTACTTGTGAAGTCAGTGGGCGAAATAAGTCGACAAGTGATGGTAGGCTTTTTTAATTCCACTGCCAATGACAAGGACTAAGTACCAGTTAATAATTAAGTGTTCAAGGTAGTGATCGAGGGGTTAAGTAATTGAAATTAGTCTAAGTGATATCAGTGTTGATAGCTGTCCCAGTTATGGGTTTATGTTAGAATTGGTAGTATGGCTGAGAGGTTATTGAGGCTGTGCATTATAGGTAGTACGTAGAGATTTGATATTATTGGTAGTTTAGAGGGGTGGTTATATATTTATAGATTCATCAAGACTTGTTGGGGTGGGATTGGGTTGTAAATTTGGGTGGGTGGGTAGGGGGTTATAGTGTGTTTTGGGGTAGTGTATAGTGGGGGTTAAATGTTATCATTCATTTTTGTAAAAAACAAAAACAAAAAACTGTTAATTTTATGTTGAAGTTAAGTAGGGTTGGTGTGGGGTTAAGGTGGGGTATGTGGGTTGCTAAGGAGGTAGAGTCTACTATGTTTACAGTTGATAGATGTCTCTTGTTTTCTATTTAAGAGTTTGTTTTTGTCCTTAAAGCGGATAATTTCCAGTTTTTCATTTAAGCATAATCTACATGGAGAGTTTATTGATTTGCAGGTGCTGGATTTTTTAAAGATTTTCCACTTTATTATGGGAGTTTCTTTTTTGGTTTTTAGTTTGTGGTAGTGTAGTGAAAGTCCGGTTTGCCCAGGATGGTCTGGGTTGTTGAAGGAGAGTTTATGGTTGTAGAATCTTTCCTTGAAGTTGTTGCCTGAACTTAATAAACACTCATTTCCCCAATAACAGCATACTCCATAAAATTTTCAATAAGAATACACTAAAACTCAGCTATTGTTGTGGTGACAATTTAGAAAAAATCATAACAAAGCACAACATGAAAATACTAAACACCCCAGTAACCTCAAATTCTAAAAGAACATGCAACTGTAATAACAAATCAAACTGCCCCCTAAATCAAAAGTGCCTATCAACCCAAGTGGTCTATGAAGCATCTATCTCCTCAACTGAAAACCCATCCCAGACTAACTATTATATTGGTCTGGCAGGCAACAACTTCAAGGAAAGATTCTACAACCATAAACTCTCCTTCAACAACCCAGACCATCCTGGGCAAACCGGACTTTCACTACACTACCACAAACTAAAAACCAAAAAAGAAACTCCCATAATAAAGTGGAAAATCTTAAAAAAATCCAGCACCTGCAAATCAATAAACTCTCCATGTAGATTATGCTTAAATGAAAAACTGGAAATTATCCGCTTTAAGGACAAAAACAAACTCTTAAATAGAAAACAAGAGACATCTATCAACTGTAAACATAGTAGACTCTACCTCCTTAGCAACCCACATACCCCACCTTAACCCCACACCAACCCTACTTAACTTCAACATAAAATTAACAGTTTTTTGTTTTTGTTTTTTACAAAAATGAATGATAACATTTAACCCCCACTATACACTACCCCAAAACACACTATAACCCCCTACCCACCCACCCAAATTTACAACCCAATCCCACCCCAACAAGTCTTGATCAATCTATAAATATATAACCACCCCTCTAAACTACCAATAATATCAAATCTCTACGTACTACCTATAATGCACAGCCTCAATAACCTCTCAGCCATACTACCAATTCTAACATAAACCCATAACTGGGACAGCTATCTACACTGATATCACTTAGACTAATCTCAATTACTTAACCCCTCGATCACTACCTTGAACACTTAATTATTAACTGGTACTTAGTCCTTGTCATTGGCAGTGGAATTAAAAAAGCCTACCATCACTTGTCGACTTATTTCGCCCACTGACTTCACAAGTAGCAAAATGGTAATGATGGTGATATTTATCAGTATTACTATTATTATTATTATTAGTATTATTATTATTATTATTATTATTATTATTATTATTATTATTATTTTAATACTATTATTATTATTATTATTATTATTATTATTATTATCATTGTTATTATCATTAATATTCTTACAAACTTGTTATTTCTATTTCTATTTTTATTCTAATTTTATTTATATTTATCTTTATTTTTACTTTATTTTTATTTTTATTTTTATTAAGGCTTTTACATAAGGCTGTTGTCGCTGCGACTGTCGTGGGTATGGTTGGCGGACATTGCCATTGTCATAATCGGTTTTGTTGGTGATATGACTGGTAACACCAGAAAACTTCTTTTATAAAAGATTCCACTAGTATTGATCTCGGTATAATATAATCACAATTTAAAAAAAATATAATCACAACAAAATTCACTACAAATAATAAACAAAACATTAAAATAAAATAAATAAAATGCAAAAGTAGCAATTAATACCCTAAATTAAAATTATCAAACATTTTTATCCACATGATAATTACTTATTAGAATTAAAATAAAATAAGAACGACGGTTATAATCATAGTTTTATTCTCATTTTGAATTTGACTCACTCTGGCCGTCGCCCCATCTCCCCCCTCCCGCCCCGGCCGAGATTGAGATTGTCGCAGCACTGACACGTGCAAAACCTCCCACGTAATAATTTGAAACACGACTTGTTGAGGTCCTCCCCCCTCCCCTCTCATGTCCCATGTCGCCGTTATAGACAAAGCCCCAACTCTATCCCCCTCCCCCTCCAATGTATTTTCAATTTTCAATCTCCCGTTAAAGTAAACTTAAAATGTTATGCCATTTGAGTTCCTTTCGCCGGCCTGATGAATTGGTAGCTATCCGCACCAATGAAACAAAACCTGTTTTGTCGCAACTAATGGAATAAAATCAAAAAAATATATATTTTGCTCTGAATTTTCATTGAGCACTCTCATAAACCCGGTTTCAACTTCCTTCGGATTCATACCCCCTGGATATTTGTAACAAGTTTATTATATATATATATATATATATATTGAAATAATAAAACAATAGTAAAATTACATAATTTGCAAGTTTATTATCATCATCAGATGTTTAAAAAAAGGAATAAAATAAAATATTAGAATGACCTTTAATCCATGGATATTCGAATAATGTACTCATATCGTCAAAAAAAAAAAACAACCTGCTAATTATTGGTAAGTATTCGTAAGTATTGCTAATTATTGGTAAGTATTAATTAAAAAAATTTCAGGCCCGATTTTAATTCATGCTTAAAGCAAAAATAGTAAAACAATGTTTCAATAATGAGCATGAAGTCACGAATGTATCGATACAGTCGTTGAAAAAATCACATCAGAACAGTGTATTGTAATAGTGAAAGGTAATGAATTCCAATAGAATACAGGAACGATTCAAAAGTCAAAAGTCTATGAAAAAATTAGTATATATGTAGAATCATCATGCGACGACTTAAACTATCTTATCAAGTGAAGTAAATATGGCATACTTACCAATAATTAGAAACTTATTTTTTTTTCTTCTGAGGATAAGAGTGATTCTTTGTAAATCCATGGATTAAAGGAGATTCTCATATGTTATGTTATTCCTCGTTTTAAACACCTGATGATTATAATAAACCTGTAAAGTATGTAATTTTTCTTTTGTTTCATTATTTCAATATTTCCTATAGCAATGCTCTATCCCATGTATCGAGCATATACCTATCACGATAACATCTAATATAAAATAATTACCTTCATAGTTTATATATATATATATATATATATATATATATATATATATATATATATATATATATATATAAGTAGAGTATATATGCACAATAGAATAAAACACAGTGTAAGTATAGGTATAGTCAAGATATAGGAATTCAAGAACTCTAATACTGCAATTATTAGTATCAGCTCAATAGTTGATTTTTAAGATCAATCAGAGCTTTTATAAAGTAAGTTGAGATAAATAAAAATAATACATTATTTATATGAGTTCTTGAAACTGATATAAATGATGTACAAATTTTATTTACTTCAACTTACTTCATATATATATATATATATATATATATATATATATGTGTGTGTTTTTCGTTCAAGT
>OY744519.1:134769289-134794289 GCA_963556195.1 Sepiola atlantica
TATTTTCATAGCTTACTATATATATATATATATATATATATATATATATATATGTCTTTTAATGAGAAATAATTTAAGCCGTCCATCTAAGCTATGATTCGAGTCCTTTTTACGCGATTTGTTTAACACTCTTAAGAAGGTTCACTATGTTTGTCCGCCGTATTTAACATAAATAGGGTTTATTTCTGTACTCGTCGTGTAACGGTTTGAATTGACCTCATTGGTTAGAGTGCTCGAAATTCAGTTAAAAAAGGTTCGAATCGTGTGACCCGTTATAACAGTTATCTCGACACTGAAGATTCCACGAGGATGAAACATATACGTATGTCGGTAATAATGAAATATTTATTATTAAATAATTATTTGTAGCCCTCTTTTGGCCGGGCCCTTTAATGAGAAATAATATAAGTCGCATAATCTAAGCTATAATTAAAGTATATTTCTACGCGATTTATTGCACATTGTTGGGACGACTGACTATGTTTGCCGTCTGATTTGACATAAATATACTTTATTTCTCTACTTGTCCTGTAACCGCTAGAATGGGTCCCATTGGTAAGAGCGCTTGGAATTGCGTTAAAATGAAGATAACTCGTATTCTGGGATTCGAATTTTGCGACTGGTTTGGACAGTTATCTCCACACTGAAGATTCCGCAAGGATTAAACGTATATGTGTGTGGATAATAATGAAATATTTATCATTAGATAATTATATATATATATATATATATATATATATATATATATATATATATATATATATATATATATATATATATATGTATATATATATATATGTATGTGTGTGTGTGCGTGTGTCATGAAAGGTGTTTTCTATGTTTGTTATTAAATGTTAAAATCAGATTATTGATTTAATCATGAGATGCCCAAACGGGCACAATAAATGCTAAATGAATAAACATATGCTGTAAGATATACATTATTTTTGCCTTTAGAAATTAATTGAACTATGACCTCGTACCGAGTTTTCTTCATTCATTAAGCTTGACTGTTTCTGAACCGAGATTTGATAATCTTTTATGGCGACGTCATCATGGTAGAATGGCCAAATTCCAAGCAGCAAGACATCCATTCCTGATAACGGTCAACAACGACCGCCATTTTCGTTATTCTTCTACTCGTGTTAATTTCGCTCGCGTGATTTCCTGATGCTTACCCCCCCCCCCCCCCAAAAAAAAAATAAAACGCGTTAATAAAGACCACTAATCTACTCCGTTTGATCCAACTCACGCTCCGGTGATCCACAATTTGCTGTTTAGTGTCAGAAACAAAAATCCCAACTTCCATCAGCAATTCTTTGAATTATGTTTGGTTAGAGACCACCAGAACCGCCGTACAGCCGAATCTCTTAGAAAATGTTCGCATACATGCAATTATTTTTTATTAGCAGGGCTACCTGGCGTTGTCACGGATCCTGGAAAAAAATAGAATAGTTTTTAAAACGTTTTTAACCTTTCTGATCAAAATGAAATATACTTATCCAAGTATTTTGATTAATGTAGTTTCCTAATATATATGTTTATCGGGTCTATCTATCTAAAAGAATATGACAATAAAAGGACAGCAATAAATATGTATATATGCGTAAAGAAAAAGAATCCAACATTTTGTTTACTTACCCTTTTAAAATTAATCCATTAGATGCATGACGTTTTTTTAAATTTTCAAATTTCGAATGTTCGCGGTACCGATAGGCTCACAAATATTCTCATAACTGTTGTGGGTACTTATATAGTTTACGTCTCCATCTCCGGCAACTTAGTGTCAGCAGTTTACGTAAGCAGCCGGAAGATACCGACGCGATTAGCCAATCAACTGTCAGCAGACGACAAGTTTCAATAAAATCGTTAAATTCATTAAATAAAAGAAAACTTTTTAAACCGTAAATGAATTTCAACACTCTCTGTTAACGTATCAAATCTCCCAAATGGGGTCATCGCTTTCTGTCAATTTTTTTATTTTTTATTTATAACCGTTTTTATTTTCATATAATTAAACATACATTGACTGTTTTCTTCTTTACATTTTTTTTCAGTGTTTTTATCCTGCTTGATTACAACGCCACGTTTTGAATTTATCGTGTGGCAGTCTTATCGTCGGCTTTTTTTTCGACTACTTACGTAACTTGCTGGAAGATGCCGACGCGAACTTGCCGGAGATTCGGTCGTAAACTGTTCAAGTACTCTGTTGTGTTTACGAAGTAACACAAATGCCTTATAGTTACGAACACACGCGACGTTATCTCACATTCCTATAAATATAAAGGTTTTAAACCTGAGGCCCTTGTTTAAAACATGGATAAATTATTCAACAATTATTCAACAGTTCTCATATAGTCAGGTAAAATGTAATTTATCTGTATTTTAGAAGTAAAAAATCAAGATGACGACAGAAATAGGTTGTTCACAAAAACAAATAAGCATGGATGTAAAAAAATAATGAATAAAAAAATATATTATAAAATAGGACAAACCATATGAGTACCCGACTCAATGTCATCAGCAAACAGTGTTCTGTCAGATTTAGTTCCTGATATTAAAAAGTTCCTGCTTTGGGTAGCTTACTCTTTTAGTTTTGCCAAGTTTTGTATTAAGTTTTAATTATTAATTTATTTATTTAATTGTTAAGTAAAAGTACAGAGTAGTTAACAGAGCCTCCTCCAATGTTAAGAATGACTTTCTACATAATCATATGCAGTGTACGGACCGTGCTATAATAATAACGTTATTATTTAGAAAGCCATTCTTAACATGGAAAGGGAAAGGGCCTTGTTAACTATTCCGTACTTTCACCGAGCAATTTACTAAATAAATGAACAAATTTGGGAAATTGGTAAACTATCGCCGGAAGTTATATTACGGATGAAATTTAATATCAGGAACTAAATCTGATGGAACACCGTTTGCTGCTGACTTTGAATCAGGTACTCTTCTGGTTTGCCTGAAATAGTATTATATAAGTTATCATAATTAAACAAAATGATATATCATTATTTGTTACCGAAGTGAAAAAGAAAAAAAATATATATTAATGAAATGATATTAAAGGCTTACCCAGTGAATTACGACGCCATTTGCAATTTTTAATTTTCACAAACGAAACGATTTCATTGGATAGTCTTATCTGGTATTCCCAAATAGTCAAACATCTGGTACTTACCAAGCTCAACATAGTTTAACTTCTTAACTTAGCTCAACGAATTGCTTTTAAATATATGTTGTTCTTCGTCATCAAATAACCCCAAAAAGGGTTGATATGCAAAACAACGGACAGCCCCAACATTTCTAAACCCAATAATTGACATCGAGTCATCGCCATCTCAACGGCAATAGCTCGACATCTCTCGTTATGTCGACCCAAGCAGCGACTAATTATCGGTTCATTTTATTGTCTATTGACGTTAAATTAATGGTTATTTAGTTTGACGAATTATGTCCCCTGGGAAAAACTAATCAAGCGATTCAATTGGATGGAATCGAATTGTTTCAATTCCGTCGCTGACGCCGCACACAAATGATAAAGCAATAATGTTGTAGGACACACAAACGCACACTTTTGATCATGTATGTGTGCAGACCAATACGACGATATATACGCAATTTCCAGCATCCAGCCAGTGAATCAGAATGTCTGATTCGACCTCGTCATCATTCTGGCAAATAGGGACGACCTCGTTGGTGAGCAGACTGTTCTTTTTTTTCAGAATAAGGTAAGGTTCGGCTCAATCCTATGAAATACCCCCCCCCCCCCAAGGCATTACCGCCTCCTTTGTAAGGATAAAGGTATTGTCAATCACCTGAGAAATGCCGACAAAGCTGTCGTCAGCTATTTCTTTGTACCGGACAAGAGTCTCCCCTCCCCTCCCCTCGGAAGAGATAGTTTCCCCATTTTCTGGCCTTGTGTCACATTTTACTGCAGTGGGAAGCAAATAAATCATATCAACATGGAAATTGCTGATGAGAAGTAAATACCGGCGTTGATTGTCGACTTGGTGTATCGTGTTCGAATCTTGTCAGATCCGTAGTATCACTTTCATCACATGGCCTCTCTTGTGAGGAGCTGATTTTATTGGTGAAACCAATATCAGCTCTTTTGTAGAAGTGTCACGTTATTAATGTAAAAATGAGTTTTGCAAAAAATAAAAATATAGCCCACCAGTCATGCGTAGTGCGCGCACACTCCATTGACCTACTTTTTTAAGTCCTATCTTGACATGTTTCGAGTTAGGGACAGGGTAAGGGTTAAGTTAGGGTTACGGTTATGTTAATGTTAGGATAAGGGTTTTAGGGTTATGATTAGCCTGTACAAAATACAAAATAAACATACGTTTGAATGCATCTGAAGAAAAGTCATTTATATCTGAATTCGTAGTTTTTGAACTATTGTGAGGAGGGGGGTAAAGCGGAAAATAGGAATTTTATATTGGTGTTTTATAATATGATTGTCAGGAATAAAATTACATTAAAATAATTTTTATTGAAATTTGCTATGGAATTTTTAGGAATGAACTAGAAAAATGTTTCTCTGTCTTTCTTTCTGTCTGTCTGTCTGTCTGTCTCTCTCTCTCTCTCTCTCTCTCTCTCTCTCTCTATATATATATATATATATATATATATAAAGTAGACAAAGTACATTTATATTTCAAAAGCCAATATTTTATTTTCGTTACAAAACATTTTCAAAACAGATACACTTTAGTGCAAATTATTTTACGAATGGTTTCGTATAAAGTAAACTAAACAACATTATTATGCCAATATTGGATATGTCTATCTCAAGCTCATCAGAAAGTACACGTTGTTCTTAATTTAATGTTGCTTGGTTTACTTTAAGCGAAACGATTCGTAAAATAATTTGCACTGAAATGTATCTGTTTTGAAAATGTTTTGTAAGAAAAATACAATCTTGGCTTTTGGAATATAAGTGCACTTTGATTACTTATATATGCTCTGCTGTGTCTGGTTTACAACCATCGAGCTTAAATTGGAAGAGGTTGGTAAAGATGAAGTATTGAAAGTATATGCTAAAACATATGTTAACAATTATATATATATATATATATATATATATATATATATATATATATATATATACACACACGTGTTGCAGCAAAATCCGCTCTAAAAGGACATTTGTTACTGTTCCTACCGCAAGTCTCCCCGCATGCTCATTACTATGCCCCCAAGGAGTCGAGGAATGTCAAGGCGGCGGCTTTCCTGAACAAGCTCAAGCCCAGATCCGAAAATGAATGAAAAAAATTTCGATCAGTGCCAGCCTAGCAACAAGTCGGACGACAGGTTGATCTGCAAAAACATCGAGGAGGGTCCCGTCGTGAAGCATATGAAGTTTCCCTCCTCCGCCATGACTCCTGATATCATCTTCAGCGAGATGGGGGAGGCGTCATGCCTTTGTTCTTCTTTCAAAAATGTTGAGAGCCATTGCTGAAATCTACCAGAAGGTGCCGAGGAACGTGGTGACGCCGTCAGACGCCCCTACGTCTTCCAGCAGTACTCCGCTCCTGCACATAAGGCTAAGACAACCCAGACTACTGAATAATGTTCTTCACCACTGGTTGCCGGACTTTAGACCGCCATCATAATCCGACTGCAACCCTCTTGACTATTTCTTCTGGAGCCTGATCGAGGCCAAGATCTACAAGCACGCACAGAACGCGTTAGACTCGCTAAAAGCTGCCATCGTGGAGGCGTTCGCCGCTAAAGGCAAGGACCTGGTTATCAAAGCATGTGATCATATTGCCCCCGCCTTGAGATGGCGGCGGTCATATTTAAACAAAATAGTATATAATACTAACTGTTGTTAAATAAAGTGTCGGGTCTCTGCATATGAACTTTTGTTTTTATTGCCTATTTCGTTTTTATTTGTCAACTGTCGAATTTTGCTGCTCAATCTTGCATATATAAATATATATGATGATAACTAGGGAAATGATATTCTAACATGATGGAAAACAAAAAAGGAGAAAACAAAATTATTTATAGATTCATCAAATTGCAGCTCTCAGTTTTGGATTAAAATTCCCAACTGGTATACATTCAAATATCGCCACCAACACAATTTTGAATAATTATAAATATGAAAACTCAGATTTTAGAAAGGGTTTCATACTAGGAATTATTTCAACCACAACTTCTCAACCCAATGATTCAGTACTAGCGAAGAGATATGTATATACTTTAAAATATCTAACAAATAACAAAAAAACAAAAACATCATCATACCCCCAGCAGATATGTAGCATTACCCGTTCTCTCGGGGTACCCGGTAAGGTCCAACAAGAATGACAAAGAACAGAACGTATATGGAAAAACTTTGGGTTTTTTCTTTATTTTCCATCACCGGATGGTTTACGCCGGCTACGCACACACATATAAGAAAAAATCCTTTGACATACTTTTGTCTCATGAAAGTCTTTTTCTTGCTGAGGTCACAGACTTGGGTCCCGCTAGAAACTCGTTTATATATATACATCCGATTGGAAAGCTATTTGCTCTGTATTGTCTATCCGAGCGTGAACTGAAGCAATTGTTCCACAAGCACTTCCAATTGTCTGTTTGATGAAATACAAGTCAGGGGATGCCTTCACAGTACCAACTTGCTTATCAGTCGCATTTTTAGTCAGCGGACACGAAAGCCTAACAGCAAGACGGGCTTGGGTACCATAGCCAATAAAGCTTCATCGGTGCCATAAAAATAGGTAAACTCCCATTCTTCCGGTACTTCGATACTCCGATTACCAAGCGCTCCGGCTCTTCGCGTTTCTGAAACCGCCGCCTTTCAAGTCTCGCTTGCACCGCGGAACCTTCTCCCTTTTAACAGTTATTTCTTTCTCGACGTCCCACGTACAATGGACTCGTCCACGATTCATTTTTGCCACTCTTCATTATCTTACAGATAAAGGTGGTGGTATAGTAATTATGAAGAACAAATATATTTAAAGAAAATATTTACGTAACTGGCAGATTAACGTACATACACCAAAAAAGACTGAAAAACTATAAACACAAGCATTAGAACTTTTAACAAGTCTTTCAAAGAACTTCTAAAAACGATTAAAATGAAGATACCACCGCAATATGCCCGCATTATACGGCTTACCCAAAACTCACAAACCAGGCATCCCTATGCGCCCCATAATATATGGCATTGCTAGCGCCACGGACAGGATCGCACGAGCCATAGACAATATTCTAACACCACTAATGAGCACTATCAGCTCTTCCCACAAAATTAAAAAAAAAACATTAATTTACAAAACAAAACACAGCTTAGACGTAATATCTTTATATACAAATATCCTCGTTAAGAAATGTTTAAATTTACAACTAAAACAAAACAACATTAACTTACCATTTCCTCCCAATACCTCTAATAAACAGAATAATCTCTGACATGCCTTATTTTCAATTTAACAAAAATGTTGCTCATAGAAATTATTAAGCAACATTTCTATAAACAACATTTTGGACTCCCTCAGGAGACAGGCGAAAAACGGATCTACTTCCGGAAGAGCAGGTAACGACTGCAGGATTGTTTCTGATGATTAAATATAACTATATCTCAGTAGATCTAGCTGGCGTGAAAAAAGGGAGTTTGCCAAGGCAGTAAAATTAAAAAAGAAAAAAAGAAATCCAAAATTAGTCACTCTCTGCTTGCTTGCTTGTTTGCTTGCTAGCTTGCTCTCTCCTTTCTCTCTCTTTCTCTATCTCTTTTTTCTTTCTTTTTTAAATAGTAGTAGTATTAGTTTGGAGTTATCGTTTCTGTCCTCATAAATAGAGAGGGGAGGGGGCGAATAGGAGGAAAAACGAAACGAAAATGACCACGGAGAGAACTTTATTATTTTATGGCTAACGAACAGAGGGAGAGAGAAAGACAGAGAAAGAGAGAGAAAGAGAAATTTAAAATCAGAGAGAAAGAGAGAGAGAGAGAGAGAGAGAGAGAGAGAGAGAGTGAGAAAAAAGAAAGAGAGAAAGGAAAAGACATGTATTTACAGCGTATATAATATCAAAGATGGGTCAATGAACACACGTGACGTTTTGGCCAGGAGCAAAGTGTAGTATCTGTTCTCATGCTGCACTTAGTTTTTCTTTCCTCGTTCAGCGAAGGAGAAATCCTTCTAGACCCAGGCAATTTAAATTTTTGTTCCAATCCAGAGTGATCATTTTGGGAAGCTGGACCCCCCACATACAGACACTAAAAAACTGACCTTGTGTGCAAGTAAATAGAAACATACAGTGAGAGAGGGTGAAAGTGATAGATACAAACGTAGTAAGAGATGCGTCACTTGATCAGTTAATTTCTGATTAGACGAATTAAAATGGAAGCATTTTATAAACATAATTCGATCCTGAACATGCGGAATATTTTAGTATGTATTTTGTATGATTGAATTATATAGGAAAAAACTTTAGGGAAAAACGTTGATTACCTCAGTTTTAAGATAATACTAGGTATACTATTCATTCTCTGTTGCAACCCATGTTCAAGAAAAGTTAGGGGATTGGTCAATCTAATCAGATGAGTGGATAGAGATTTTATTTATCTTTAAAATTTTACAAAAATGTTCACAGTATAGTAAATTTTCTTTATAAGATAAGATGTGGCACAAGGCCGAAATTGGGAGGTGTGTGATGGGGGTCGGCTGCACCCTATTGGTCTATTCTCTAAACTAGTTTCAGTCACCAAATACCACATTCACTCTCTGGGTTAAACTTACTTAACATTATCCTCAATGGTTTGACGTTTTTTATTGATAAAAAGATATATGTACAAATTCATTGGTTAGGGTCGGGAGTGTAAAAACAACAGAGATTGCTGAAAAATAAGTGTGGTGGTTAGTAGGACCCTCCCAAATCTATCTAGGTATGAGATACTGTTTTCCGGTTGTTTCACGAGCCGAAAACAAGCAAGACAGTTTCTAAGTGGGAAGAAAAACAGCGGGGGGTGGGCAGGACTCATTTGTACCCCTATTAGTAGATGCAGATAGGTATATAACAGAAATAACATACTCACTTGCCGTTTAGAACCTCGTAGAAAAATATAGTTATATAGTGTCGGTAGAGATAAGTGTTTTAATCCCACTCACACCTCCCCTGACGATAACTAGAGGCAACTCTGAGTTAAGGAAATGGATGCAATTAGTTAAGTCAAATAAAAAAAGGAAGAGATGGTTTAATCAACGCTATGGGTGCCTCCAGAGTTTTATTTTTCGTCCCTTTAATGTATCGGAAAAAAAATTAGACAGTAATTGTTAACACTAATAGCATATACAAACAAACAAAAATATAGCATATACAAACAAACAAAAATATAGCATATACAAACAAACAAAAACGTTACTGCCCATTTGCGTTAATCTGTCTGGGGGAAGGGATCTGCTGGGGAACCCGGTAGAGATAACCGCACCAGCGCACTAGAGGCTTCTTTTATTTTAATTTGTAGTAATGTGCAGAAAATTCAGCTCTCCAAAAAAGGCACTCTTGATTTGGACAAAAATGAAAATTGTCTCAGTCAAGAAGGATCTCTCCTTTTCTAACAGAGAAGAGAACAGACACTGCTCTTTAAATGATTTATTTGCACAAATTAGGCACAAGGTGATCAAAAGTGAAGGAATAAATAGGGGTTGTTAGTCATCCTTGGTCAAAAATGATAAAAAATGTCATTCTCTTACCTAAAATCATCTCATTCACCATAATACCACATTTAATTACTAAAGATATCCCCAAATTGGTTTGAATTTTTTATTTTTTATAAATATCCCAACTCGAAGACCGAGAATAAAAACATGTTTAAAATAAAGAAAATAAACAACTTTACTACCAATGTCCATCTGGTATTATTGGGATTTCAGGCTAGGATCATAGCGTAGTATCTGTTTTGTACTCAGTATGACGACAAAGAATCCTTGTAGACTGAACCACTTTTTGTTTTTATTCTTTTATTTCTATCTTTTATTTTGGTATTACTTTTATACCCCCAAACAATGGCACATTGCCACTGAGACGTAAGGGGCTACTGTAATTAGGGACCAGGTTTATAGGGGCATCCTAAATGGGGAGTTGTGCAGCAAGATGTTTGTTCACATTACATTTAAATTTCTTCATGTTGGCGCAAGCGGAGACGCATAGAGCAGGAAGGGAATGAGAAAGGCAAGCGTTCCGAGGAAAGAAGCTATTAGAGTAGAAAGTTTTCCGGCATCTGCGAACCTCTACAGTGAAGGGGCGATATTTTGCTACTAGTCGGGTTGGTAAGGAGTATTTACGTTTAGGGAGTACAAGTACAGTAATTTGGTCGGAGCACATTCCGTGGAAGTACTTGTCAAACAAGCACAGGGATGCAATACTGCAGCGATGGGACAGGGGTTCTATGTGCCCCTTGTCTGGGAGCTTGTTATCCCCCACATTAAATCGACTTTGTATCATAACCAATCTTCACACAGGGAATATTGCTCATAAATCAATTATGTCGAAAATTGCCACGATGTTAAACATTATTTTATAGGAAGCAACTAATTAAATTTTGTTCATGGCATTCATCATTTTCAATCCTCTCATAATATTCTTCATCATTCAACTGACAATCCATCTATTTCATTATCTCTTATCCTCGAGTGACTCGTGTTGACTCTTCGTGCTGACTCTTTAGCAAACAATGATAAAATAGATATTTTATTGTATTTAATTCGAATTGGATAATTACCTGTTTTTATGATTAAACAATATTAACATGTAGTCTGTTTGCAAAGAATACTCTCTTACAGATTTAGTGGAGCCACATGTGACCCTAGTGACGTCACCGAATAGAAGTAATAAAACAATAAATAACTATAAGAGTTTTTCTCTGTAGCATTGATGCAGCTAGCGACAGAAACCGACTGCTGTCAGCAGAAGGATGAAACTATTTCCTTAAGAGTTATTTCCCTTTGTTCACTCAACAACCAAAATGGAAATGCAAGCATCTATATATTACACTAAGGCAATTTCATGTCCGTACGTACGTTATCACCTGCCACTTTTGTTTTAAAGATGAGATTGCTCAATCGTCAAAGATTTATTTCTTTAAAGAACTTTTACGGTAAGAAGGAAGCGAATATTTATTTTGAAACGATTTAAACTGTAACTATAAATACATTAAATAAAACGGTTAAAATGTTCGATTTATTTATAAAGAAAACAACATATTTAGCTGACAATTATTTTTCACAGTCAGAACAAAGAGAATATTTATTCTTTTAAAAGAATATAAATTGTTACAATTTTCGGTACTCCTGCAGTTTACGGACCGTGCTGAAATAATAACGTTATTATTTTTAACATGGGGAGAGGGCTTTGTTAACTATTCTGTACTTTCACCTAACAATTTAATAAATAAAAGATTCCGTAAAAATCGAATTTAACTTGGAAATAGCACGGTCCGTAAACTGCAGAAGTACGCAATTTTCAATAAATAAAGAAGAGAGAGATTCGGTTTACTTATTTAAAGAATATCTAACTGAAAAAAGGATTTATTTTTACGGAGTAGAAATAGACAATTTTTGGTTAACATTATTAAACCTTACATAAATGTATTATTTGAAACGAACATTAAACAACGAAAAGTCTGCAGATAAATGAACACAGCAAACGTGGAATTTCTACGACATTCCGCTAGTCTTTCCATCATTATACGAAAGTTGGGATTTTATTTATCCCCCTCCCATGGCGGGAAGATGTGACTCAAATTCGGGAAAGTGGGATTTGAAAAGCCGGTGCCCTAGAAGAAGAACACTCTGGCCGAACACAAACCTGCCTGGGCAACCCCGTCGGCATTTTTCAGTAGGAGCGCCTCAGGTGATTAGCAATAAACTAACCCATTTTCAAAGGGCGATAAGATTAAAGCCTGGGAAGGTGAACCACCTAGAAGTACACAGGACCATATCTCACATCGACAGAGAACTAGGCACACCACAATACCCAAGTCTCTGCCAGTCTGAGTTTGGTATGAACCCCGGAGGGTTGAGTTGATTGACGTTGGTTTTCCTATTTTTTTTTTTTTATATATATATTTTAGTCACATAGTACGGCATAATTGCGTTGACACACCGGTTCTCGTTAGATCACCGAAGTTAAGCAACGTGGAACATGGCCAGTACCAGATGAGTGACCATTTGGGAATTCTAGGCGCTGTATGTCATTTTCCCATGCGACTGGAGACCGCTTGTGAACTTGATATTCCCAGTAAACTTCCTCTTTCGGGGAAATCCGCTATAGCCCGCGCAGGTTTTAGTCACACAAAATACATTATAAACTATTTGTTAATTTCGGGATTGAGTTATGTTTGAAAATAATCTATTTGACTTCTTCTAATTAGCCGTAATTTGCAATTATCTAACCAAGTGATCAATCTCTTACTTAGTGTCTTCTTCTCTCATTCTATTCTTCTCCCGCTCTTATATTGTACTGTATATTGTTATCACTCACCCCCCCCCCTCTCTCTTTCACTCTACTTTTATTAACAGTCAAATGTAATAAGGAAAGGACAGAATAAAAGCATAGGAATAGTTCATTATAAACAAAAGGTAATATCACCACATTTAATCAGTAGTTTGAGAGGAATACAGCGAAACCGTCTGTATGTGGAGAAATTGTCTCTTATGAGAGCAGTGTTAGTTGGAAAGTTTTGGCGACTGTTACATTTCGTAAAATATCTATTGATTGTTACACTTTTTAGAGTTTTTGCGAAGAAGGTCATCATCTTTTTTGGTACTTGACTCCTGGCAGAGTTGGGATCGCTATTTAGTAATATTTCGCTATTTTTTACACCTGCCCCAACCCTGATCTAGAAACTACCCCTTGGTATCGAAAGGAACTTTCGACAAAATGTCTGATTTTTCATTAATAAATGTCCGTACGGAAAATAGCACAAATGGTAAAACTAGCGAAATACCAGTTCCACGGAGAGTGTTCGATTATTATAATTTATTCACAATGATCGCTCACTGACAACAGCAGTTGGTATTCTCTGGGGTCTAAGTGACAACAAGTCTCCGCAGATTTCCAGTACTCTCTGCTTCTTTTGATAACCATTGTAAATCACGTTACGTACTCAAAACAGCTGTTAACCATTGGATTCTTGTTGATAATGGCCGTTGTTTTTTTTTATTAAACAAAATTGATTTTAAAAATTATGAGGTCAAATGTGGTAATGTTATGCCATAAAAAGTCAGTAAGGAAATAATAATAAATTAACACCGGTGAAAGAAAAATTTGTGTCTTTCTAATAAAAAAAAATATCCGTTCGTACGCTTCAATTTAAACTTGCGATATCGCGTTTATTTTATATTTTGGTTATTTTTTATAAATTTTGATACAAACAAATTTAACCCTTTCTTTTTATGAATGTACAATTCACTTTCTTGTGCCATTAATATTTTTCAGACTACTTCAAGTTAGGTCACTATTTTCGATGACATCCGATTTATTTTTATATGTGATAAAATGTTGTTCGTAATCAAATTTGGTGCACTCGATATTTTGCGTCTCTGTGAGTATAAAGATTGCGCCATAGAAAAGACAAATGACCACTCGTTAATAGGGTAACCTTTGAATAGGGCTTTAATGTGTCTTTCATAAACAAATACATGTTGAAAAGCTTAGCGAATAAAATACTAAGAAATTCAATCGCAAAACGCGAAATTAACGTCAACAAATAAACCAAACATGTTCTATCGGATATTATTATTAACTTCAACATTTAGCTCAAATTATATTTTTAATAGACTGAGTACATTTTATATTAAAACATAAACTCTATTTATAAAACTTTTTTTGTTGGATTATTATTACTTTTTTTAAATAGGTTTTAAAAGTCACATTTAATTATTATCGTACCGTTTAGTCATTAAATTATTAACTGAATTAAATTGGTATGGATCTAAAAACATAAAAAGTAATAAACCGAAATTTTCAATGTTTTTGTTTTTTTAATTTTTAGCACATTTCTATTTTAGGTAAACTATTTAGAGTGAATAAATGGTTTAATCTATTGGCCAATTAAGAATAAGACATTTTAGGTTTGAACATTTAAAAAAAATGTTGCAAAAGCTATTTATGACTTTTCAGAAAATGATGAAAGACAAATTACCAATTAATTTAATAGCAATGCCAAGAAAAATCATGGGGTATATTAAAAAAATGCGAGCATAAAAAATTATATTCTTAATATTATAAACCTGGAAAAGTACATGCCAAGTTATTACACTTGCAAAAGTATAGGACAAGTTATTCCTTTTAGTAAAGTAAAGAATCAGAAACATTTTATTGAATATATTACAGCAAAGAATACTATTTGAAATTGAAATATGTGACCGGAAAGGGCATATATTTGCTAGTATATATATATATATATATATATATATATATATATATATATATATATATATATATATATATATATATATATGTTATTATTATTAACGTTTTAGAAATTGGTACAAGTTGTGTTTCCTGTCCATCACTTAAGATTTTATGGTCTGGTAAAATCTCAATAACTATCTGAATTTAGTGGCCAAAAACGGCTAGAAAAGTGTTTTTTTTTTCATGGAGACACAAGGACACACGACACCAAATGCATTAAGTGTTGGTATAAAAGGAATGACGTTATTAGTTTTGTGTCAAGAGTTACTCAGGGTGAAGGAGAAGAGGAAGAAGAAAAAGAAGCCGAAATAGAAAGAGAAAGTATAAAAGAAACAAAAAGGAGACATAACTAGTAGAAGAAAAGGACGAAGACGTTGTATCCAATGTATTGTAATATTTATAACCATCGCATCTAATATTAAAAATATAAATAAATATACAAAATATTAGACTAAGAAAATCTATATTCACAAATTCTTTAATAAAATGTTCTTGTTATTTTTCTGTTCGTTCTGATGTTTACTGGACACAGATTTTTGGACTTCTGAATAGTCGCACCTATAAAAAATAATAGATATATGAAACTATATCTGGTTGATCATGTGTATGCATTTTTTGTAAAATGAAAAAGGACTGGGTGATTGGAATCTAGAATTTCTATAGTTTATTTAGATATGCTCTGGTGTTAAAAATAAAAATATTAACATCTATTGAACTCTAATCCCTGAAAGTTTGACTATTAACAATAAGTTGACGACAAAAAATCATTTATAGCGTTATGCAATAGTCGCCTATTGAGTTCTGTTTGAAAGCTTGCTAACATGCCCGCTGAATTTGGCATTTCGACGTTAATTTATTCTCCCATTTCCACGGCAATGCGTGTGCGCTGCAACACTTAACGCTCTCACTGCTGAGTCAAGAATGACTTTCGTATTGGGGTTCGAATCGTGGGACCGGCAGGGATTATCTCCTTCCATACTGATGATTATATGATTGGCATAAAACACATGGGTATATGGGTCAATTTGAATATTTATTAATAAATAATTATATATACATATATATGAAATTATATAATTACATAATTATTTTTATTTATACAGACATGTACAAAAAGCCGCTACACTGGCGTGTCGATGTTATCGACCAATAGTTATTAGAAACTAAGATCTCACCAGGAAGAAAAAGTCTGATCTGTCACTAAGATGTTCGTATTGGGAATATATATATATATATATATATATATATATATATATATAATGTACTCTCCCGTCGACTTCGACGTGTGAGTGCCCCGCAAGGCGCTGGCCGCGCGTGTAATTGTGAAGCAAGAGTTGCGCAATCCCAGCAACACCTCTCATGGGTCGGCACTGCTTGATTCCAATGGCAAGCAGTTCAAGACGACTGGAAACAATGCCGAGATAAACAGAAAGCACATACACCACCTGGTATTCCCAAATGGTCACCCATTCAGTACTGGCCAGGCTCGACGTCGTTTCACGGCACAAACAACCACGTTGACACACCGGTTCCCGTTAGATAACCGAAGTTACGTGATATATATATATATATATATATATATATATACGATATTATGATAAATATTTTTTAAATTCTTGTTCACATACACTTGCGCTTCATCATTTT
Source organism: Sepiola atlantica (assembly GCA_963556195.1). NCBI lineage: Eukaryota > Metazoa > Mollusca > Cephalopoda > Sepiida > Sepiolidae > Sepiola > Sepiola atlantica. Next base: position 134,785,370 of record OY744519.1, read on the forward strand.
CCGGAAATCATAAGTGTGAAGAATGCTTGTTCTGCCGTTTGCACGATTCGAACCCAGACAGTTTTAAAGTCTGCCCCTCCTCTCCCCCTCTCTCTCTCTCTCGCTGTATATATATATATATATATATATATATATATATATATATATATATATATATATATATATATATATATATATTAATATTAAACAAAGTGTTACAACAACATCCGGACCAAGGTTTCAGATCCGAGAAAATCGGACCTTCATCAGCGGAGTCGTATAGCTTAATGAGTGAGAACAACCTCCAGGAATTTCAAAATATTGTCTGTTGGAAAGATGGAACACTTTCAGATTTAAAATTAAGAAATACGGTATATATATATATGTAAAACTTTTGGGTAATTTAATGTCGAAACCCAATTTCCGTCGGAAACAATACATTATGTAATATTAATTGAACATACGTTAATATTTTTTACCCATATCTGGGGAGGAATTTTTATATTTTTCCCGATGGAATTACTGTATAAGTGAATACACAAAACCTAACTGGGATTGAACTCAGTTAAACTCTTTCCATACTCTGTCTTGGGGTTCGTATCATTAACTTTTGCCCCCACCCTCGCATATTACTTTAATAAGTGCTATAGTACATTTTAACAGAATCCCCCAGGTCGCTGGAATGGTCCATTGAAAAGGCAAGCACTAATACAAATAGAATCAGTTTTGTCGCAGGAGTTACCAAAACGTTGTTTCATATAGCCTCGGACTGGTTTGGGACTCCAAAATCCATTCTTACGAGTGGGTATGACCATAATGCAGCAGTTCTCTCAGATGAGCTGCTTCCCCATACTGATGAAGCTTATTTACTCAAAGCACTTGTTTTCAGGTATGCTGCATTCACTTCTTTTCCGACCAATGGTAGCATTTCCACCGGGCTTATATGTAAGCTACAGGAGCAAGATAAGAGCTGGACTCAGCTGTCAGAGGCTGGCGACGTGCGTCGTGTTACCCATTTTATACATGATGGGGTCATGCCCTTGATTATTGGAAACTTTCGAAAGTACAAATACAATAAAGATCTGCGATATTTTATCGCCAATTTAGGTTTTATCTATGTAGGTAGTAATGTAGGTAGTTTTCCCGATGCACTGTTTTGCCCGGGTACCTATACTCATGTTCAGATGTCACTGGCTGCAAGTTGATCCATATCAACAGATAGTGACGCTAAGTGTCTCAATTCCTCTTTGGTTTGTAGATGGACACCATTTTTATTGCTAACGGAAAACCGTCGACCGTTTTTTAAAAAAAGTTCTTTTTAAAAAACTTTTTCCAAATTTTGAATATTGACTGCTCCTATCTGTCAATTTATCAATCACTACTTCCTCTGCTCATAAGATTTTAATCTTTGAAAAGCCGTGCTTAAGGTATGCAATTGAAAAAGAAGAAGAATAAATATTTTCATTTACTAAATGCTCCTTGTTCTGAACAACTGAAGATATTGATCTGTTTCACTTTACAGGTCTAACTATTTTTCATTGACTCACCTTATTTTTGCTCTATCCAGTATATTGAGCTTTCCTCATCTCACAATAGGTCTAATTCTCTAAAAGTTATCTTTTAGTTATAAACCTTTATATATATATATATATATATATATATATATATATATATATATATATATATATATATATATATATATATATATATATATGTGTGTGTGTGTATGTGTGTGTATCCGTGAGATAAACAATTCCTTTGTCAATGACTTTTGGGTCTCAGCATTTCCGTGTTTTCCCATGGTTCGCCTTGAGTCGTTCTTGCGTTGAACTGATCCTAAACGGTCCATTAAAATAAAATAATGTCAGACGATTGATTCCAGGTGAAAACACGATTAATAGGCAGTCAGTTTGCTGATCAGTCTTGTACTTACGTCGTAGATAACACGACCTTTCCACTCTGCTCCATCACATCGTACATATCTTGTAGATATTATTAAAGCCTCTCCCTGTCCCCTCCTGCTTCTCCGCCATTCTACTGATGATTTTTTTCTTTCACTTGAAGAAGATTCTTCTTCTTCTTCTTCTTCTTCTTCTTCTTCTTCTTCTTCTTCTTCTTCTTCTTCTTCTTCTTCTTCTTCTTCCCATCATCATCATCATCATCATCATCATCATCATCATCATCATCATCATCATCATCATCATCATCATCATCATCATTATTATTATTATTATTATTATTATTATTATTATTATTTTCCATCTTCATTCACTTTTTCTTTTCTTTTCTTCGTAGTCCTCCTCCTCTACTTTCTTCTCTTCTTCTTTTTCTTCTCCTTTCGAAGTCATGACGAGACTTTGCGACCAACTCTTCCACATTTTGAAACAGTATTAACTCTACTGAGAAATGTATTATTAAGAACAAATAACTCTTTCTTCTTCCGTACAAATAATGGTCATTGTCAGCTAAATAGTCTTTAAATAAATAAAACATATATTTCTTCTATATTTATTTAATTTAAAATTGCACCAATTTCATTATTAAAAAAATGAACCTGTCTTATTAATATAAAAATAATATTCAGTTAAATATTATTCATATCAATGAAACGAATGCCACTTTTTGAACTGCATTTATTTAAAATTGTACTGTAATAGTCAACGGGACAATATGATTAATTCTTGAACAATTCATTTTAAAATAGGTAAAGTTTGAATTGTTTATCTTAGCGGCATCAGATTAATCACCAACTCACATCGTTGCTGATCGGACGATCTCATTTTTGAATGTGTGTGAAAAGTGATAATGTGCATAGGAACATGTATGTATGTATGTATGTATGTATGTATGTATGTATGTATGTGTGTATTTATGTATGTATGTATGTATTTGTGTGTGTGTCTATATAAGTAAACAATATTATTTTACATTCCAATGAGCAAGTCTTTATTCATTTTTTCATGCCGAATTTCAAAATAATTACGTGTAACTTGATAATTGTTTTACGCACAAACAACCAGGAATAAACATATAATAAGCAGTATCGTTCGTTAATGCAGCTCATCAGAAAACCATCAGATATACTCTGGGGATAAACCATCAGGCAAAAAAATATAAAGAAACCTTTTTCATGTCTTTCTAACGACAAACAGTTCCTTAAAAATCATATATATATATATATATATATATATATATATATATATATATATATATATATATATATATATATATAACATAATTCACCCCAAACAAAGCAGGCCGCCACTGTAGACGCAAGGGGCTACTGAGAATTAGGGGGTAGGTTTGGGGTGTCATCCTAAGTTGGAAGGTTTGCAGCGAGATGTCTATTTACATAAGTTTTAAACCTCTGCATGTCATTACAGTTGGGGAAACAGGATACAAGGAGGGAGTTCCATAGGCCGGCAGCACGAAGAAAGAAGCTATTGAAGTAGAAGGCTCTCCGGAATCTGGGGACCTCAACAGTGAATGGATGGGATTTAGCTGATTATCGATATATATATATATATATATATATATATATATATATATATAGATAGATAGATAGAAGGATGAACATTTTCTAATTCCTTTTCATCCTTCTATCTATTTATCTGCTCTATCCGGTATATTGGGATGTATACTTTTCACAATAGGTTTTACCTTTCCTAAAAGTTCGCTTTTAGTTCTCTACTTTATATATATATATATATATATATATATATATATATATATATATATATATATATATAGTAGTGAGTTTTTGAAATGCAAGTTCCGGGTAAGATGCAAGTTGTAAGGAACAAAAGCAATAACAATAAATCGAATACGAAATATGACTTACTATTTATTTTTCCTTTTTTTCTAAAATCTACATAACAGCAAGAGTGTTTTTAGCTGTTCGTGTGATGTCCGGGTGATTAAAAATCACTATTTGATATTTCGGGAAAAGACATCCCTTTGTCAAAAATAATTAAACCAGAAGAAATTTTTTTTATTCTCTTTTCTTCTCCGACTGTGTAGAGAATACTACAAAACAAAATGGCTGCCAGATGTAGACCGCAGCGAAAACTATAGCAGTCTCGCAGGGAATGTAAATTAAATTAAATTTTATTTTAAGGTTATGTTAAATATATGATTTGGTGTTCACAAATATTTGTGTAATGTTGGTTAAGTGTATGGTGTTCGATAAACTGTTAGTTTTAATAATATATATATATATATTTTATTTATAATTTTTTTTTTATTAAGCTTATATTTGATTATTTACTTTTATTTCAGTGTGTTTTATCTTCATATTTTTATTTTGTTTATCTTTCTTTCGTATTTTAAGAATTTTAATATAAAGTAAAGTAATTAATCTCACATTTTAAATATTCTAGATCTATCAAACCTATCGATTATCATCTATTTAAGAAGTGTTACTAATTGTGAGTTTCGTCAAATTAGTTTATCGAATTAACTTGATATATTTACTATAAGATAAAGGGGAGTAACCGTGGATTTTATTTTTAGGTGGAAATCTGTATAACAATATTAGTATATATATATATATAAAACATATATACACATATATGCATATATACATATTTATGTATTATTGTTTGTTTAATTGTTTATTTATATATATTCTTCATTTTCTTTACATATTTTTTTTATTATTATTATTTACTTTTTTAATTTATTTTATTAATTATTTATTCAATATTTGCATGTTATTTTTATACATTTTATATGTGTTTGGATTAATTAATTAATAATGCTAGGTTATGGGGTGACTTATTTTGGTGGGTTAGAAGAGTATGTTGAATATGGTTTTTGGTTTGTGGTTGAAAGTGTGTTAGGATGGAAGTTCATATGGAGAGGGGCCTATTTGATTGTTTGGGTGTGTGGTGATTTATTATAGGAGGTAAGTAATGAGTGAAGTGGTGGAAACGGAGTCTGTTGAGTGTTAGATATGGGGGTTGGTCGGTGGACGGGGGGTAGATATTATAGAATGAATGGTGAGTGGAGCTCGTGACGCTGATTAAGTGAGGGGTTTAATCTGGAGATGAGGATTGATTCTGTGATTCTAAGGTCACCAATGTTTCTGACAGACGCTAAGATGGAGACATGAATATCACGCTGAGTGTTTGAGCAAATCTCTGTGTGTTTGTGGAAAGAGGATATACAGGTATTCAAGTGCTCCTTTATGCGCAAGTGTAGCGGTCTTGTAGTGTTGCCGATGTAAAATCTTTTGCATTTATTGCACTGTAGTTTATATACACAGTTAGTGCGATGGCACAGACCTGTGTTGGGGATAGGGCAATTGGCCAGGGAGCAGGGTTCGGGTGTGTGGTTAGTATGTTTATTAGATAGATGTTGGCGTAAGGAGGTGCCAGTATGTGTTAGTTGTATGTTAAGGTTTTCCTTATGTATTGCCTTGCGGATGGAGGTGGTGATCTTATCGCTGAAGAAAGGGAGTTTTAAGAATATATATATATATATATATATATATATATATATATATATATATATATATATGGATAGATGCGCCGACTGTCAGCTCTACGGTTGAGTTTGAGGCACTAACTGGTCCAGCCGCACTGAAGAGCTATGATACAGCGAAACAGTCTGTATGTCGATATATATATATATATATATATATATATATATATATATATATATATATATATATATATATATATATATATTTACCTGTTATTTCCCTGCGCAGACGAGAGCCATAAGCTCGAAACGACGTCGTACGTAGGTAAAATATTAAAAATAATTTAATATTATTATAAGCTCCTTTCAAGTAAAATTGAAAGTTGAGCAGTGTCGGAAAGATTAAAAATAAACATTCACCTAAAAGCTTTAGTGCAATGCTCCTTCTCTGTCGTTGAGTGCTATCGAATGTTTAGATGTCTATGCTCGTCGCTTTCAGTGTAACCATCACTTAATTTCTTACGTGACAATCCCTCGTGGCCTTATGGGACAAGGGTAACGCTTAAAGATTCAATGTGTATCTTTGAACTGGGTTCGCGCTTTATGACCGTCTGAGATTGTTATTTTTCTGCGCTGATGAGAGACATAAGCTCGATACGACGTCGTACGTAGGTAAAAATGAAAAAAAAAAATTAATATTATATATATATATATATATATATATATTATTTTAAAAATAAATCCATAATATGAGTGATGGAACAATTACCGATTCTGTTCCAAATTACCGATTCCAATTCTTTTAAAATTGCTAAATATTTAATAGGAGATTTGTTGTTTTTTTTTTTTAATTTTCAAGTTAAGTTACCCCCCCCCCCCGTGTAATCTTCGCATATATGTTTGCAAACGGTACTGGAGAGGGAGCGTAATGCACGCAAGTAGATCTTTCTTAATATTTTTTCCCAAATGTTTTCTTTGTAATTGATTGAAAATTGTGAGACAACTAAAGATTTAGTTCTCTTTCAAAACAAAACCAATTTGTATTTGTTAGTTGTTAGTTTACAAAATGTTATTTGAATTTTTTCATAAACAATTTGAAATAGTCAACGATTGGTATGCACAATAAGAAGACGGTGTAGGAACAGAATAGTTAACAGAGCCATCTCCCCATGTCAAGAATGAATTTCGAAATATTGTTACTCTTTAGAAGACCATTCTTTACATGAAGAGGGCGGGGTTGGGGCTTTGTTAACTATTCTGTGCCTTCCCTCTTTCAGAGAATGTTCATATTTTTCATCCCAATTCTAAAAATTTGGTTCGTTATTAGATTGATTTTTTTTTTACTGTAAAAAGAAGAAAACAATATACATATAATAATAATAGTACTACTACTACTAATAATAATGGTAAATTTGTAGATTTACATCCTCAGTTAACCTCCTCCCCAATGAGATTCTACTTCTTTAGGTGATTATGTGTGAACACCTAGAAAATAAAATATTTTAGAGTGGGAGATCAGTTTCGTATATAAATTTAACGTAAAATGATGATCATTTCCGGGCCATTCTAACTTTTTAGGGATGTTCATTAAATATTTTTACCACTAACCCTAAGTCCGACTGGCAAGATTGTAAAACCATGCGTAATTGCTTAAGAAAGTAGACACCCCAACACAAAAAAATAAATGCACAGAATGTATCTCTCAGAGAACACAAACATTTGGTATTCTGCTCTAAAACGCTAGAATGTTTCGGAAATGGGAGCTCATTGTAATGACAAATGAGAACAGACGTAACTTGAGAAAGCTTTATTCGGCATACAATGTCGGTACAATATTAGTGCTGCTATTTATATTGTTTAGTAAAAGCAGGAGAGTTCTACAAAGGGGAGATAATTTAAAATAGGGCAAGTTATTCGTAATTGTTCATTACACTGATTTTACCTTAAATTTATGTGTGAAACTGATCCGCTACTCTAAATTCTTAAATAATTGTTTGTTTTTTCATGGTGTTAACGACAACTAGTAGAATCTCATTTTTTAGGGGGATGGGCTTATTTAGCGGTGACCGGACAAAAGCCCACCCGACAAAAGCCCACCAAAATAATTCAGAGACAAAAACCCACCACCAACAAAAAAAAAATACAACATTTAAAAAAATTGTTTTATTCATTTTTTTTTAATTTTTGAAAAATAAAAAAAATCGTTTTAGATTTAATTTTTTTATAATTCTTAGTAAATGTTTATCAATAATTTTCTTGGCAAAAATGTTTTAATTCTATTTTCAAACATTTTTCCAGTACTACATTCTTATGCAATTATCGGTGCTTGTTTTGTCTTGTTTTATTTGCCAGTTCACAATTATAATTTTTTGTTGTGAAAGAAAATTATGAGAGCTCTGCCCCCTATGCTAATTAACTCAAAAAGAAAAATACGATTTTCCTTTTTAAACGATTACATGTAAACAGCCTGAAAAACATTGTGATAAAAATAAAATAAACAACAAAAACTCAGTTTCGCATATAAATTTAACATAAAAATGATCATTCATTTCAGACAAGGTAGCGTTTTAAAGACACGTAACCAATTTTGTTTGTTTTAAATCTTGGCCATGTTAATATTCCTGATCAAACTTTAGTATAAAATATGCCTTTATTAACAGGCATAAAAAACACGCCTCCTTCCCAATACTAACCCTAAGTCCGGGTGGTAATGCAATAAATAAATGATTATGTGTGGTTTAATGAATTTGCCGTCCAGACATAGGTTAATGGTACAATTTTAGTTTACTGTACTAAAAAGTTAGAATGACCTGTAAATAGGGTCATGATTTTTATGTTAAATTTATATGCGTAACTAACTCCCCACTCTAAATTCTAATATCATTATTTGTTTTTTTTTCAATGTGTTCACACATAATCGCCTAAAATCTAGTTTAGCAAAGAAGTGCGAAAAGATATTTAAACATTTCAAAAGTTTTGACAGAGGCTGTAGGCGAAAATCTAGAATATTTACTTTGTTTACAATGAGTTACCATTAAAAAAAAAATTTAATTAGACTCGGAAAGTCAATACTAAATTTGGGAATGGGATTCCTAATTTGCCTGCGGCCCCGAGTCTTATGTTGTAAATAAACAATCTAATAAATTTTGGCAAGAAAAAATTGATAGAATCTTATTTGGAATCGGAAATAAGGGTCAAATTTGCCCGATTCCGATACTATTATTGATTATTGATTACGATACCCCAAAAAGTTCCGATTCTTCCGATTCCCAGTTCTGATTCTATATAATCGTCCCCACACTTATATATATATATATATATATATATATATATATATATATATATATATATATATATATATATATATATATATACTAATGATAATAGAATTAACGATAAGTGAAATATCGTAGAGTGATCTATCTCGATAAAATAAAGCTCAATACTTTGAGTAGAGCAATCAATTTTAAAGAAAGAAAAATGAAGATAAAAAATTGTACAAAATTGCATAAAGTTA
>OY744519.1:134799289-134831789 GCA_963556195.1 Sepiola atlantica
CGACGTATGAGTGCCTGCAAGGTGCTGGCCGCACGTGTAATTGTGAAGCAAGTGTTGCGCAATCCCAACAAGACCCCTCCTCAGTCGGCACTGCTTGATTCTAATTGTAAGCAGTTCAATACGACTGGAAACAATGCCGATATATATATATATATATATATATATATATATATATATATATATATATATATATATATATACTAGCAAGGCCCGTATCCCGGTGTGGCCCGGATGAAATCGAAAAGAATTATTTAAGTTAAACAAAAAATATTACAGTATCAAGAAACACCTCTGAGTAATTTATACGCGTTTTGTTGGAATTTTGGTTAAAATCGAAGTGCATGTGTTTCACTAACTGAGCATGGAACACGGGTTTCTTGGTCTTGTCGATCCCCAGCCCTTAGCTAGTCAAGTCCATAATAGAAGTCCTCCAAGATGGCCACTCCCCACTTTTATTTGTTTATCCTCAGCCTATCCCAGATTGCATTTATCTTGGAAGGACACCATCAATTCTGCAAACTCCATGTAAGAGAGAAGGTAAATCCTGGGAGGGTGGATCTCCCAAGACTGAACAGAACCATACGTCTTCCCGACAGCAAAAATGCCACTGTCGGACATAATGTCGAGGATGTATCCTCGACTGTATATATACTAGAAAAAATATATACTAAAATATGAAAGTCTCTTTCTTCTCGCTCTCTCTTTATCCCCCTCTATCTCTTTCTCTTCATCCCTCTCTCTCTCTCTTTCTTTCTCTCCATCCCTCTTCCTCTGTCTATGTTTATTAACATTCGTTAGCAAAGGAAAGAATTAAAAAAATTGGAATAGCGTATTATTTTATTTATTTATTACTTATATCACCCCAAGCAAGACACATTGCCACTCAAACATAAGGGGAAACTATGAAATAGGAGCGAGATTTATAGGCGTATCATAAGTTGAGAGTTGTGCAGCAAGATGTTTGTTGAAATTACATTTAAATTTTTACATGTTGGTACAATCGGAAAAAAAACAGGCAACAGGGATGGAATTCTAATGACAATCGGTTTGATGACAATAAGATTTTAGAGCAGATAGTTTCCGGCATCTGGGTACGTCTAAAGTGAAGGGATAGGGTTTTGTTTTTTGTCGGGTTGGTCGGGTGTATTTATGTCGAGGGGCACCACAGCAGCAAGTTTGTCGGGGTACATTCCGTTGAATTCAATGTAAAATAAGCATTGGAATGCAACGTTAAGATGATGGGACAGTGGCTGGAGCTTGGTAGACATTATAAACAAAAAGATATAACAACAGGAGTAGTAATATTATTATGTTATTTAACACGTAACTGAAGAGAGATAGAGAGATAGAGAGATAGATAGATAGAGAGAGAGAGAGAGAGAAATAAAGAGAGAGAGGGGGAAGAGAGGAAGAGAGACGGAAACGAGGATTATAGATACCGTATAAAATAAGAACAGATGCTCAAAGAACGTACAGTGAGAGAGGATGAGAGTTATAGATAGAAACTTAGTAAAAGATGAGTCACTTGCGTTAATTGCAAATTACGGCCAATTAGAACAACTAAAATGGAAGCTTTTTTTCGAATATAACTCAATCTCCAAACCGAGGAATATTTGTGCATGAATTTTGTGCTATTAAAATATAAATAGAAATACACCTTATGGAAACAAACGTTGATTAACTCAGCTTTAGTATAATAATAAATAAATAGATATAATTCAGTCTCATTAGTGCGTATTTACATATCAATCTGCTTCGCTCAGACGAGTCTATTCTGGTTTCAATATGTCTATCTATCTATTCATTTTTTATATTGGAAATTTATCTCCGACACTATACAATATGTCATGTATCAAGACGATGTTGTTGATGCTATTGTTTGCGCGAGCAATATTACTAAACAAGTGTTTATTTAGTTCGTCGGGATGGATATAAAAAATAATATGGCATAGTCTCATTTTTTACTTTGTAGTATTCTTTGTTTATATCCTACCCTGCGGACAAAGTACTCACTTGTTTTGTAATATTACTCGCACAAACAAAAAAAGACGGCTTGATAATGTCATACTGTATACTATCTATATAGATAATTATTATAATAAATATTTTATCTATCTATCTATCTATCTATCTATCTATCTATCTATCTATCTATCTATCTATCTATATGTAGCATATATCTATTTCTCTCTCGATATATATATATATATATATATATATATATATATAGAGAGAGAGAGAGAGAGATAGATAGATAGAGAGATAGATAGATAGATAGATAGAGAGAGAGAGAGAGAGAGAGAGAGAGAGAGAGAGAGAGAGAGAGATAGAGAATATATGTGTGTGTCTTCTTATATGTCTATTAATAGTATAGCTAAAACCATTTATATCTTTCTGTCAAGTCGTATAGAATATCCTTCGCATAAGACATTTGACGGCCAGGAATCATCTCCCATGTGTTCATGCACTGGTCTTCAACGACCTTCGTTAATTAGACGAGAATCAAAAGCCGAAAAAACATCAAAGAAGAAACCCGTTACAGCTGGGAAACTTCAAAGAGCGATGTTGTTTTGCGCGATCAGAAATAGTTCCACAAATCAATTTCCTGGCAAACGCTTTCGTTTTTTTTCATCTATGAACATTATACACTGCGTAATTTTATATTGTCTATTTTCCTTCCTCCAGTTACATTAAAACTATCCCCCCCCCATAGTACCTTATTAGCGAAAACACGTTTTGCTTCCTACACTGCCAAGAACACACCTGTCTTCCTGTGTATACCTAAAATAAAACGGAACTTTTATTAACAGTATTTTTCCTAGAACTTCATACCTTTGGGACACGTTTCCGCGGGAATATTTCCCTACAGACTATAACATGGTTGTTTTTTAATTCCAATATCAACACATATATGTGAATTAATAATAGGTTTTTATTCTTTCATAGTACTGTACGATCATCCAAGTGAAAATCTCACTAACCCTAATCCTCGAGTGGCTTTTGGATTTGGTAAGTGGTGAAGCATTAGTATACGAAATAAAACTCTTGAGTGTGTGTTTTATTTGGTAATTTCGTAATTTGTATTTTGTAATCATTTTTTAGGAATTCACAGTGGTGTAGTGGTTATCGACGCAGACTATCAGCTAGGTGTAACGGATTCGAGTTATATATTCCACATCACTTTCGCTAATGCCCTCGGGAAAGGTACTACTTCTCTGCTGACTGCAAGATGGTCGTCTTCAACTTCAATCTCAACAAATATTTGTCGAGCCGTGTTCTTAAATAATCAAATTGTGAACTTTCCACCCATTGTTTCTAACCTTCTCATACTGTACTTCATAATCCAACTGACAATTCCATTAACCCTTATCCTCGAGTGGATTTTGGCCTTGGTAAGTGGTGACTCATTACTGTTAAATATTGAGCGAGTAGACCCGCTAGTATGTAATTTGGTTCGTAAAAAATAACAGAATATGAGGGTTCAGTTACGGTCAACTTGGTGAACTCGAAGGTTAGCTCGACTCGACTGTAGGAATTGATAAGAAATGTATGTGACGTCACATGGTTAAAAAGGAGAGTGAGTGAGAGAAGTGGTCAGTTTGATTCGAAGCCTCGAAGTGCGAAAATCTTATTTTAAAATGTTCTAAGATATCATTAAAAGTAATTACCGACCTCTCTCTGTCTACCTCCCGCCCCATTGGCCAGTGATTTGGAAAAAGGACAAGGCGAATAAACCTCTTATGTCTTCAACAGTTTTGTTTGTCCTTTTCTTGTGGTATAAAAAACTCAATTGCAGGCGGTGTATTCTCAGTCTGGCAAGATAACAAAAGATACAGGAGCAATCAGCACAATGTAAGATTATGAATTTCCATGTCTTACAAAAGGTTGAAATCAACCAATTTTAATGAAATTTTCAGATCAGGGAATATAATTAAGCAATTACTTTATTAGAAATCTTAGTGCAAATGTATTATTTTGTGTAATTTGCGTAGGCTAGACAGCAAACATTAAATTAATATATAATAATAAAATATCATAAATAATGTCATCATTTTTTTAATTTTTAAAACATGAAAATTTTTTATTGAAAAATAATATCTCTGATTTAATATTCATTCTTAACATGAGTTTATTCTTTCCGGATTATTTCTAATGTTTGAGTTGATTGTTATGACAACCTGGTCTACATCGAATGAAAATACAAGTATGAGAATATTTCTTAATTGATAAACATAAGAATACAAATCCCTTTTAGAGAGTTTTATTCTTTATATTAACATTTCATTATAATTATTTATAGCTGAATAATATGAGTTGCTCTCATTTCCCCCCAAAATAAATGATGTTTCTGGGGTTTTTTTAAACAAAAAACACCTATACTAAAGTTATATCAAAGGGTACTAAAAAGCGCATGAATGTATTTTTAAATGAAAATAAAGCAGCGTAGATGTTAAAATTTTTTAAAATCTTTTAAAATATAGTGCTCATATGTTACGAAAAAAAAAGCCCCTGAATTTCGTATTAATAACGATCGAATAGATTAAAACATTTTCATAAATTATTTAATAAAATATAGTTTCTGAAAGAAAAACAATAAAGTTTATTTTAAATAAAGTAACATTTTGGCAAACATATTGTAATCAAAATATAGTTTCTAAGAGAAGTAGTAACTTAAGCTTTGTACTACTAAGAGGTGGCTGCAAAAGTTTATTTTTTAGAATGCAAGTTTGGTAAGGGGTTATCAAATCAGACCAATGCTTAGCTTAGAAAATTTATTGTTATTGTTTTCAATGAAGCGCTACTCCAGGTGATGTTGTAACATTCTTTCAGTTAATTTTTCAAACTGTATTTCTACTTTTGCACGGGATTGAACGTAGAACTAACAGCTGACCCGTACCCTTCTATCAACACCCTAGTCGTCTCGGCCACGTGTCTCATTTCATATTCGAACAGTACAAACAAATATTACAATAAATAATTTTTACATTTTTAACATCATTGTGGACTCTTGTGTTCAGCTTAGTTTTTGTTATTTTCATGACATTTCAACTGTTGCACTCTTCGGCCTTCTTCATGTGCTTTTATTGCCATACTCGGTAACATTATGAGAACTTCGAACTGAACTGTTTATTTAATCCATCATTCGGGTGGCGACTGTTCTCATTCCGCGTTTGAGATATCTAGAATCAGTTACATTGTATTCTTTGTTTCACTGCGGATTGAACTCATACGATCTAGTTCGAAGTAATTATAGAATATTTTGTAATGAACGCATACATCTACTTGACCGTGTGGCCCTGTGAGAAAATGACAGAATGCGCTCCGATGAAGTAACTACACTTGTACCCCTACACAAAAATTCCCTTGACCCGCCCGACTAGCAGCAAAATCCCACCCCTTCACTATAGATATCCATAGATGCCGAAAGATGTTCAACTCTGATAGTTTCTTTCCTCGGACCGCTTACCTTTTGAATTACCTTTCTGCTCTCTGTTTCCCCTACTGTACACACATGCAGAAATCTAAATATAATATAAAAACAAAATTGCTGCCAGATCCTCGCATAGTTTGCTTCTACTAAATCTGGCTCTTATCACAGTAGCCTCTTACGCCTCAGTGGCACTATGCCTTATTTGGAGCGGAAACAAAAGATGAGGAAGCCAGCCTGTAAATTATAAATAAATTGTATCCGTGTATATCACGCTCCAAGCTGTATATTATTTATGTCTGCCTCGCTAAAACACACTAATTTCTACAAACTACTTTTTTATTACATTTTTATACTTTTATTTACCCCAAACAAGGCACATAGCCACTGGGACGTAAAGGGTTGGTGTGGATTAGGGACCAGATTTATAGGGGGCATCCTGAGTGAGGAGTTGTGCAGCGAGATGTTTGTTCACATTACATTCATATTTCTGAATGTCGGTATAGTCAGGGAAACAGGAGGCAGGTAGATAATTCCAAAGTTCGAGCAAATAAGTTATTAGAGTAGAAAGCCCTCCAGCATCTGGGGACCTCCACAGTGAATGGATGGCTTTAGCTGATTATCGGGTTGGTCGAGCGTATTTACGTCGAAAGACACCAGAGCAGCATGTTCGTCAGAGCACATTCTATTAAACTACTTGTAAAATAAGCACAGGGATGCAACATTGCGACGATGGGACAGGGGATTGGGCTTGGTGGACAGTGTGGAGTTACACTATAATTAATTTAGTTTAAAGCTGGTATTCATTTTAAAATAAGAAAGAGATTAGCAATATTTTTTTTAATTGAAAAATAATTAAACATTAGCAAATAATATGGTTGGTAATGCGTCAACCCTGTTGCAGGCAAGAAGGGGACAATAGTCCGAAACAACTTAATAATCCTTTATTTCAGAAATATCGCGAAATACGTTTACATTTTTGTCTGGAGCAGTGTAGAAAAATAGGGATATCGTGAGTTGGACGCATGCTCTTGTTCGACTCTGCTCTAGTCTGATGGTGAGTGTGATGATGATTGCCCGATAGTTATTTGATTCTTACAGTCTGCCATCTTGAATATAGACAACACGTGCTTGTCGATCTGAAAATAAATGCATTCAAAGAAGAAAATTACACCTGTTGTTACGGTTCACATTTTTTATCATAGTACTCTTGAAAAATAAAATCTGAAACAGTGAACTGTTACTATTTAAAGTACCCCAAAAGGGAGGACATACCCTCAACGTAAGAAAACGCGTTCGTCTCCGCTGAAATCTACGGGAAAAATAGAGAGCTAGACAGGAAGCGAAAGTTACTCCCCACTTTACCGGTTCTGACATCAGTGCTACCCCACTTAGTCTTGAGAATGGTAGACAACTCGTCTTACCCCACAATTGGAGTATCCAATCATATCAATTATATTTAGTTAATTGAAACGAAAATAAAATATAATGGTGTGAGTCAGAAGCAATCGAACAGTCAAAACATTTTTAGTTAAAATAACCAAAGTTCCTATTATAAAATGTACATATAGCGGACTGGCCAGTTACTTTTGACTCACATAATTTTAGAGAACTGAAATCGTCGTTGAATGAAGCGGAGATTAATCTATTATATAAAGGGCAAACGTCTGTTTGTTTGTGTTTTTGTTTGTATGTTTGTATGTCTGGAAAAGGCTTTCGACACACTCGACGACAATTCATAAAGTGTACATTTTCTAAATTTCGGATCCATAGTATGGAAAAATTGAAAAAAAAACATGCATTTCTCCGACATGGAACTTCTCGGGAGGGGGAGGTACCCAATTTCATCGTTTACCCCACATATTCACGCTGTACGCATGGGCGCCGAGACCCGATTTCAAACCCTTTAACTGACATATTTTTCATCAGTCTTTACATTCTGTCCGTTTGGGCCGGTGGATACAACAAGTACCACGAACTCGTGGTTAATTGTTCGGTCCCCACCGACTCCAAAAATATTTATTTTTATAACCGTGACATAAATATACATCGAATGGAGGGGGGGGGGTAGAACGACCGGAAAGACAGAGTTAGTACTTACTTTTGCCCCGGGCAACCGGAGAAGAGGGGTTTTGAGGGCGAGGAGAGCCAGCGGGAAGATAGTGGGGCGAGGGAGAGGGGGACATCGATGAAGACAAACTTTTGCCTGCTAAGGGGAGGGGAAAAATAGTGAGGCGAGGGTGAGGAGAGTCGACCGTCGGGTTAGGGTTAAGGGATGAGTGAGGCGACCGAGGAAGACACAGCTTTTCTCCGGGGAAGAGATATAATTACACTTTTGCCTACGATGGAGGGGGGGGGGGTATGGTTATGGTTAGGGTTAGGGTTACCCCTGCTAGTCCCACATAAATCCGAGACTCATGCTGTCACGCTTAAGTTTGAAATTGCATTTTCGTCAGTCTGTCAAGCTTAAGTTCAAAATAGCATTTTCGTTAGTCTGTCACGCTTAAGTTTTGAATAGTGTATTTCTCGGTATTTTATGCTATTTAGAATAGCATTTTCGTTGTTCTGTCATGCTTAAGTTGGAAATCGTATTTTCGTCTGTCTGTCATATTTATATTTGAAATAGCATTTTCCTCGGCGTGTCACGATCAAATTTGAAATGGCATTTTTAGTAGCCTGTATAGCTTAAGTTTAAAATAGTATTTTCGCCGGTCTTTAAAGCTTAAGTTTGAAGTAGCGTCCATCACGCTTAAGTTTAAAATAGGATTTTCGCCGGTCTGTCACGCTTAAGTTAAGAAATAGCATCTCCATAGAATACTCTGTTCGTCCGTCAACCTGTCTGTTACACTATCGTCGTCTGTCTGTCACACTTCAATCTTAAATAGCATTTCCATCTCTAAAACTATGACTTTAATTAATGCAGCTTAAGAATATCCGATTTTATTTTTAATTTGATTTGATGATAAGTAATTATTATTAATTATAATTAATTTTTAATTCAGAGTCATTTATTTTTTTCTCATCAAAAAATATTTTCTATCGGAATTTTTATTAGAGAGTAAAATCGCCGTTCGTTTAATTGTATTAAAAAATATCAAACGTGTTTCGCGCCATTCAATAATTAATGAAATGTAATTATTGCTCTATTAAGAACTGATTCGTGTTGCAATGACGTCAAATGGCGTCGAAACACACGGAAGAATTTGTAGGTCGAATCGAAACAGGATTGGTCATCGTTCGATATTTCGTCTTGCTGTCATGTTACCTTTCGTCTGTCTCGATTTACATGTAAACGTTTATATCGGCGACATAAATTATTTAAAAAAAAATATACAGTTAGGAAATTGGCCCATAACAATTGATTTGGTTTACCCACTAATTTGTGACGTATTTGCGTTTAAAATCTTTTATATTAAAAGAAGGTTAAGTTCCGTAATTATTGGTTGTGAGTAAAGTAGTAAGATGTCAGACATCTTGTTTATTGGCAGGAAGTGGGGTAAGAGACATCTTACCACTTAACGCACAACCAATAATTGCGAAAGTTAAAATGCTTACAACTTCTATTAAATATTAAATATAAATCTTTTTAAAACAAATAGGTCACAAATAAGTAAGAAACAAAGCTACATTCTTATTGACTAATTTCCCCACTTTCTTTTAAATTAATTTATGTCGGTAATAGTAATGATTACCATATTAAATAAAATAATAACTAGAAGTAATATGTTTTGCAATAAAGCTCTTTTGTATACTAATGAGTCACTTCGCAACAAATAATATTTGGTTTTGTTAAATTTCACAGACCATTATTAAAAAATATTAATTATGTTATAAATGTTGTACTCTACTGAGTTATAAACTCTATTTCACTTTAACTTCTAATCATATATATATAATTTTATGTGGATACATGAAATAATGTATATATATATATATATATATATATATATATATATATATATATATATATATATATATTATTTCATGTATCCACATAAAATGTTATGTATCAATTTTTAGTATTTACTTCAACAGTGTTCAATACATAAGTAGAGCTAGGTAGTAAGTTATGAAAATATATTTATGGCAATTAAGCTACACAGAGGCTTCCGCGTTTCAACCCCGTGGGGAAACGGCAGGCTAAAATGCATGAAACAACACAAAATCCATGACGATTCCCTACGGGGGTGAAATGTGAAAGCCTCTGTGTAGCTTAATTGCCATAAATATATTTTCATAACTTACTATATATATATATATATATATATATATATATATATATATATATATGTATGTTGGGTTGACTGCAATGGTATAGGAGTTCAAACTGAAAAAGTTATTAGGTGACTTGGATCTGAGGTTCGAATCGTGTAACCGGCGAAACAGTCATCCTTCACACTGATGATTCCCGAGAAAGGGTGAAACACATGTGTATGTAGATAAAAGTTGAAGATATTATCATAATATTGCATATATATATATATATATATATATATATAGAGAGAGAGAGAGAGAGGGAGAGAGAGAGAAAGAGAAAGAGAGAGAGAGACACAGACAGACAGACATACAGACAGACATAATGAAAGAGACAGACATATGGTGCCGTTAATTTTCCAAATGATCATCAATTAACTGAGTTAAAGGATGTGGAAGTTATGTATCAAAAACAAGAGACGACAAGACGGCGGCATTTTTAAAAAGTAAGACAACAGAGGAATACAGACGAATCAAGTTAAAGGGAAGTCTGAAATGAACAAAAAAGAAGCCCCCATATTCTGTTACGGTCCCAAACTGAATGACACTTTCCAATTTTTGACATCGGCCTCCGAACAAGTTTTCCACGAAGATAATTTATGTCTCATGTCCGTCTAGTGTTTAATGAAAAAGAATTAGAACTCTGGCAAATAAACCGGAAGAATTTAACCGCGCAGAAAAGCAACACATACAGAAACAAAGGACGGATCGTCTTCGGATGCGTCCATTTAATTTACGCGTTTAATGATAAAAACTCAGATTTGGCAGATAAACGAAAATGCTATTTTGAATTTAACCATTACGGACCTACAAAAATGCTATTTTGAATTTAACCGTAACAGACTAAATAAAATACTATTTCAAACTTAAGCTTGACAGAATACTGGACATGCTATTTAAAGCTTTTAGAATATATACATTCAATGTACACGCATTGATATTCTGTGTATCCATAGAAGGACGCAACAATGGAGGCGATGTGTGTTGATGTCAAAACATCAGCAGCTGTGTATGAACTTAATGATAAATTTACGTATATGTTTATTTCATGTACGTGTATATGGAGAAGCTATAAAACATTGGTTTATCAGCAGTTGTGTAAGCTGTACGATATTAATGTGTGTTTATTTCATGTGTATGTACATATGTATGTGTCAGATTTACTTTTAGTGTTCGAATAGTATTAGTTCCAGCGTTTTTAGCGCGAAATATGTTTTATTTCTTATTTTCAAGTCCACCAATAAAGCAATTACATTGAACACCTGTATTTTTATTTGTTCTTCACTATGAGTAATTTTACCGCTGGGTCCCGCATTTTAACAGTTACAGTTAGACGAACATGCTAATTCGAAATTTAGCGTGACAGACCAACAATAATTTCTATTTTAAAATTAAGCATGGCAGACCAACAAAATACTATTTCTGATTTTAACGTGATATGTCAACTAACATACTATTTCAAATTAATGTTGACAGACCCACTAAAATGCAATTTGAAACAAACATGACACTCCCGACAAAAACCTTATATAAAACTCAAACAGGATAGCCCAACTAACTGCTATTTCTAACTTAAATCTGACAACCCTACAGATGGGCTGAGCATTTTATAGGAATAGTTTGACATTTAGAATTCATGTTCAACAAACACAAAAAGAAAGCGAATATCGTATGCAAAAAAACGACTTATATTTGAATAATAA
Source organism: Sepiola atlantica (assembly GCA_963556195.1). NCBI lineage: Eukaryota > Metazoa > Mollusca > Cephalopoda > Sepiida > Sepiolidae > Sepiola > Sepiola atlantica. Next base: position 134,810,675 of record OY744519.1, read on the forward strand.
ATATAGCATGAAAAAATATGTACCAGTCAATCAGGTATCTGGAAAATATACGTCTCGAAAATATTCAAGAAAAAGTCGTTACACTTATTCCCGCCAACTTTTGGGGTCTAATCTAATCCATTTATATACAAATACAACTGTTTAAAAAATCAGTCTTGCAAAAATATTGTCTATGTTAACTCGCACAATCCAGTTCCTATGACAACCATCCCGGAACTGTCCAAACTGCTACTGTCTCACACAAACTAGACAACTAATTGTTAAAGAAAAAGAGAAGAGACACTTATGAGGTATGAATAAACGCGCCCAATGCAAATCACTTCTACTACAATTATTTACTTTCAGGTACAAAACAAGACTCAGTTTGCCATCTTTTCTAACCTACATTGAACATTTTTGGATTATTTCAAAATTGCAAACCTAATTTTGTACGAATTGCTTTAGTCATTTATTTGATTATATGTGCGCTCCTCTACAGACAGTAAGATGCGTCCATTCAATCTATGGTTTTTAGTAATACACGTGCTATTTCGGACTGAAGCGTGACCAATGGACCGACAGACGGAAAGACAAATCATCTTAGGCGAGGGGCAAATATGTCACATGCAGTTTTCTTCTACATACGAAATTTTGTTAATTTCCAGCAAAGACGCATGGAAGCATAACCGGCAGTACTGATATCCACACAACCAACAGGTGAAGAGGTGGCAATACGAGTTACCGGAAGGGATGGTCCCGCAACCCTCTATAGATCTCCTTACTTTTATATCTCTCGTCATGTGGGTAAAACGGACACGAACATATCCGAGGCAATGACTGAATCCTTAAAAAGTGCCCCCAGTCTGTACTGGAATGGGGTCATAAATGGATGGTAACATTTAATGCTGCTAAAACAAAGCCCATTTCTTTCAACAACTACAAGAAACCTCTTCAACCACCGATTGCCATGGGGAAATAACATCCTACTTGAGAGTCCAACGTTCAAACCCTTCGGCCTAACATTCACAGGTAATATGAATTGGAATAAATACATAGAAGACATTGCGAAGGCTGCTGCAAAGAAAGTGGGCTCCCTCTACTGGGCTAGAAACTTCTAACACCTGACAGTATATATCTACAAAGCCACGATCCACCCATGCATGGAGTATTGTTATCACATCTGGGCTGGTGCACCATCCACTAGTCTCTCCCTCTTAGACAAGGTCCAAGAAGGAGTCTCTAATCTAATAGGTTCCTCACTACCCACCAAGCTCCAGACACTGCCTCATCGCCGCAACGTTGCATCCTTGTACTTGTTTTACAAGTACTTCAGTGGAATTACTCCGGTGAACTTGCTGCTCTGGTGCCCCCTCGACCAACCAGACAACTCCATCCATTCACTGTGGAGGCCCCCAGATGCTGGAGAGCCTACTACTCCAATAGCTTCTTTTCTCGAGTTGCCGGCCTTTGGAATTACCTCCCTGCTCCCTGTTTCTCCGACTGTACCGACATGCAGAAATTTTAAACTAATGTGAACAAGCATCTCGCTGCACAGCTTCTAATTTGGGATGACCCCCTAAACTTTCACCCCAATCCTCAGTAGCCCCTTACGTCTACAGTGGCAACTTGCTTTGTTTGGGTGAACTAAGTTTTAAAAAATTGTTTGTCCTTAAAATGTCGAAACAATTACATAGAGTAGCTTTTAGCAGTAACAATATAACAAAATGTGAATTAACAAGTACGTTTATATCGTCCAAAATTTTAATTTAATATAATAAATCTACATCTATGAATCTATATCTATAAATCTATAAAACTATATCATAAAAATAAGCCGGTTTATTTTTGTAAGTTTGTCATCAATATTTTTCACTCTTACAAATCAATATTTGATTCTGACTAGTAATTTTTTTTATTCCTGCACCATATGTTTACAACAAACTGTACATCAATCAGTTCTTTTACAAAATACTTATTCCGGCTACTTGCTGCTTCGATAAAACCGAAGTTTAGCGACTGCTTGTACCCTGTTAGACTATGCTCGACCTTATATAGGTCGAACCTTTTACTTTTTCTCTATCACTTACGCTGAACATATTTTGTCCACCATCTCCAATCCGTAGTGGAAATTAAAAAAAATCGCCTGGCTTCTTTTTTACTTATTCTTTAATGATCCAGGTGTACTGAGCTTTTCATATTGTTGAATATCGGGTCTGGTGTACGGGAAATGTCTCCTCGCCGGAATAGAACATATTTGACAAAGTCACGCACTTGGCTGGAAGAAATAAAACGAGGCTGATTGAAACGGCTAGTTTACACGGCTGATTGACACGGAAATAATTGTTTCGTAAAGTATTTGTTGTTTGATTGAAAAACACCTGCAACGGTTATCTGTAAAATGGTTACCTGCAGACGGGAATACACCGCGGCTAAATAAACGCCATAATTGTGTGGCTACATTGACAGCCAGCAAAGGCGAAATCCGAGAACATAAGTTTACAGGTGGATGTGTGAGTGTTCCAAAACATTATATAAACTAACCCAAATTAGAATCGACAGAGTCGACTTGTGATCGAGTTCGAGAAAACCACTTCCGTCAATTGCTGTGCTTCCTCCATCTTTCTCCTTCACCCCCACTTCTTTTACCGCCACTGACAATGAAGATATTTCATTATAATTTTATACATTAGTGTCTGTCGTCATTTTCTTAAGCACAGAGAAATACGAGATTTGTATTATTTGGACTAGCGATCCGAGAAAACCACTCTATACATTTATGTTAATCCTCCTTCCTTACTCACTTTCTTCATTCACCGCCACCGATAATCTCGATCATTATGTATTTATATATCGGTGTGTGTCGTCATTCTTTCAAGCACAGCAGTCTTATGAGACTCAAGAGCTTTGGAAGTACACCCAATTTGAGAAAGTGTCAAGTACAGCCCTCTGCGACTGACAGTATCAAATGCTTATTTGTTCCCTGCGTTTCTCTTGAAGTTGTCTCAATGAAAAGATTATGTCTACTGTTGATCTCCATGCCCTGAAGCCACATTGAGACTCACGATAGACTCGGTCAGCAAGCGCCTGTAACCATACAACCATATGACAATGGCGCATGCAAAAATCCATGTTTTATTTTATGTTCGTCACACAAATGAACCATAATACTCATGCGTGTATGTTGTAAACCGTCTAGAAACAAGACATTCTATTTAACCGATAGAGGGAGCCATGACAGGTACTAGCATTCCAGGTCATGCCCAGAACCGTTAGAGATTAGTAACAAATAAAGTGAGATTAATGATTAAAATAAAAGATTTCGTCAATAGGTTTATTAAACTGGATATGCTGAATAAATAGAGAGCTCGAATGCAAAACGCGATAAACGCCATTTTCAAAATTGCAAAGACAGAAAACGTTGCATTGCGACACCCAATCCCACCCCAAAATAATATTATGTGATATCGCCATAATTTGTCTTTCATTTACTTAAACATAATCTTTTCGTCAAACTTTCGATTTGATATGTTTGCGATTTTATTAATTTCTCAATTAAAAAAAAATGGATTTATCGCGTTTTTCATTCGAACACTTCAAATACCAATCTTGAGCACATTCTGTTAGAAGTAGCAACGAATATTGTTATTACGTATCGACTGTTGATTGAGCAAAATCTCAAATCATCAGTTTTTTTCAACCAATCAAAATTACAAGAAATATTCACTCTAAATTCCAGTGCGTACTATAAAAACCTAAAAACACACAGCTTTCTTTTGTTCCGGTATTTTCATCCATACCTGATGCACGTGGGTACGTCCTTGAATGATCCCATCGGCTCTGGGGGAAAAAAGCCTCGACAAACGCAACAAGAAACTTTCACGGACACAACGCCAGCATATGTATATGCTGTTTACACCGAACATTCTCACACACGTGCGTACGTTACAATACAGCCTGGCTTCATTTGGGGGCTCGAAAGTATCTCGACAATAGCACACACATGACAAGAGACTTTCACGCACTACTGTACGGCCAGTGAAACGCACACATGTCGCTTAAAGAACGCACATGTAGTAGGCCTTCGTCAGTCGTGTCCGACCATGAATGACACTTGCATATCTAGCCGGCTAGTTTCAGTATTCACAAAGTCTTGTCAGTGATGCCAATGCCCCAAGGGGCTTACTGACTTAACCTTGGCATTTCTTGCTGTGGCTGAGAAGACCTATGCGGATCTTGCAGTCTCTGCCAGAGTTGTCACAGAGGAACCAGGAGGGTTGATGAAGAAGTTCACTTGCTTTTGTCCTTTCCTTCCTCCTTGCACGCTTTTCAGCGGCTTTCGCCTTCCTAGCTATTGTTTAGGATTTTTTCCATTCATCTCTGTCAAAGGCAAGACTTTACGAAGATGACGGATCGATGTCAAGGGCTTTTATACCTCCCTTGCAGACATCCTTGTATCTTAGAAGAAGGCGACCACGGTCTCTCTTTCTCCTTCTTTTAACTCTCCATAAAAGAGATCTTTGGGAATTCCGTCATCAGCCATCCTGTTAACGTGACCAAGCCATCTCAGCATTGTGTACATGGATTTCAGAACAGCCATTTTAAGCACCTCAACATTTGTCTTTTTGTGTTCCCATCTGACACCAATGATAAAACGCAGGTTTCTCATATGGAATATCTGCAACTTTTCTTCTTGTCTAGCATAGGGTGTCCATGCTTCACTGCCATACAGCAGGATGCTTATAATGCAAGCACTATAGACTGACATTTTTGTGCTGACTTTGAGTAAGGAGTTTTCCCAAACTCAATCATTTAGCTTAGACAAGGTGCCTGTTGAAAAAGATTCTGAGATGTTTGAGCCAAGATATGGTAAATCGTCAACCACACCTAGCTCATAATTGTCAATTCTGATAGAGGGCTTGTCAGTTAAGCCCTGGGGCAGTATTTTGGTCTCTGGGAAGTTAATGATCAGGCCGAAATCCTTACAGGCAAAACAGAGGTGGTCCATGAGAAATTGCAGCAACTTCTCAGTGTGAGTTGCAATGCTTGCATCATCAGCATAAAGCATGCATCTTATCATGGCTTGTTTTACCTTAGTTATTGGTCTGAGTCTGGCAAGGTTAAAGAGGCACTCATCAGATCGTGTCCCAAGAAGGATGCCTTCATTTGCATCTCTAAAAGCACGTTTCAGAAGCATTGAGAAAAAGATACCAAAGAGGGTTGGAACCAGAACACAGCATTGTTTCACTCCATTGCAAATGTCAAATGGTTTAGACAGGTTCCCATCAAATTATACTGTCCCTTTTATATGCTGGTGTAATAATCTTATGAGACTCAATAGCTTTGGAAGTACAGCCAATTTGAGAAAGTGTCAAGTACGGCCCTCTGCGACTGACAGTATCAAATGCTTATTTGTTCCCTGCGTTTCTCTTGAAGTTGTCTCAATGAAAAGATTATGTCTACTGTTGATCTCCATGCCCTGAAGCCACATTGAGACTCACGATAGACTCGGTCAGCAAGCGCCTGTAACCATACAAGCATTACCCTTGTATAAACATTGCCTACAATACTTAGGAGAAATATGCCCCTGTAATTGTTGCAGTCACTCCGATCACCTTTGTAACACACGTTCATAGACGCACACACATTTTCACGTTCATAGACGCACACACACATTCTCACGTTTATAGATGCACACACATGCTCACTAACAATACAAAGGCACGCTAATCCATACAACACGTCTCTGCCTATTTATTTATACACATGTAAAGGCACACGGTACCAGCCGAAACGAAAAACGTGTACTCGATTTCTCATTACACCAAAACCAACTCCTTTTTCGCCAGAACGTTTTTGGGACTCTCTGAATTTTCGTACTCTACATTTTTATCTTTCATTGTATTGACTTGTCTTTGTCGATAAAGAATTATTATTTCTTATGGATAGACTATAAATATTTCTTTTGATAAGGTCCTATCCTCAATATATTTCTCACTATCCAGCTTCGTTCTGATGATTATTACCACCTCGTCAAAAAGCGGACAATTCCATCTTTCGTTAATTGATGCCGTTCACATGACATGAACTCGTAACGATAGAAGCCTTGACGGGTTGAGTCGGGTAGGGGACATACGTATAGCAAGTGCCAACGTGAAGGGGGGAGACGAGTTGTCACCATCTGTCTGTGGCACTAAATTGAGATGTCATGGATTTCTAAATGCCAAAACCAAGGCACTTATGAAGAATACTAATAACAATTATGCCAAGACTCGTCGCTGGCGTGTAACGATTCGCCTGTTTGGCTTAGAGAAGATTTCTACTCCTGAAATATCAATTTTCACTAGAAACCTTTCTATCTATCTATCTATCTATCCATCTCTCACTTATATATATATATATATATATATATATATATATATATATATATATATATATATATCAATAAGTTAGGCATGTCTATTCATGTACAGGGTACTCTCCTAAACTAATCAACGGATCATTATGAATTTTGGAATATATTCTCAAAAATACGGTAAGTACCATTGGCACAATTCTTTTAAAAATATTAACATTTAGGGGGTTCAATATATATATATATATATATATATATATATATATATATATATATATATATATATATATATATATATATATATTTGTGAGTAAAATGGACACACTACTTTTATTTTTGTAGATTTTACCATTTAGAAGGTGTGCAGACCGGAACTCGCATCCGACGTCTTAAAACGCCTTTTAAATGAGTTAGATACAAAAAATAGACAAGGTAATTGGTCTAAGTCAAATGTTGAGTTATATTAAGTAATGCATTTTAAAAGTATCGATGAGCGCGTATGAGCGTCAACAATATGTATCTGCTTGGTAAAATTCTAAACTTTTGAACTTATCATTATGAGTTATGGAATATGTATTCTAGGCAACAACGTGAGTAACATTTTTGTAAACTGTACCATACCCCACAAATAAAAACAAAACATTAAAAGTTTATACTAATCCTATAGTTATTGCTCATACCTGTCCCGAGACGGGTATTTTTCTAGACCAGAGGGCTTGTTCGATGCATCAAGAATATGACTAAAAAAATCAACAAACGCGAAGATTCCGTGTTATTAAACCACGCTTACTGGCTCTTCGTTCGACACTGGAATTTGAATCAAAGTAACAAAGAAATAAGTTTGGTTATTCTTGTTTTTGATAAAAAAAATGACTCAATAACTGGTCACCTCTGAAGATGGAATTTATTCCGAAATATAAGATTAATGTAATATATATATATATATATATATATATATATATATATATATATATATATATATATATATATATATATATACATTAATCTCGCATTGTTAATGGCTTACATATCAATTTTATTAACATATCCAACAATGCTTTAAATGGACGACCAACCAATATTACTACATGTCGTCGAAGTTTAGTTAGAGATGGGTCACTTGGTGAGTTAGTTGCAAATTGCAGCTAATAGCACAATTAAAATAGAAGTCTTTTCAAATATAACTCCATCCTAAAACTGAGGAATATTTTTACATGTATTTTGTGTGAGTGAAATATTGAAATCGCTCCAGACAAGGCACGAAACCATTTAGTGTAAAGAGCTAAAAAAAATACTACTTCAAGGTGAAAAACTATCCAACGATAAGTGTTAGAGAGATAGATTTCTACACAGAAAACAGCAATTCCTCCCCCTTTGTCAGAAACATCGCTCACGGAATGTGAGGACAAAAGTGAGAGTTAGGAGGCTGCTGATAGTAAACTCAAGGTTAACTTTCTACTCTCCTAAGTATATATATGCAAAGCCTTTGAAAAACTAACCTTGATTAATTCACATTTAGTATAATAACACATGTTCTTTAATTCACCATAGAATTTCTACGGGCCCTGCTGACGTACAGGTAACTCACACTCGTTTTATGATAAAGCTTCGTTGCTGCCTCGTGATTAAAGATGCGAAATGAGTTTTGTTTACTGCACAACCGATGTAGTTCGAAATTCCACGTGCTCAATCTGCGGTATAAACGTTGGAAACTACAAAAAAAGACAGGAAAAACTTATTTTGTTTTTATGATTTTATTCTGACTCAAATAAAGCGAGACGGATTCAGATTTGTATTAGTACCCCACCCCATGACCTTTTGACATTTGAGACAATCTCGAATGTCTTAAATTGATTCGGGTACAGCCAATCGGAGTTCAAGAAAAACGCAGTTTCTTGCTACCTACTTTGAGAATGTGATTTGAGAATGACTGAGAGAGATAGAGAGAGAGAGAGAAAGAGAGAGAGAGAGAGAGGGGTAGACAGAAAGAAAGAAAGAAAGAAAGAAAGAGAGAACAAGAACGAGAGAGAGAGAAATATTGGGCGGGGAGAAAGAGATATTGAGGGAGAGGGTAGAGAAACAGGTAGTTAATAGACTAGAGTAAAAAGAGGGACATGAATAAAATAAAGAGAGAGGGAGAGAGAGAGAAAGAGAAAAAAAGAGAAAGAGGGGGGATGGAGGGTTATAGGTCGAGGAAATATATTACAGTAGAAAGAGATAAAGGAGAGGGAAGAGAAACATATAGTTAAAGTAGAAAGAGGTAGAAAATGATATATATATATATATATATATATATATATAGAGAGAGAGAGAGAGAGAGAGAGAGAGAAAGAGAGAGAGAGAAGATTATAAGGATACAGGAAGAAGAAAGAAAGAGATTAAGAGGGTAGATAGACTATGGGTAAAAGAAAAAAGAGAAGAAAACAGAGAGAATGGCAAAAGAGAGACATATGATGAAAGAGCGCGTGAAAGAGAGAAAGTACACATATTATAGGGGGAAAACTTGGGATGGATTAGTATTTGTGAGACCCTATTTCCCTTTGTATATCGATTAGTGATTCAGATTTCATGAAAAATAAATCGCTATTTTCTCTAAGAATGGGATTTCCGAAAAAGATATGGGAACAGATAGACAGATAATACAGGAGGGAGAAGAGAATGAGTTATACGGAGGGAGAGTATAAGAGAAACGCAGAAACAGATTGACAGTTAATAAAAGAAAAGAAAGAGAAAAGAGAGAGCGACAGAAAAAAAGAGGGAGAGAAAGAGAGAGAGAGAGAGAGAGCGAGAGAGTGTGTGTGTGTGTGGGTGTGTGAAAGAGTACACAAGAAGTAAAGAGAAGAAAGAAAAATACCGGAGAAAGAGAATGATAAAAGTTTATTTCCAAAAACTACTCGTCTGTGGAACACATTATCACAGGGCTGCTTTCCAGCTAACTATAACAGGTCCTTTTCAAATCCAATGTTACCAAGTTTTTGTTGATCTTTCCTGTTTGATAATCAGGTTTTGGCCAATTTCGGCCATTGTTACCAATTCTCACGGTGTAGTTTAATCGTCCATCTGACACACTCATTAATCCCTGCCCTCGAGGGTCCCTTTGGGCTTTGATAGGCAGTGACATGTTAGTATATAAAAAAAGATAGACCAACAAAAACGGAGAGAGGGAGACACAGATATAAATAGATGGAAAGAGAGAAAGAGAGCTCTATAGAGAAAGGGGCGAAAGAGTACACAAGAAAGAGAAAGAGGGAACAGAAAGTGTACTGGAGAAGGAGAAAGATGAACCAATAAAAAGAAAAGAGAGAGAGAGAAACAGACAAACAGAGAGAGAGAGAGAAAGAGAGAGAGAGAGAAAGAGAAACAGAAAGGATAGCAGGAGAGGGGTAAAAAATACACTAGAACGAGAAAGGAAAGAAAGTATACAGGAGAAGGAGAACGATAGACCGATAAAAACGGAGGGGGGGGGGCAGAAATAGAGAGAGATAGAAAAAAGTACACGGGAAAGAGAAAATAGGAAAAGAACGAGTACCGGAGAAAGAGGAGGGTGGACTGATTAAAACGGATATAGAGATACAAGAATAGAGAGAAATAGAAAGAGAGAAAGAAAGAGAGCGATAGGTGGCGAAAGAGTACACGAGAAAGAGGAGAAAACAGTATTGGAAAAGGGAAAGATAGACCGATAAAAAACGGAAAAGAGAGAGAAAGAGAGGAAGAGAAGGAGAGACAGCAAGAGAGGGGGAGGGTGTTATATCTTCGATATCGTAGATCCTTTTTCACCCTAAATCTCTCGAAAGTGTTTTCTATTGATTTGCACCTGATCGCTGCGGCAACTCGAAACATTTGTTTTAATTGAAAGTCATTAAAAAGGGAACCGTTCGTCTCTCGCTCAGCTAAAAATCAAATGTTTCTCTTGGAGAATTTTCTGACTGACTGTCTCTGCGTTTCATAAACGGTAAAACCCGTGACTCACGATGGGTTGAGGGGAAGGATTTCGAACTGCTAAACGGAATGGTGAAAACGTTTCATCATTAAAGAAAAGAAAGTTTCAAAATCATTGATTCGGTCGAACTATCACTTTACTATTTAAATGCAATATTTTTTTAGATTACAATTTACGTATATTTATCTAACTTCTCAGTAGTAGTTAGACACAAGGTTAGGTCGGGTTTTTAAAAAAAACAGCGCACGAGGTGAAATGCATTCTGGCCTACAAAAATGCCTGAGTAACCTAAATTACGAGGTAATAAAAACGCCTCAACAAGAATTTGTTAATATTGGACTTAAACACGACCATTCTATAGTCAGCTGGGATGCAGCTCCGTGGTATTGTGTTCCACCGACGAATAGGTTTTGGGAAAACACTTTGCTCATAGAAGTTTTATTTAGTTTCAGGTACACAGAGAGAGAAAGGAAAATTATTTACAGTGGTTGTAGTTAGACGAGTTCTTGTTATAAATATTTTACAGGAGCGAACCATAGATTGGAGTTGAGTCGAACTATCTACCATGAAAATAACGATAGAGTAGAGAAAGACTAGCAACGTCTCTTCTGTGAGAAAAGCGTTCTAGAGAATAGAAGAGATCATCCCCACTAGATTGCGAAGTCGATTTTGCACTCTGTCAAGGCAGGAAAGGTGCTCTGAGCAGCACCTCCCACACCAGATGTGGCAACAGTACTCTATCTTAGAAATTGTTTGACTCTTATACATGTAGAGGATTGCGTCAGGGGGGAGATACTTTCTGTAGCGGTAGAAAGATCCAACGATTGTCCCAGCAACCTTAGCAACAGAGTTGATGAAAGTCTTCCATTTGATGTCTGGAGAGAAGGTCAGTCCTAGAAGCTGATCACAGTTGGGGGATTCCTCAAAGACATAGCCATTCATTTCAATTGGAGTGTTGCGAGCGTATATGACAATGTTGTACATTGAAAGTCTAGTCAAATAGGGTAAATTAGTAATACGCCTAAGACTGTGATTATACAGTTTAGTAAGAATTATGTTAAATGACTTTTGATGCGTCATAAGAAAATATAACAGTTCTGTTTAGGTCCTGTTGGCATGCTAATGCCCATGCTGCCTTGCAATTGTTGTTATTGATGATGAGTATCGAGTTTGCGTTCAGTATGGTATATTTGCTGATGATACCACGCTTTATTTTCTATATGGGGGCAAAACGAGAGAAGAAGAAGAAGAAGAAGAAGAAGAAGAAAGGGGAAGAAGAAAGAGGAGGAGAAAGCGGAGGGGAATAAGAAGAAGAAAAAGAAGAAGATGAAGAAGGGGAGAAGAAGAAGAAGAAGAAGAAGAAGAAGAAGGGAGAAGAGGGGATGAAGAAGAAGGGGCAGGAGAAAGCAAAGGGGAAGAAGAAGAAAAAAAGAAGAAGAAGAAGAGGAGGAGAATGGGAGAAAAAGAGGAAAAAGAAAATGGAGGAAGAAAAGAGGAAATTTGGCAAATTATCAGTCAAGAAACAAAAGGAACCTGTAAAAGTGACTGATAATCTTTTTAAAAAGACAGTAACTCGCCATTCCCCGAACCAGTCTAGAAAAAAAACTAATGTGATTGCCTTAGAAAGAGTTTATTGATTTATTTCTGAATGGAAATATTTCAAGTGAAATTCTTAAAAAGGAACCAAACGTTTTCTTTAGTCCAGGACTGACTCTAAAATTAAAAAAAAAACAATTGCTTTATATTAAACCGGCTGAAGTACATGTCTACGCCGGGTCTCGTGATTTTCGTTCTTCTGCACGTTGACTACACTGAAAACAAGATGGGGTAATTGAAAGTGTGACAGAAAACAATAAGAATTTACAAAATTTAATCAGTAAAAGTTTTTTATTAGAAACAATTATAAATTCCTTCTTAAGATTTTTTGGATTATTTGAATTATTGTTTAACAAAAAAATGAAAAGAATTAATTTAAATTTTGCGGATTTTTTTTAGATGAGGATTGGTAATTTGTATTTATTATTCAGACTACTGTAACGAATTGTTGGGATAAGTAAGGCTTGCGAAATAAATAGTGACAAAAAGTTTGCTTGGTAAAGGTTTAGAATTTAGTGAAGAATGCACTGATGGAATTCGAATACAATATTTTGAATATATAATAATACCAGTGTGTGAACGGTGACGTCACTACTTTTAACTTAAAAGCGACCGATAGAGTCGTCTACGGCACTATCCAATCAAAATGGAGGATCGTAAATTCAAATTAAATGTCGATGGACTATTCTATTTTGTCGAGCATGTTAAAACTAACCATTGCTTTCCATGTGAATGCATTAATTTAATGATCGGCAGAAATCAGAGAGAAATTATTTGAGTCGCTCATAGCTGGGCGGCCGGCTGGCCGGCTCCATTCTGACTAACCGATGTCTGGAAATGTCTGAAAAAATCAGATACTCTTGAGAGCAAAAGAAAAATGGAGGAATTCTTTGTTCGAATCGATGGTAGCATAAATGGTGAATCGTAGAATCGAATCGAAGAAGACGCCTGCGCAACATCTGCGCACAATTTACGAACACCGTAGAATGCTTAATAGGATATACTTTAGGATGACTTTTTTGTATTTTTGTACTGTAATTGACCTAAACCTTTGAGCCGTAAGGGGATGCAGTAACTTTGGAGCCATATCCATAAGAGCATCCCAAGTGGGGAGTCGTTCAGCGAGATGTTTGTTCACATGGCATTTAAACTACTGCATCTTTAAAGATTTAAATTTCTTGAAAAAAGATGCTTTTAGCACGTTTAGCCAAATGTTATTATCCTATAAGTGACCACGCGCTTCCAAAATGTTCATATATAAATAGACGTTGCTCATCGTACACGATTCAGCAACATCTGACCGTCACCTCATTAATATCGAAGTAAAGCCCCCAAAATATAGGTATAACCTTTAACTTCGATTTGATTCAGACTCTCTTTTCATTGAAGATGGATGTGTTATTGTTCGAAATAATTAAGAAAAAAAAGTAAAGAAAAAAAAGATTTTTAATAAAAAATATTCGCATCTTGAAACGTGGGTTATAAAGGCATTTTATCTCTTTTTCAAAGTTTATATATATATATATATATATTTATATATATATATATATATATATATATATATATATATATATATATAGTCGTGGAAGTTTTTCAACCTTTAAAACTATATAAAATAAACATTTTTTAGTCTCAAGTCCTTCGTTGGAAAACTCCTTTGCTTGTAGGTCAATTAATCTCTTTCAATAACTGTATTAGTTTACCTCCAATAATTTACGCTAGTTCTAATATTATTGTATATATATATATATATATATATATATATATATATATATATATATATAGTTGAGATTTTTGTTGTTATCATTAGCGAATACCGCGGTCGTATTTTTCACTTAGTAAGTAAAATGAGTTCGCTCCCCTTACTTATATTTTATTGTATATATATGCAGAGTCGCCCATATTTCGGGCATATTTATTTTATTTAATCATGTATTTATCTATGACGGTCTACCGATCTTTAGCGTGATTTTTGCGAAAAGCCACGCTGAAGATATGTAGACGATGAAACACATGTGTACGTGGATTTATACATATATATATATATATATATATATATATATATATATATATATATATATATATATATATATATATATATATATATATATTAGTAAAGAGTTCCACTCTATAGAATGCATTTAAATTTTGTAATTAAGACCTGGAAGCGGTGATTTAGTTCAGATTTTCTACGTAATAAACAAAATTCATTCAGTTTAAGTCGTGCTTGGGACAACCAGTTTGCGTACCATTTCCTGTTTTTCTTGGGAGGGAGTATAGTAGTGAGGCCCCTAACACTCTTTCTACTCTTTCGCAGTAGCGAAGTCCATGATCAGGATCACTGACTTGCCTCCTGATGTTTCAGCTGATCCACAACTGTCGATACCATTTTAGCCGACGTTAGTGTTTGCAAGAGAAGTCTCGTCTTTCTCCCACGTACGGCGTCTGATACTCCGAAATGACCACACATCTGCTACTGACCAAGCTCAACGTCGCTGAACCTCGGTGATCTAATGAGAATCAGTATGCCAACTTGATTATGGCCTGCATTGATACACACAGAACTTAATGGCCGACGGTGTAAATATGAGTGGAAACTAAAAAAAGATTTCCACTTGAAACACACAAAAAGTGAAGTATGTGATAATGTTTTTAAATATGCAATTTTATGAACGTAATGACAATTGGGGTAAACTTTTTTTAGGGTGGGGGGCGCACGTTTGACGATGAAGTAAACTCGGAAACGTGTTTAAAAGAATGGGGCTAAATTTAACCATTTCTTTGAGGGGAGAATCTTGTGTTTCGAGTGGCTTTTCAAGAAGATGAAAGGACAAACAATAAAATAAGAAATACATTTGAAGAAAAAAATGTACTTTAAAATCAATTCTACTTCATTAGCCGCCAGCCAACCGACGACCCTCCCCAAAGGTTCCGCTTGTTGAAAAGCGTCCACACTGACCAAATAAGCAAACAAAAAAAATCAACTCGTCTGGCTAAAATTGGAAATGGGTGTTGTTGTATGTTCGAGGACATACACTTACCTGCTTACATGTTCCGCGTTAATTTATGTATATATATATATATATATATATATATATATATATATATATATATATATATATATATATAAACGTCGTAAACTCCGGGTCCTGGCAGGGCCACCCATGACTAACAACGGTATTAGGGTCACAACAGCGGTATTACGGCTTTGGTCTAAATACAGGAGGCGTTGGCATCAGGATCCGTCGTTCTCTGGTCGTCGTCGTCTCTCTCTCTCTACACGTACCAAGTGCATAGAGTGAGAGTGGCAACGTGTTTATGCGCCATTTCTTTCGTGTGTTCTGGATCAAACCTTCACCGACTTCGTATGCAACCGCTGTGTCTTGTTGCTCTCGGTTTCGGGGCTTAACACATGCAACTTGCAGGTTTCACAAATAGCTGCGACCAACAAGGAGGACTTCATGCAGACCAGACAATCCTGAGGCACGATCTTTGTGA
Source organism: Sepiola atlantica (assembly GCA_963556195.1). NCBI lineage: Eukaryota > Metazoa > Mollusca > Cephalopoda > Sepiida > Sepiolidae > Sepiola > Sepiola atlantica. The sequence goes on from OY744519.1 coordinate 134,826,040, forward strand.
GGTCTATGCAGACGTTCGAATCGCCTAACACGCACACACAAAACAATACCTTTTTGCATAAACAGAACGAATTTGGATTTTCTCTGAATATTTTACAATTATTGTAAGAATTTTATCAAGTGTAAAATGTTCTCCTATGTTCATTTTCATTTGAATTCTAACGTTACTCCTCTGATGATTATTTGCTGAAAGATCTTCTGAAGTGACAATTAATTAAAATAAAACCTTCAGCTTTTATTAGCTACTGGCGGAATCCGTGTTCCAGCGTTGTACGGGAACATTGTGGAAACCAAACATCACAACCACGAGAAGGAATTTACCGAAAAAAACCGGAAAGATTATTTTCACCCCAAAATGAAAAGTTTCTACCCACGATATCAAAACACATAGAAATATTTAGTATAATAAAGTGAAAACGATCAGTGAATTAAAAAAACATTAAGAACGAATAATAAACGAATAGCAAATCAATGCGATGTCATTTTGCAAAGTAATATGCACATTACTTAACTCCTAGTCGTCGATCGCATACACTTGATTAATATATTAAGAAGCTGTAGTTCTTCTACGTTCGATATGGATTTGGTGTGTTAATCTCACTGTTAGTGCATCGAGATTAATTAATAATTAATTAGTTAATCAATTAATAATTAAAACGATCTTGGTTTCATCTAGAAAAATGGGTTTCTTTGAAAACATGTTCTTTATGGGTTTTGTAACAGAATTTCGGTTGGCAGCAACAACGCCGGTGCTGACATTGGAAATTGAAGACAAATTGTTTTCATTGGAGACGATATGAACTGAAAAGTCTGAAACTAAACTAAAATCTTTAGCGAAATGTTAGAAAATGTTTCCCGGGAATCTGACTCCGACATTTACTTAAAAGAAATCGATTTTTTCGCGCGTCTTTTGAAAGCGAGTATTGAGGTGAGCTGGGTGGATGGGGGATGATTCGCCAATAGATTCAAAACAATATTTGAATGGACAATGAGGAATAAAAAAAAACGATGCTAATAAAAATAATAATAAAACTTATATTAAAACAAATAATAATTGTAAAGACTGAAGAGGTACAGCACCACCTAGACCTCCACTGGAATAATGCGGTAAGTACTGAGATACTGGAGAGGTTTATTGCCACTCAAATTGCAGAGAGAGGTAACGGTCGTTATCAGCGACAGATAAAAATCAGCAGGGGTTATGTTTCGGTAATGTGTAAAGCTCATTCGGGATCATACATCCTACTGATTTGACGATCGCAACAGTGTTTCCCGTATCAATGAACGACGATAAAATAAAGACAGTTGAACATTTATGACAGAAAACTTCGTGGACATGTAGGGTATAGACTGAAGTTTATTTGTACCAAATATAGTCGTATTACTAAAAAGGATTGTGAATTTTATTAACGATTCCAGTTGTGGCCATTTTGGGAGTCACCTCATAGCACGTGTGTTCTTCTTTACTGCATCGACATTTTAAGATATTGAAATTTAATAATATTTTCTTCCATCGTTTTTTTGTTCTTTCTTGACATTATTAAGTTTTCTCCTTTATAAGATCTAACTAGTTGTATTTACACGTCGATTCCCAAATAAGGCATATCACTGTGGGAAGGACTTAGAGAAAAGTAATTAAAATACAGTGATGTTTGCAATTTCTTTTTAAATAGGACCTTTTTCATTTCCCATTACGTCAGATTACCCTCATCCTTCCTTTCTCATATATATATATATATATATATATATATATATATATATATATATATATATATATATGTATATAAGAAATATGTCAATCTAAATTACAAATATATATATTACAGAATATTAATCCATTACCAACTTTTTATAAAATAAGGATGCAAGTAAAGAATATTTATAATTGTTTCTGGGTGTATGCAGATTACTTCATGTACGGTATTTCAAAATGTATTTTGGGTATCTTTTACGAGGCTCAGCAGAGTAAAAACGCTAAAAAAAAACAAATATACAACAAATAAAAGTAACTGTCGTCGATAAAAGTTAATTTAAAACTGTCCTGTGATATTTGTTTGTATTTTTAAACCGTTCCAACTGCTATTTATTAGAAATCAATAGTTTTGTCACACGAACTTGCAAATACAAAATGGCGCTTGCTCGTAAGAGAGTAAGCACAAGACGCCATTTTGTCTAGAAAAAAGTACGAGTTAAAAATGAACAAGAATCTTTTTTTTACATCTAATAAAAACCCATTTATAGTACGTAAAAATACAAACAAATATCATAGGTAAGTAGACAAATATCTCTTCTCGACGTAGGTTAAACTCGTTGCATATTTATTTTTATAACCCCGTTCTCGTTAGTTTTTTGGACCCCGTTCGCGCCTCTGCTGAGCGTCGTAACATATACCCTGTATTTTTTATTTTATTTCTAAAATGGTACCTATCTTGGAGATCACCACACAATTTACCCCTTTGAATCTCATCCAGGTGTTCTCTTTTTTTATCCTTTCCCCCCCCCTCTGTTTAAGTTTTTCACTGATTTTTTTATTTCAACAAATATCCGATTTAAAATAGTAAGTAAACAATAATTTAATGAGTAATTATCAAAGTTACATAAAGAAAACTTGAAGAAGGAGACGACGACCGATTCAATGTTAACTTTATTTTATTTACTCTAACTAAGGGAATGAAAGTCTAAATGTAAAACAGACATGGACTTTATTGCGTAAAGGACACTTCAAATGAGAAACATAACCTCTGATTCATATCCCTTAAAGGAAAATGATGATTTCTGTATACTTTTCCCGAAGCAGGTAAGTTAGAGATTTTCTGTTCTTGAAGACGGATACGGCAACCAGTTCAAAATTAACTATATTATATTTGATTTAACTAGTATATTTGCTGGAACTGCAATTATTAGCCAGGAATTTTATTTTGGCTAAATCACCTTCAAAGTAGAGGTGATCTAAGCGATTCTTATTTTCCGGATGTCACATTTTATGCTTGAAGGCACCAAATCACATTCTTTGAAAAAGTAAAATATCATACGAGAAAGAATGAGCTGATAATTGTGATTATTTTATTCTTGAAAAAAAATCCAATAAGAAAACTCGGCAGGATATTTTTTTACGTGAACCAATGTCCAATTATTTTTTCGAATGAAATAATTATTGGATTGTTTGGCCTAGCCTTAAAACTATTTTTGTCTGTGCGTGGGCGGAAACATTTCGGAGGAAAGTTTGGGTTTTGTTGCACTTCCGTTTAAATACAGGAATATTGCCCTATCGAATATAAAGTAATCAGTAATATATTTTCGGATGTAACATAGATGGATAGTAAGAATTATTGACAGGGTTTCATCTGGGGTTCAGTTTTGAGAGCGGAACAAGATTTATCGATTTAGTCACGTAAAAGATTAGGTACGTATACTCGTACATATATTAGAAAGTATATATATATATATATATATATATATATATATATATATATATATATATATATATATATATATAGTGTGTTAGGTTTTATATGAAAAGAAATCAAATAAAGTGCTCGATCATATAACAGAGCTAATATAATTTATTTAGATACTGTATATTACATATTTCAGCAATGTACTGCGGTTTCATCCAAAAGGGCAGATTTAGACATCTTTAGCAAATCTCCGTGCTCAGTGGAATCATCGGAAAGCTGAAACGATTGTAGTCACGCCCGACACGGAATGGCGTCAACAATGACAGAAAAACGGTGTATCTCTGAGGGCGTCCCCGAAAAAATCCGGTGTGGGATAGTGATTAACTAAGGCTCAGGGGAGGCCTTCATTTTATTCCCTAGCAAGTTTTATTTATTTATTTATTTATCTGTTAGCAAGTTTTATTTATTACAAAAAGAACAGATAAATAAATAAATAAATAAATAAATCTTGCTAACAGATAAATAAATAAATAAATAAATAAATAAAACTTGCTAGGGAATAAAATGAAGGCCCCCTTTGACCCTTAGTTAATCACTATCCCACACCGGATTTTTTCGGGGACGCCCTCAGAGATACACCGTTTTTCTGTCATTGTTGACGATATTCCCTGTCGGGCGTGACTACAATCGTTTCAGCTTGCCGATGATTCCACTGGGCACGGAGATTTACTAAAGATGTCTAAATCTGCCCTTTTGGATGAAACCGCGGTACATTGCTGAAATATGTAATATACAGTATCTAAATAAATTATATATATATATATATATATATATATATATATATATATATATATATATATATATATATATATATTACTTTTTTTACTCACAACTTATGAAAGACCAAATTCCACTCGAGGATAAGGGTTAATGAGTATCAGGTGGACGGTGAGACAACACTGTGCGATGGTTGAAACTGGGCAGCATTTTATTATTTCAGAGGACGGCATAACAAGAATTTGCTTACAGTGGACTTGTAAACGACTATGTTGTAGCCAGCTGGGAAGCAATACCGTGGTATTGTGTTTCACAGACGTGTAGTTCTAGGAAATAAATTGTGTTCATCGCAGTTTCGTTTAGTTTTAGGCAGAGAGAAAAAGGGAGAGAAAGAAAGAGAATTTATTGACAGTGGTGCAGCTAGACGAGTTTTTGTTGTTAATGTTCTACAGGGGAGGACGGACTATAGATTGAAGCTCAGTCGAGTACATGCGATTAAAATAAAAATAGAGTAGAGAAAGACAAGTAACCTCTCTTCTGTGAGAAAAAGGTAGTAGGGAAGAAAAAAAGGACATCGTCGACGAACATTTGGACTCGTCCATTCTCCATAAATACTGGAAGCATTACGCTTCTCACTTGTTGAATACCAACTTCATTTCGAAGTCGGTTTTGTACTTTGTCAAAGTAGAAAAGTATGCACTGAGCAGCACCTCCTCCTCCGATGTGGCAACAGTATTCCATCTTAGGACTTATTTGGCTCTTATACAGGTAAAAGATTGTGTCAGGAGTGAGATACTTTCTGGAGCGGTAGAATGATCCAACCATTTTCCAAGCGACCTTGGCAACACGGATTTAATGCAAATCTTCCATTCTGAGAAATATAGCAGTTATGTTGAAAAACAGGAAATGTTTTAGCCAGCGGTCACAAAAGGGGTAAAGGGATTTGCCTTGCTGAAATGTTTAGAACTGGAAGATGAGAAAGCAGGTTGATATGACGACATCTGTTCTCAGTATGGCGGTATTTCTAGAAGAAGATATAAGCGTCAAAATGATATAAAGATATAGTAATATAATAAAGCGATGCGTTTAAAACATAAGTACTCTTTATCTCTCTATCTCTTTCCTTTTGACCTTTCAGCCATTGGACGATCATGTAGTTAAATAAATCTTTCATTCTTCTACAAACATGTTGTTCTAATTAATTGCATGATAATTTTGTCAATAATAATAATAATAATAATAATAATAATAATAATAATAATAATAAAAGAAAACGAAAAATACAAAATCCTCTGGGATATGAAGGTGCAAACAGATAAACTCATACAAGCAAGGATACCGGATGTCACAATAATCGACAATAAGGAAAAATTCTACCAAATTGTAGATTTTGCTGTCCCAGCAGATAACACGGTGAAGATCAAGACGACAGAAAAACGAAGGAAATACACGGAACTTGCTATAGAATTAAAACGAATATAGAGTATGAAAAAGAAGTCAATATAATAGCAATGATCGTAGGATCACTAGGAACAATTCCGAAAAACTGGAAAAGAGACTGGTAGAAATTGGAATC
>OY744519.1:134836789-134864289 GCA_963556195.1 Sepiola atlantica
AATTAAAAAGGAATAAAACACTATAATATTTAATGTTATATATAAATAATTATTTATTTACATAGGCGTTTTATTTATTGGATATTTTTTATGGTATTCACCGGTTGAAAATTCAACGAGCGAATTTGAATTCACGTGTTGATTCTGTGTTTACAAATGTAATTATCACAAATATATATTGAATTGTCGAGCGCTGGCTTATCTAATCCCACTTCCCCGACCTTTTGTCACACCTTACCTTGTGGGAGTTAGATAAATAAAAACTAGTTTAGCCAGGGTTTTTTAACCCACCAAATAAACCGGTATCGTTCGGGTCTTTGGGTCTGGATTCACGCCCGTCTATTGGGGCTTGTCCGTCCTGTGCAGTTCTAGGAGGTGCACCTCCCAGGTTTTGCCTTCCCTCTTTGGGGAGGAGTAAGTTTATTGCTTACTGTCTGAGGCGGCCCTACCGGGGAATGCCGACGGAGCTGCCCAGGCAATTTTTAAATGGCCAGAGTGCTCACCTCTCGAGCACTGGCTTTCTCATCCCACTTTCCTGTGTCAATCTTACCTTGTTGGAGATAGATAAATAAAATCTAGTTCAGCCAGGGGATTTTACCCCACCAAATAAATCGGTATCGTCCGGGCCTTTGGGTCTGGATTTACGCCGGTCTATTGGGGCTTGTCCGTCCTGTGCAATTCTAGGAGTTGCATCCTCCCAAGCTTTGCCTTCCCTCTTTGGGGAGGAGTAAGTTTATTGCTAACTGTCTGAGACGCCCCTACAGGGGAATGCCGACGGGGCTGCCCAGTCAATTTTTTAATGGCCAGAGTGCTCACCTCTATAGCGCAGGCTTATCTAATCCCACTTTCATGACCTTGTGTCACATCTTACCTTGTTGGAGGTAGACAAATAAAACTATTTTAGCCAGGGGTTTTTATCCCACCTAAAATATTATATGTATTGGAGTTGATGGGAGAATGGATAAGAACACATTGATGTATAAGGAAATTGTGGATGGAAATAGACAGAGAATTATGAAAAAAACTAAGGGACCAGAACACCATTTAACTTTTACAAAAGAAACACCATGTGAAAGTAAATATCTGACACAGAGTTCTTCCTAATAGTAGTGCAACAGGTGCTGTTCATGCAGATCAAGTGGTGGATGTTTTGCATGAATTCCACAGTGAGAACAGTATCAAGGCTATACTTGTTGACAACACTAATACCAACACAGGTTGCGAAGGTGGAATGGTTGCAATTTTAGAAAAAAACTTTTTTTAAATCTTCACACAATTGGTTGCTCTTTGCATCATAATGAACTACCTTTCAGAGCCCTTTTTAAAAACATAGATGGTTGCGCAAAGGGCCCTACAACATTCAGTGGCCCTCTGGGGAAATTATGCTCAAATGATTGCCATGATTTACCCCAAATATCATTTTCCACTATTAGCAATCCTCTAGAGTCAATTTTTAAAATTGATGAAATACATGATCTTAGTTCTGACCAAAGACTCCTTTATGAATACACAGTAGGTATTTCTAGAGGTAAGGTTAACTCTAGATATACCTCCTGGAAAATTGGTCCTTTAAACCAAGCAAGATGGTTAACTTTGGCCATCAGGCTCATGTGTTTATGGACTCGTGGTGCATACCAACAAAGGCACACGACAAAACTACACTATGTAGTAAATTTTATTGTAAATGTGTATGCCGCTTCTTGGTTTGAAATTAAAAGAAATAGTAAATTCCACAATCAGCAAGTGCACATTTTTAATATGACCCAGAGGATTAAGGAGCAGCCTCAGGAAATCCAAGATATCACATTTAGAAATATACAAGGTAATACATTTTGTTTACTACCTGAAAACTTTCTATATTCCATGGTTAAATCTGAAGAGATTGAAGTAAGAGAAGAAGCTTTAAAAAGAATTTTGGCCATTAGGTAAGTAATATTTATTCATATATTTCTGACTCAATTATTTATTCTAATTTATAGAATGATTTTTAAAGATTTTATCTAATTTCACCATAATTATTAAAGCAGTACAGATTGGAATTTTTTAATAATTCAATTAATTAATGTGTTCTTTCAGGAGTGAGGAGTCAACCAGAAAAAGATTAAAAAGAATACCACCTATTAATTTTAATGCCACACATTGGACACAATTAATAGATTTAAAATTATGCTGCATTTTTGGCATTCTCAGGGCGTGGAACGGGCAGTTAAGTTAATAACAGAAGCTTCACAAACTGTATATGGTTTTGAAGCAAGGCATCAACACATTACAGCCAAAGTTTTGAGTCAGAAATTGAGACCAGCATTTTTGTCTAAGGGGTCTTATATGGAGCAATTTGACTCTCAATATTAAGCTCCATTAAAATAGTGTTAGGTTTTTCCTTATTTCTTTGCTTGTTATATTTTCACTTATAACAGAAAAAAAATCATTTTTTTAGGTATTCAAATATTACTGTTTAATTCATAACGTTAAAAGGTAGTTTACAAAAGCAGATACTGAAAATGAGGGGGGGGGGCAAATTTTTAATTTGAAGATTTCTTTAATTAATATCATTTTTATAAAATAAAAGGACATTCGCTGATTTTAAATGCACAAATTATTTGGCTTTAACACCAGTATTCAAGCAAATCTTGCAAAAACGAGGAATTTTCAGTATATTCTTGTCTACGATCTTTGATACCAAACGCTAAAAAAACCGCTGAAGTTTTTGATCTAATTTTTTGCATGAGTATTTAATAGGTCTATATACAACTTTCGGTACGTGCCTTTTTTTAATATTAATAAAAAAGTGTAAAATCGACCTACCCTAATATATATATATATATATATATGTATATATATATATATATATATATATATAGAGAGAGAGAGAGAGAGAGAGAGAGAGAGAGATATGTATGTATGTGGGTGTGTGTATATATATTTGTATATATGTTTTTAATTTTACTTCTATATATAAGTGTGTATGTATGTTTGTGAGTATATAAATGTGTACGTATTAGCGTGTGTGTGTGTATGTATGAGTGTGTCTCGGTGTCTATGCGAGTGGTTAAGGAAGAAGAGACGGTCGAGTCTAGTTGATCCCGCCAAACGTTTGAGCATGACCGAATTTCGTTTGTCGTTGATAGACAGGTGTCAAAATTGTCACTTTGTGGAAAAGGGTTTCTCGTTTGAAGATTTTTAAAATGTAATTTGTCTGCTTGTTTTTTCTTTTTCTTTCTTTCTTATGATTGTGTATTGGCGGGTATAATCTTTGCTCACCAGTATATCCCTGAAGAGGAACTGAGAACGTTCTGAAACGATTGTCGGATACTCAAACTATGTTTATTTTAATATAAAGGCTCTAATATGTATTGAGCACTTTTGAAAAGTAATGGTTTTGTTCATTTGGTTAATATTTGAACTTGATTAATTAATTTATATATATATATATATATATATATATATATAGAGAGAGAGAGAGAGAGGGAGAGAGAGAGAAATATATAGATATTGATAAAAAATATATATTTAGATAAATAGATAGATACGTAGAAATAATTAAAGAAAGGTAGATAGATATATAGATTGATAGATAGATCAACAAATATATATATATATATATATATATATATATATATATATATATATATATTTAGATAGATAGATAGATAGATAGAGAGAGAGAGAGAGAGAGAGAGAGAGTTACCACAAAGTCGAGTTCAACATTATTAATAATCGCATGGATGTCAAAATCAAAACAAAGACTAAATATCATATCAAAACTGGTATACAAGTTTTGAGTCTAAATCTCATTAGTTATGCTACAATAAAACAATTCTATTCTTGTACAGACATTTATAAAGCAGTAATGATCAATACAACTTCGAGTAGCCTACGAATAAATTCTATCTTTTTCAAACGACGACATTTTAACGTAATAAGACAATTAAAACAGATAAATCGTTGCGGCGGTCGAGGAAATAAACCTGATGACATCAAAATAGAAAGACGATACAACAACAACAACATGGACGGCGGCACCGGGGGCCCCCTCACTTTTTGACTCCCCCCCCACTTTGCGGTCATAAATAATTAAGTTGATATGCATGTTTTTAACCGCCCCCCGCCACTTTTTAGGAGACCCCCACACTTTTATAACTGTCCCGCCGGCCCTAGACAACACCAACAACAATAGTTGAAGCATAAGAGGGAGAGGTGCGGTAAGAACGGGCCACAACAAGAACAATTTGTCATAACAAAGAGGAAAAACTAATAATTTACCAGCAAATACTGGCGGGAAATGAGTTTATTTACCTCATCTAAAGAAGGTTACACACACGGTCAGGTGTAGTTTTTAAAAGCCAGCGTATTACAATAAACGCACTTAGGCCTGCAAAAATGCCTGAGCCGCCCCGCCGGCATTCCACGGTAGGGGTGACTCAGGCGATTAGCAATAAAATAACCCCTTCTCAGCGAAAAGGTAAACCCTGGTGGTCTTCTTAGACGGAACAAAATGCCCCCTTTTTCCGCAGCAACAACGTCACTGTGGGAATGATTGTCGCAGACGTATCCCCGACTGGTACGAAGAACACATATTCAAGCTGTGCCAGAAAATGAGTCGAAAATTCATAGAACATCCAAGAAGTTGTATATTTCAGATATGACTGATGATAAATCCGACAAATATCGATAGTTTTTGACTGATTGATTTTTGTCAAGGGGAAATAAGGTACATCTTAAGTACAACTATATAAGTAACGAAATGATTTTGGCATTATAGTGAAGAATACAAATAAAAAAGTAAATAAATATAACAATAAGCTTATAATATAAGGTGACTTGAATGCCACGCACGTATTCGGTAATAAGATTAACACAATACTTTCTGCCACCCAACCATATTTAGCACAAATAAACTCAAATCTCTGATTAACTTGCCCACCAAGTTTCAGTCATGAATCTCTAACAATCTTTCGTTTATCGCTGTTTAATAATGTGCTCAAAATATGTGAAGCCCATTCAGAATGATACCTCCTACTGATGAAACGATCACTAAAGTGACCCCACAGCTATCCCAGCGAGTCATTTGAAATGTGGGGAGTTGCAATCCACCAGAAGATTGTCTGCAAATTCCACTGAACTCCATCAAATGCACTTGATGGGTTGTAATTAAAATATAGCATAATTTTTGAATATGAAAATCAACGTTCAATCATGCCGAATATTGAGTTCGGCCCGTAGACGTGAAAAAGCTTTGGGCAAACAAAGATGTGTTGTGAGGAATGAACAATGGTTTGAACAAGAATTAGCAACTCTCTATGCTACAAATGAGTCGTACAAATGACTGCGAAAACATTTTGATGATCGTCTAATAAAAAAGAGGTGTGATCCTGAACAGACTTCACACTTACAGAACATAGCCCCCCCCCCCGATATCTATCAGTATTCTTAAACTGAAGAGGGCTTTCACAAATCAATGTGGGGAAAGGAGCGTGTTGGCTCTATTGACAATGTTGGATGTCGTAGCCTGGTGTGCTTGCAACGCAAAGGTGCACATCTGTTTATTTATTTGTAGGTCTTAAGTTCAATTACTATCCAAATTTTTTTGTTTTTTACGTATTGTTCTTGTTATTTGTTTATTTATTTCATTATTTATCTTTTTAACTTAGTTTACCCCAAACAAGGAAAATTGTCACTGTAGATGTAAGGGGCTACTAAAAATTAGGGTGAAAGTTTAGGAGGTGGGGTCATCCTAAATTGGAAGCGGTGCAGAAATATACTTTTCACATTAGTTTTAAATTTCTGCATGCCCATACAGTCGTGGAAACAGTGAACAAGAAGGAAGCTCAAAGCCGGCAGCTCGAAGAAAGAAACTATTGGAGTAGAAGGCTCTCCGGCATCTAGGGATCTCTAAAGTGAATAGGTGGGATTTAGCTGATTGTCAGGCTAGTCGAGCGGGGCACCAGAGCAGCAAGTTCATCGGAGCAGATTCTATTGAAGTACTTGTCAAAACCCACAATTATGCAACATTGCGGTGATGAGACAATGGCTGGAGCTTGGTGGATAGTGAGAGACCTATTAGATTAAATACTTTTTTTTTACCTTGTCTAAGAGGGAAAGGCTGGTGGAATGTGCACCAGCCCAGATATGACAATAATACTCCATGCATGGACGGATGGTGGCTTTGTAGACATATAAGACACCGTCAGGTGTGATAAATTTTAGTAGCACGGTAGAGGGAGCCCACTTTCTTTGCAGCAGCTTTAGCAATGTCTTCTATGTATTTGTTCCAATTCATGTGAATGTTATGCCGAGGAGTTTGAACGTGGAACTCCCAGGTAGTGTTTTATTTACATGTCAATCGGTGGTTGAAGAGGTTTCTTGTAGTTGTTGAAGAAAAGAAGCTTTGTTTTAGCAGAATTAAATGTTATCATCTATTAATGACCACACTCCACTACAGATTGGAGGTGACATTTTTAAGGATATGTGCGCGCCCGTTTTACCCACATGACGAGAGTAGAGCGTAGTGTCGTCAGCAAATATACGCATTACAGACACACTATCATCAGGGAGGTCGTTTATGAAAATCAGGAACAATAAGGGTCCAAGGATCGATCTCTGGGGTACACCTGCATTTACGTCATGTTGTTTGGATGAACAGCCATCGAGGACAACTTGGATCTTTCTTTTGGTTAGGAAGGATCTAATTATATTAGATATTCGTCCTGTAATACAATATGAATTGATTTTTTTAAGAAGACCTTTATGCCAGACCTTGTCAAAGGCTTTCGATATATCAAGCGCTACCGCCCTAGCTTAACCTGACTTGTCAAGTATATGGTGTATGCGTTCAGAGATGACAGTTAGGATATCTGCAGTAGACCGTGCTAGCCTAAATCCATAGTGATGCTCAGAAAGAAGTTAAGCATTAACTAGATGCTAAACTATCGCTAGATTGATTTAAGATTCAAACATTTTACCGAAGAACGGGAATAGACTGATGGGGGCGAACATTTTTAGGGTCAGTTCTATCTCCAGAATTCTTGAAGACTGGTACCACAGAGGCAATTTTCCAGCTATCACGGAAGGAAGATTTGTATAGTTTGGAGAGGACAGGGGCCAGTTCAGCAAAGCATTACTTTATTACTATTAATGGTATAAGATCAGACCTACATGCTTTTGATGTGTCAAGGTTTTTATGATCTCTCGGATTTGAGATAGTGTGATTGCCAGGTCAGCAAGTGTGGTTTAAGTCCCCAATGTGAAATTTGGCAGGGAGTAGTTTGCAGAGTCTAAAGTAGAGTTTAAAGCGAAACGTTGGGTAAGTAGTTCAGCTTTATCAGTTGCCGGTCAAACGACATCATTGTGGTTGGATAGCGGACGAGTTGTTGACTGCCCCTTGTTCATCACACTATTGAACACTTTTTTTTAGAAATCACGAGTACCTAGTTTCTGCGACTGAATGCGATTTCTGGTCATCCTTGTATACTTTCTCTTTGCTTCATCTAGAACCGTCTTACATTTATTCTTGACGCTATTAATGTCTGTCTATTCGTCGTTGACTTATGGCGGCTGAATTGCTGGAATGCTTGCTGCCTTTTAGCAATAGTAGCTGCACAATTTGAGTTGAACCATTGTGGAGAGTCGGGCTTGCTGTAGAATTTTCGCATGGGGACATGTGCTTTACTGCCTGCGTTGACCCATTCGATTACCTCATCTGCGCACTGATCAGCAGGGAGCGAAACAGTTTCACTCCAAGGGCCGTCTCTGATGTTATCTATGATAGAATCAAAATTAGCCTTCTTGTAGTATCTCGTCGTTTTGAGCGACGGCTCACCAGCTTTGGTGTTATCAATCATAACCACAAGGTGATCAGCGTTCCCAAGCGGGCTATGGGCATTTGTCACACAAGCCTCGGGCAGTGAAGTCAAGAACAGGTCGAGACGTTAGGCTTGCTGTTACACACGATCAGACGGGCGGGTCGGGAAAGTGACAGTCCGTGAGAGGGAGTGCGCTATGGATAAACTATACGTGGAGTTACCAGCTGCGTCTGTATAGCTTGGGAATCGCAGCAAGTCAACGGTATGTACATTAAAATCCCCAAATACATGTATTTGAGCTCTCGAGTCAAGTGAGAGTGCTGTATCTATGCGTTCAGAGAAAAACTGAAGCAGGGCACAGTCCTTGGTCGAAAGAGAACGTTATAAGAAATATAAGTAACTAACGCTGTGCTGTAAGGTTATTCTAAAGCACATGTAGGCTTGATCATCTGATTCTAGCTCATGTACTCTAGTCAAGGGAGGTTGTTCCGAAAATAAACTCTTAGTCCGTGCATATGTTTGTCCGAGTCTTTACCCTAGATAGAGTGGGCGGTATGCTATAATATCAAAATGGTGTGAGGAGATTGAGGATTGAAGTTTGTTTCACTTAGTGATATGATATCCGGGGAGTATACTAGTAGAAAGGTTTCTACGTCATTGACGTTGGATATTTGTGAATGCTAGCTTCAAGGGTGGAGCCGAAGATGTCTTTTAGTGGATATCTGGTTGAAGTTTGTTTCTTTTAATTTGTATTGCCATTTTGGTTTTTGATAGAATGTAGAGGGCAATGTGGGTGCTTGTTTTGAGCCAATAAGCTCACACAATCAGACAATTAGTCGAGACTTGATCCATGGGGGATATGACGCCGGGAAAGCCCACCGAGGATAACTGTAGGGCCCCTTTCCATGCGCGACATTTACCCACAACATTATACAACTGTTGATGGAGCAGCCGTACTTAGCGCAACCTAAGAGTTAGGGCTCCTGCACTACCAGTCGGAAACAGCAGTCAGACAAGCTGTCTAACCTGCACCCTCAACATGTCGGAACAAGAGCGACCCAGATTAGTTATGTGAGACTTAGTGACAAAGGATTTTCTCCAAGTTACTCAGATAGAGATAAAAGGAGGCGGCGTTCAGAAAACAAGGCAAGGTACTGGGTGTCTTTGAGGTGTCCCTGTGCTAGTACCTCTGCGCTTGGATAATAGACAAAGAAGGTGGAAAAAGGCTGAGCGATAGACAGAGCGCTTGGAAGGTTGTCAACCAGGACTAAAGAGGCTTCCATCCACCAACAGTTTTCTGCCAAGACGTAAGTAGTCAATAGTACAGTTTTTGTATTAAAGTTTTACATCTCCTTGATGGCTGACTTGACAAGGTTTACGGGTTAATCACACCGAGAGGTGTAATCTTTCGCTCGTGAACTAGTCAGGTATTTCAGAGACCCCGCAGGTATTTAGAGGAAAAAATTACATAAACATACACACACATATATATATATATATATATATATATATATATATATGTGTGTGTGTGTGTGTGTGTGTGTGTGTGTGTGTGTGTACATAGAATACGTTTGCCATTTATTTACTGTTTCTTTATCAATGTTTTAATTCGGTTTTTTCTTTTTCTCAATAATCTACATAATACAAGTTATCGATCTATATCAAAATAATTATTTAACGGATGTTGATTGGCGATTTCTCTGATTTCCATGGGAGTTTTTAATCTGTCTTGTACTATATGGACTTAGACAGTGTTTTACTGTGGTCGTATATTTTGTTGTTAAATTAAGCTTTCGCAATTTTTAGATGAGAATTGATCATTTGTATTAATTTTATTATTCAAACTACTGTTCTCATCTTGGATGTTATTCTCACAACGTTTCGGCTGACAGGACGAGAGAAAGCTACCCCGTGGATTAAATAACAGGTTCCGTTTGATCCATAATTCAGCAAAATGCGCCTGACGAAGGTCAAATGTTACATCAACCGAGACGTTATGAGACTAACATCGAAGATGAGAACAGTAGTCCAAATAATCAAAATAATACAACAAAGCTTTGTTTCCAAGTACCGTATGTCACTGCGATACATACCCATTCTTACGTATCGAGCACTGTTGGAGTAAATACTGAAAATTGATACATAAAAAAGTATATCTCCTTATAAAATGTTATGTGGATACATGAAATACTAATAATTATATATATATATATATATATATATATATATATATAGAAAGAGAGAGAGAGAGAGAGAGAGAGAGAGAGAGAGAGAGAGAGAGGGGAAGTATGTGAATTTTATCCGACAATATATTATTATCTCGCTGCTTTTCTTTTATTAACACGCTGTCTGCGTCGGTAATACTGTTAAATAAACGGTTAATTTAGTCTAAAGACACATGGACAAAGATGTACCGTTAAGCTTTAGATATAAGTTATTTTTTACAAATTCAATTTTCGGTGAGCGTTTGGCTCGTTGGTGAAGTGGTTAAGACGACACACATGGAAGGTGGTCCATCATTCTGAGTCACAAGTTCGAATCATGTACGAATCTCATTTGTCTCATAGGGGTTTTCTTTGTGTATTACCAGCCCAGTGGACAAAATTATTCATTTATTTAAGGCTATTGCATATGCAAACAGAGTATCAACATAAAAAACAACAGATACATACTATACACACACACATACACACATACACACACATATATATATATATATATATATATATATATATATATATATATATAAACTATTCCAATCATGAGTTTTATAGTTAGTTTTATTACTTTTGACTATAAATACACAGAGAGAGTGAGAGAGACGGGGAAGAGTGAGGGGGGGGGGGTGATGGAAGCGAGAATGGTAGACACCGTATAAAGTAAGAGCGAGGTATAGTTAAAAAACATATAGTGAGAGAGGGTGAAAGTGATAGACAGAAACAGTAAGCGATGAGTCACTTGGTGCGTTAATTGCAAATCACGCCTGATAAGAACAATTAAAATGGATTTTTTCAAAAATCACTCAATCCTCAAACTGACAAACATTCTAGCATTATTTTGTGTAGTTCAAATATATTGAAAAAAAGCCTTAGGAAGGCAAACGTCGATTAACTCACTTTAGTATAACAATATACAGATAGATAGGATGGACTTGAAAATTGTAATGTCTATGTTAGCAGAAAAAACGATATCAATATTTGTCTTAGCTATTCATAATTTCTTTAGAATTACAGAAAAATCATTGACAAAAAATTTCAATCTTGTAATTTGTAATTCTAGCGTTTTGCAAGTTTTTACACTGTAACGTTATATTAAGCTAGCATATCGTCTTCCTCTGCTCGGCATTCATTTCTTTCTCTCTCTTTCTTTCTCTCTCTCTCTCTCCCTCTCTCTCTCTCTCTCTCACACACACACAGACACACGCGCGAACATATTATCTCTCTATCTGTTTCTTTATCACTCATATACACTCTCTCTCTCTTTCTCTCTCTCTCTCTTACACACCACTCTATATGCACACGCACTCTCTGTCTGCCGTTCTTCTCTCCCTATCACACATCCACACACTCGCTCTATATTTGTGTCTATATGTTTCTCTCTCGTCTCTCTCACACATACTCACTATCTCAAACACGCACACTCTCTGTCTGTCTTTCTGTCTGTCTGTCTCTCTCTCTCACATACACACACACACACTGTCTAACTCTCTCGCTTCCATTCTCTTTCTCTCTCACACGCATACATACTTTCTCTCTCTATATATATCTGATTCTCTTTCTCTCACCTACTCACGCTATATATGTCTGTTTGTCTGTCTGTCTTTCTGTCTCTCTCTCTCTCTCGCTCTCTTACCCGCTCTCTCTCTCTCGTATATATATATATATATATATATATATATATATATATATATATATATATATGTATCGACCTCTCTTTCTTCAGCGCTCTCTCACTCACACACATTCTCCCCCCCCCCCTTTTCTCTCTTTTCCATTATTTTTTATCAGTTGTATTTTTCCTTTCTCTTCCAGATTTTTAACATTAGTTCTTTCATCTTACTCGGAGTTTTCGTTTAACAGTGCGACCCCCCCCCCCTCCTGTTTTCAATCTGCACACCGAAAACTGTACTTTAAGGTTCTACCTAGTGTTTAACGGTTTTGATCAAAGTATGGCGGGATTGGCCGGTCTCTTTCTCATTAAAATTGAGACGATACACTGTTTTTTTCTTCTCCAAAATCTAGCACCATCTAACGATATTTTCCCGCCTCCCTGCACGCGCAACGCGCGTGAATTTCGTTGTGCAACTCTCACAATTTATCGCGAATTCGCTTTCAGGTTTTCCCGCTTCTCAAAATTCCAACCTTTTCGAGCATCTCTTTACCTTTCTAATACTTTTTATCTTTTATCTTTGAAATGTGGGCTTGGTTGAAAATTCCAATGGCAATAGACGAAACCATTATTTTATTTACGGCTTTTGACTGTTTTGTTTCCTTTTTATTTCTCGGGTCTTAGATGCGTTCAGACATCTCTTTAAGTGGCTCTCTCCAACCGTTGGTCAGTCCATTTTTTTTTCTTCAGTGCATTATACATTTCATTTGAGAAACACATTATATATATTCGATTCGGTTTCTAATCTCGCGAGGTTCAGCACGCTTATGAGTGGTCAAAAGGACGAAACACATGTTTTTTGATAATTATATTTAAAAACATATATATGCTTTGCTGTATAAATAGTTGAATTCGTTCAAGTATCGCAAATAAAATAAATAACATCATCTTTATAAAAGTTATACTTTACATCCACTAGTGGTAGGGCGTCAGGCTACATTCGCTCTCTCCCCCTCTCTCTCTTTCTCTCTCATATATATATATATATATATATATATATATATATATATATATATACATAAAGATAGAGGCAAATTGCCTTCAAAGAAACCATGTGTTAGATGCAGATATTTTTATTAAATCAAAATAAAGATCTACATTTTTTTTTCCTCATCTTGACATTTTTATCTAATATTTCGCTTGATAAAACAAACCTCGACAGAGCTTAGATAAATAAAAAGTTATAAACCTTTTTTTTTTCGTAATAATCCTTCCTGGTCTTGTAGAAGTGTCTCGTCCGGTGTTGTTGACGAACGGTGCAAATGTCTGTTTAAATAGAACTTAAATCGCGCATGGTCGCTGGTGGATATACATTTGGGAAAGTTTATTTTTTTAAGGCATCTTTTGAATTTTAACATAAAGATAGAGGCAAAATGCCTTCAAAGAAACCGTGTGTTAGATGCAGAAATTTTTATTAAATCAAAATCAAAATCAAAATATATTTTTATTTAAATATATATTTCATAGGAAACATTTTTTTTTTAAATCAATGAAACGGGCGGGTGGAAAAAAAGAAAATTACTAAAATTTTCCTTAAGGTCTTATCGTCTGACCCTCTAAGAGGAAACGTCAGAATGATAAATTAAAAACTAAGAAAGTCGAATGAGATATGAGAGGAAAACATTTTTAAGTTGGAGAAAACGATTGAGAGAGAGAGTGAGAAAAAAGTAAATCTCTCAACGTTATGGTGGATTTGAATCATTAAAAATCTCCAACTGATGCTTCAAAATCTTTTGTCTACACAGGCTTGGTCGAGAATTGTTAATAACTAACGCCTCAATAATATTGAGATGGTAATTCGACCTGGCACTGTGTAAAACAGAAAACCACCCATCGGAATACTTGTCAGAACAACTATTTTTACTGACCAGGTGATTACCGATGGCTGATTCCTGTGCCTGGAAGTTCCCGGATGATCTCGAAATCTTGTGTAAGCGAATATCACGTGGTATGTGTTGGGATATTCTAATATATATATATATATATATATATATATATATATATGATTATTTTTATTTACACAGACATGTACAAAATCTGCGACACAGTTCCAACCACGACTTTCCAGAATTTAAACTTTTAATTTCTTTTCTTTTTTCTCCATTTCATTCTTTCCAAATATGATCTAAGGTTAAGATCGGATTCTAACTCTGCCTGATAAAATCTCAGTTATAATAGCTGTTGATCGATAACATCAACATGCCAGTGGCGCAGATTTTGTACATGTCTGTGTAAATAAAAATAATCAGATATAAAGGCTTTATTTTGATATTGAGCACCTTTTATAAACCCGGTGTAAAGTCTTTAGATTACTACCCTGTGGATGTTTTACCTGAATTATTATATATATATATATATATATATATATATATATATATATATATATATATATATATATATATATATATATATATAGATAGATAGATAGATAGATAGATAGATAGATAGATAGATAGATATTTGTTCAATATTACAGATACTTTGTGTCTGCGTATTTTCTCCTTGATCTTTTCTAGATGTCTGATTTATTTTCGAGTTTCAAGCTGGAACTGACAGATGAATTTACGTACTTGTTGGCTGACGATGGCTTCGGAATGAACTAAAGAGATTAGGGTACACAACGAGTACAGTAAATTCATCTGCCAGTTCCAGCTTGAAACTGGAAAACTAATCAAGCATCTAGAAAGGATCAAAGAAAAAAATATGCAGACACAAGTCATCTGTAATATTTAACGATATAACATTTTAGAGAACCCTCTAAAAATACCGAATTAATAGAGAGTTTAAAAAATAATACATATTATATGCCCATACAAATATCAATTGTAAACTTTTAACAGAAATGCTGCCAACATCGCCGACATCATAATCCCTACAAGTATCAAATCGACCGCTTTTTAGGAATTATCTGTAAAAACGTGCGAATACACATACAGATTAATACATGCAAACATATACAGACACGCATTCTAATGTATTTATAAACTGTGCCACTTGGCAGTTAGATTGTAAGTTAGTAGGCGTCTATCAGCATAAAGAATCAATTAGTTTTATTGTATATCCAATCTGCGCAGATGCGCATGACAGGAAATAACCTCAGACGAATCAAGTACATTTGCCCAGATCCAACCTACATAAACGGCTACATTCACCTTCACTAAACAGACGCAAATAACACATATAATTACATGGACACGTGAACGGTTTTATTTATTTAAGTATGTTGTTAATGGATATTTTAAATAAATAACTTCACAACTTCCGTTTTAATCTGTATGTTTTATGCTTTTGCACGGAAGTGAGCTAAATATAAACCAATGAATATACAAATCTAATAATAATGAGAATCATGAAACACAAAAGGTCAGGTAAGAATGGAATAAAATGTTTTATTCCCGTTCTCAATTATCCTAATAAGTAAAATCAATCATTCTAGATCTCGACATTACGGAACTGATTTCTACCAATGGGCATTTATAGAAGACTATGTAATCCTCCACTCAATAATAAAGATCAATGTGTATTTATTTGTATATAAATATATCTATATCTATATAAAGTTAGGTATGTGTAGATGTTTATATATTTGTATGCACGGGATTTACTCCTAAACAAACTAACCGATCATGATAAATTTCAGCTGCTAGGTGTTAGGATGGGTAATGTTGTCTATATTTAGTTTTGTTGGATTTAGTTTTATGTAAAGAAGGTAAAAATGGGGTGGAAGCCCTTCGTGAAATTTTGGGTACCTCCGGTTTTTGTGAAATTTTAAGAACACCCCATCAGAAATTGAAATATTTCAGATTTGCCTTAAATTTGACCCATAGTTATTAAAAACGGATTAAACAAGATTACCTTAATTTCAATTTCTTTCTTAAGCTTAGCTCTAAATTCTAGACATTTTCTCAAATTAAAATCATGCAATAGATTTTGATCAAAATTAGAATAAGGATATTAGACATAAGATTTAGTAGAACCATATCTTGACTTTATTTAATCTTCATCAGAGGACATGACAGTGCTGCAAAACTATTTGGTTCGGGCAATTAATTTTAACCGTCAATAGACAGGTATTCTTCGAGTAAAACCTTAACGGGCAACATCATTTCAAGTGTTAAGGGGAAGGGAGACAACCCCGTCGTTTGAAGTTAATTCGGAAATAAATACATCACTCTATTTCCATAATTAGACTTTTTGTTTTTCATTTTTTCTTTCTATACCGATTGATGCATTCTTTCTTTTCTTAATTTAAACTTTTCAGTTTGAGACGTTTTCTTCCTGTCTTTGTTATTTATTTTTAATTTAACTTAACCGATTGAGACGTTACTTAATATGAATATTAGTGCTAACCACTGGTGAAGCATAATCTTTTTATCCGTCATATTTTGACGGAGGGAGTACACTCGCAATACATAATATTCCAATTTTAGTTTACCAATTTAAGAACGTAATATTTCATGGAATTTCATTTTTTAGACAATCAGCTTCACCAACAAGAACAGATCTGAAGATACATCAATTTAATCAGTGCGTTTAATGATGAAAATGTCACTTCAAACTTAATCTTCATCCTGTTTATGACCTTAATATTTGGGAACTTTAAGGAATATGTAGTTTCCTCCTAGTTACCATCATCCCCAGGTCGACTCTGACCCGGAGTAGTAGTACTAGTCGGGATCCCATCTATATGTTAAAGAGAAGTTGTTCCGGGTATGACACTTATTTGCATAGGAAACCCTTGGGCAAGGTATTTGACTCTACCACATACAAACATCTGGAAATTCGTCTTCCCCAGCTCTTTATATTTTTTTCTATCTACTTTCTTTCCTAACCCTATCAAATAATCGAGCCTCAGTGCCCAACCGTCCTGGATATGCCACAAAACTGCACCCAGTGATGAGGCCTCAATTAGGGCGCTTTAGAGAGTGTGTAGTTTTCTGTTTGGCCTAAAGTTGATGATCTACCGAGTTAACAGCTCTGCACCCCCTCACCGTAAAACTTACTCTGCAAATACTCGTCTTGCTTGCAACACTGCAAAGAACGCCACTCTTTCTCTGTGTAACTGAAATCAAACGGATCTTTAAAGAACAAAGTTTTTTCCCAATAACTTCCCACCCGTGGGACACGTTACTGCGAGAATGTTTCTCTAAAGACTACAACATGTTCGTTTTCAAATCCAATGTCATACGTTATCTGTGGAGTCATTCTGTAAATCAATTATTTTTCTCAATCCTTTCATAGTACTTTACCATCATCCAACTGAAAATCTCACGAATGGCTTTTTGGCCTTTGTAAGTGGTGAACCATTAGTATATATATTTTTTTAATTGCATTTCTAGAGTGTTTGCATATAGGTATATAACTATGGACACATAAAACTGATTTGCCCGAAAATGGTAATACTATATAAATATCTTAAACTAGAAAGAAGACCCGACGTTGCTCGAGATTGAATACAGATCACTACTATGTATTTTTCACTATATTCCTTTCTTTGTGTTGACTACTCCCTCTTTCCGTTTTGCCTCCACATTTACTTGGAACAAGCCTACATTTTGGAAAACTCTTTGTATTAGTGTCTTAAATATATGATTTAAATTTCATTAAAATTGGATATACTTAATTAAAAATTTAAAAGGGGTTACTTAGAGGTGAGGGCACGTAGATATTCGTCACACAAAGGGTAACGTAGAAATTCGGACCCACTTATTGTCTTCACCGGAGAATTTTCTACATATGATATAAATTTCCCTAAAATAGGATATATTTGAAGTTTTAAAAGAGGTCCAGCCCCCATAGCTCGCTAAGGTTAGGAGGGCACCTAAAGATTCAGGACTACTTCTATTGTATCCACTAGAACATTTTATACATATGATTTCAATTTAATTAAATAAGGATATATTTGTATTTTGACGGGGGTATGGCCTAATATACGTCTTTGATGTGCATTTAGAGATTCGGGAACACTTCCATTGTCTTTCCCGATAAATTTTTACATAAGAATACACTTGTAGATTATATGTATATTCTCTAACCTTTATTTCTATACATCACACACATAGCCATTAAGTTTTATGTATAGAGATTTCCTTTAGTTAAAATTCACAAAAAAATAGAATAAATTGTTATTTACATGAAACACTTACAGATTACTCTGCAGGATGAACACATCTTTTAATTGTATATTTATAGACCAATTGCATACAAGCAAATAACACAGACCTCAAAATGATATCTTAAAAAGCTATTACATAAAAAAGTCTCTAAATATGAAATTATAAAATAATAAGTAACATGATAGTCCAGAGACTAAAATTCTTTGACCTGCCTAAAATTAAAAAAAGCTCCGTGGAACCTGTTATTTTAGATGGAAAAAAAAATATTCGACACAGTCGCGAGAGGTCCGCCACAGAGAAGCCACTCTAAGGAGAGGACGCAACACGCTTTCAGTCGAGGCCTCCTCCAACTTGTAGCTGAGGGATGGGAAGAATGAAAACTGCTACCAACTTCTTTACATAGATGCTACACAATCTTACACGCTGACAAAACAAGGCCAACACATACACACCTCTAACGCAGACTACTTTCTTTTCTCATTTTATAAACCAAGAAAATAATCTAGCTGTTTGAACTTACGCGCAAAATTGAACAATTCACACATAAAAGCTTTCATACGTTCTAATTTTGTAAGTATATAAATTTATATTAATTCCGTTTTCATAATTTTTCTTTCAAAAACTCACTTCTATTTAAACTTGTTAACACAATTCATCGTGCACAAAGACAAAATGCTATCATCTATCAACTCCAAGAAAAGGCTGTGTTTCTCCCAAGGGTAAACAATTTGAATCACACGATATTTTTTTGCTTTGCAGCTGACAGCCTCGCTACCGGATCCAGCACCCGCCATTATCAGGAGGAACAACTTCGCAGTTTCCGTCCCTATTCATCGACTGATTTTCTGAAGTGGCGAGGCCCCTCAATCAAGAAGTGGGTATATAGCACTGGTGTCATCTGTCTATAAATGCTATCAAAGCACATATATCTTTCAGCCATCATCAACATTAAGAACTGATTGTATTGTGACGTCATACTAACTAATATTATCACCTTCATATCCTTTTTTTCACCATCCAAAATTCACATTTCCTCCCAGTTCGTATCACCTTTCTTCAACTATTTCCAACCAGCCGCTTTCTCTGCTGTTTTCTGAAGCTCTTTAATCAATTTTCCTTATTCTGAGTTGTTACAGTAAAAGCGATATCGAAATAAGTTTACAATTGTTCGCTATACATTTCCTCTTGCTCCAATGGCTAAATTTATGGAATTCGACATTCCATCCTTTATCTTGACACGCCTCTATCAACTCTTAATATCTGATTTCTTTCCTATTTACCGCAGAAAAGTTTTCTTCCCAAGGTTCTGTTCATTCCAGTATTATTTCTTCTTTCTTTTCTTCACACCACGTGGCAATATCTGGTCGTTGTCCAGATGATACCAACGATATACCTTAAGCTTTTTACATTGCTTTGAACATCATCATTTGTTTCTTTGGGGCAGATATCGAACATGTACCAGTTTCCGAGAATTTCGCGTCAGCAGCGTTCGGGCATGTTACGTAAACACCCGAGAGATACCGAGGCTAATGTTGACAGACGATAACTTCGATAAGTTGCTGAGTCGTATTTTTCAGTTTAATTTTCAAGAAAGATAGAAAATAACGAAAAAACGAAAAAAATAGCGAAATGACTGTTAATAAATAAGTTTTTTCTTTATTTAGTTTTTAACAAAATAATGCTAAACAACTGTTAATAAATACATTTTTATTATTTATTTGCATTATTTTTATTCCGTCAACTGGTTAAAAAGTAGTATTCTTTGTGTTTTCTTAAAGCTGAAAAATAATGTTTTTTGGGGGGGACGGGGCTTCTTTGACATTGTGTTTTTTAATCAGTCGGGTTAGGGTTAGGATTGAAGTTAGGCTTAGGGTTAGGATAAGGTTCGGTTTAGGGTTAAGGTTAGGGTTAAACACAGACTTATCTATCTCAACCGTATGCACTGAGCTTTCGATCTGACGAGGATTTCGTAATAAATGGTATTCGCAGACCTCCCTAAAAAAATTCTTCTAATCGGTCTGCGTGTTCGGTGATCCAACGCCGCATTCCTTCCATGTCGTTTGCCAGCTGACAGCTGATAGGCTAATCGCATCGGCATCTCTCGGGTGTTTACGTAACATGACTGAACGCTGCCGACGTGAAGTTCCGAGAAACTGGTACATATTCGATATCAGTACCGTTTCTTTAAACTGCGTTGGGCTGTTTGTTGCTGGCTATTTTCATCTTTGTATGATGTTTTTGTGTTGACAGTTTATGTCTTACGGTTTAAAAGTCTCTGATTGTCCACGTGCCATGTCTTTATGTCGACATCGTAATAAAAAAAAAGTAAAGGAGCAAGCAGCCTGAATTTCTTGTGATTATTTCCGGGTCCTCTAGAGACACGTAAAAAGTAATTTTCTTCATAAATTGTCAATAAATCAAAGAATTATACAATCAAGAATGTAATACTTTATTTATTAATAATTATATTGGATATTTAAAATTAAATAAAAAAAATAGATATTGATCTTCAGGTCTCCCGTCGGAAATTGATTCCTATTCTGAATCGATCTAAACTATATAAATTAGTTGTTGTATTATTACTTACACACTCACACACACACACACACACACACACACACACACACACACACACACACACACATATATATATATATATATATATAATATTTTTATAAATAAATATTAATTATTTATTTATTATATAATTATATATATATATATATATATATATATATATATAACTAGGTTGAGATAAATAAAGTTGCCACATTATTTATATCAGTTCTAAGAATTCTAACACAACATATATTTGGCGTACGATCGTTTCTAAAACAATTCGGAATATTTTATTCTATATTTTAGATGATTACAAAAAGTCTGTTCTTCGACGCCCCTCATAACATAACAAATAGAAGCCAAGGAAGAAAAACATTCAATTTTACCATATTTTCTAAAAAAACATATGTATCTAGATATTATAAGATACAGAACTACTTATTATATAATCTTAAACCACTTTATCTATAACATTAATAACATTAATAATAATAATAATAATAATAATAATAATAATAATATTAATAATAATAATAATAAATAATAATAATAAATAATAATAAATTATAATAATAATAATAATAATAATAATAATAATAATAATAATAATAATAATAATAATAATAATAATAATAATAATAATATAGTATTTACTATTTTAATTACAGAATAAATAAAATAGAATAAAAATAAAAACAAATAAAATAAAGTGCAGGTTAAAATAATTAAATACTTTTTTAAAATTATATATATATATATATATATATATATATATATATATATATATATATATATATATATATATAGAGAGAGAGAGAGAGAGAGAGAGAGAGAGAGAGAGGCGAGAGAGAGAGAGGGGTCTATAAAAATTGAGAGACTTAAATAGACAGACAGGTGGCAAAAACAAGACGGAAACAAAGTAAATAAAAAAAAACAAGAAATCCAAGTGAAACACAAAGAAAAGCAAAAAAGATAGAAAAAAGAAGAAAAAAATTAACAAAAGAAAAATAGAAAGAAAGAAAAAAGTAAGAGAGAGAGAAAAATCTTGAAGTAAAAAAAAAACTAAGTAAAAGAAAACTGATGATAGATAAATCAATAAGAAGTCAAAGAATCGACCGATGCATCCATAAATACAAAAGAGAATGAAGAAACCGATATAAAATACGAAGGACCAGAGCCACCATCTCTTACTGTCCATCCCACACAAGAGCAACATGAAAAAAGTAATTCGATTGTTCGACTATTGGTCGCTTGGTTTCTTCCGCGCCGTCCTTTTAACTTGGTCGGGTCTCCTTTGATTGTCGTCGAAGCGTTAACATCTATACATACCGAGCGAGTCGACGACCGACCAATTCAACCGATACTGTGTCGTCTACTGTTCGAACTGCTTCAACTGAGCTTCGCGCCAGAAGCAATTGGATCATTACTTTGTTCAGCCATTTTTTTCTTTCCACTTAGCGTCGAAAAAAAAAAGAAAGATAAATCGATCACAATACAGGAAAAACTAAATACATAAAAATAGGTAAAGATATACAAACAAACAAAACAACATTTCGAAACATTCAATAATATAGCAGCTTGTGGTCCGGTCAGTAGCAACTCTCCGTCCAATCGATTGATCGTTCGTTGGCTTTCTTTATTTACCCTTTATCTAGCCGGTTGACCACCACAGCCTAGAGGATAAATAACTACAAAAATTCCTCGTTCAATAGACAGACGAATAAAAGAAAATGTCATATATTACGTAACAGTGATATGCTTTTGAAATTAAGTGTATATGTTGCGTTGTGGTGTTTCTGCTGCTCATTATACTTCCTTTCAACTGGAACACACGTGTGTGTTTTCGTCGAATTTAATCAAATATTCAAATCACAGTTCACTGCCTTTTTTGGAGGCTTTTACTCGCGTGAGAAATATATTTAGACATTTACAGAAATTATACATACATATATATATATATATATATATATATATATATATATATATATATATATATATATATATATATATATATATATAAACTGTGAACATAAGGAACACAAGCTACTTTTCTTGATTTGGATATAAAAATTGAAGATAAAATATTTATCTATAAACTGTTTGATAAAAGAAATGCATTCCCTTTTCGTATAGTGCGAATGCCATATAAAAATAGTACTAGCCCTGTTTATATATTTTACGGGAGTATTATGTCTGAATTTCTGAGAATTGCTCGTGTTACCTTAAAATTAGTAGATTTCATGCCCCCTAATTTCTGATCCAATAATAAGAATGATTAACCAAGGTGGCGATCAAAATAAAATATTTGGACAATTAAATAAGGCAATTACTCGCCATCCTGATGCTTTTAAATCTTATCAAATTAATCAAAATAAACTGATAGAACAAATCATAGTATATATAAATAGAAATTATATAATATGAATAAACGTATATATAACACATCTGCTAATTATAATAAGAAAAACAATAAAAATACAGTAGAAAGAAAGAAAGAAATGTTAAAGAAGAAGAAGAAGAAGAAAACCGACAGTTATGAACGCTGATTTTAAACACCAGGAGTTGGCAAAGAAGAAGAAGAAAAAGAGAACAAATTAACGGTTAACTTACTGACGCAGATTTGAAACAATGAGAAAAGAAAAAAGTCGACAGTTGTGAACGCAGATTAGAAAAACTATAGTGAACAAGGAAGATTAATATTTATTTGCGGTTGACAACAACGGGGAGATGGACAACAAAGTATGACGAGGGAGAAAAGGAGGAACTAAAGGTATATATATGTATGTGTGTATGTATATATATATATATATATATGTATATACATATTTATTTATTTATCTTTTATTTTTTGATGTGTTGATGTTTTTTATATTTATAATATAAAACTAAAAATAATACATTAATCACTTAAATAATAGTGTCATGGATTCGTCCAAACACTTTAAAATGCAGCAACATTTTTGTGAGTAACGGATAAATTTTATTAGACAGACGAACAGCGCAGGTAAAGAAATTTTTTTTTTTTTTTTGATGTCTTAAATAACTAATATAAGTTAGCAAAACATTTATATGGAACAAAACGTAGATTTAGTATAAGGAACGTTTATGTTTTTGTCTTTTAAGGGAAGTGAGGTCTGATCAACTCTGCTGGGAAGCCATAAAATTAAATACTGTCTTGTTTTTAAATTCCCGAAACAGTTTTTCATGGTAAACAACTGATGATCCCTTAAAATAGTGTTAGAAACTAACTAATATAATAACTGTAAAAAATAAATTGACTTACATGAGTGATTTTCCACTGGAAGACTTGAGACTATAAGTTTTTTTTTAAAGTTTTTTTTTTATATAGTTTTAATGGTTGAGAAACTTCCGAGACTATATATATATATATATATATATATATATATGTATGTACATAACTATGTATATATATGTGTATATATATATATATATCTATATGTATGTATATATATGTATACATATATGTATGTATATATATATATGTATACATATATGTATGTATATATATGTATGTATATATATATATATATATGATGTGGGTTATAATGAAATAAATTCCAGGAGGAAATCCGGGTATAAGAGCTCAATGTAATAAACAGAGCAAGAATAAAATACAATATATAATCATCGATGCAATAATTTATTTCAACCTTGTGGCATTGTCAAGCATCCAAGTGAGATTATTATATTTTTGAAAATGAGAAAAGAGAAATTGACACTCGACAATTCAAATATATATATATATATATATATATATATATATATATATATATATATATATATATATATATATGAGAGAGAGAGAAAGAGAGAGAGAGAGAGAGACAACATATCTAATATATATTTAGAGAGGGGGGAAATTTTAAGCATATTTAATCTATAATTTTAGAGGGGGAATTACATGATTTATGACGGAAGGCAATATAGAGAGGGAAGAAAGGAATATATATATAGAGAGAGAGAGGGGGAAATTGTAAGGAGGCAGGAAGGGTATTCAATGTCTCTCAAGAAACCAGGTCAGCGTATCTAGATATCACCAACCCCAAAACCGCCTCTGAAACCTGGAAATCAACGTCCACTGTCTGGCGACCAAAGAAACATCTCGGGTAGGGAGAGAAATAAGAAAAGGAAAGATTTGAAAACAGACAACAGACATCCAAGGTCAGAGACCATGTTCTTATATATACATACACAGGCGCCTATACACACACATATACATACATACATACATACATACATACATACACACAAATATATATACACACACATACCCACACATATATATATATATATACACATATATATATATATATATATATATACATATATATATACAGAAACACCCACATATATATGCAGTCTACATCAATCCACAAATAAAACAATTTAATTCACATAAAAAAGTTTAACGTTTTTCTGAAGAAAAAGATCGTAAAACCATATTATTTTAAGTAAATTATTTGATTATATGACAATAATAAACTCTAAGAAATCAACTGGTAACATTATCAACAATATCCCAAACTACCAATTAAAATAAATCATCAGATTATATGATGATAACAATACTAATACTAATACTAATCATAATAATATTATATGATAGCCCATTTGATCAATCAAAATAAATCACTAGGCCATAAGATAACAATAATAACAACCACGAACATTAATAATAATCACAATAATATTTAACGAAAATATTCACAATATTAATAGTATCTATAAAAGCTATAATATATATATATATATATATATATATATATTAGCCATGAAAAAATATATATAAGAAATATATAATCGTTACATATCTATGCATACATACACACATGTACAATACACCTATTACCCCATACATACACACACATATATACATACATACATACACCACACATGCACATGCATACAATAATATATACACACATACACAACATATACATACATATGCACACATATATACATATATACACAATATACATACAAATAGGTACATATCATTACAAACAGCTGTAAATATATATATATATATATATATATACATATATATATATCTATGTACATACACCCCCACATGTACATATACATATATACATATACGCAACCACACACATATATAACATATACAAGTAAAGATCTATGCTCATGTAGATAGTCATGTGCCAATAAGGAGATACATAGATCGATAATTAAGAAAGGGATTAAAAGAAAAAACACTCTAGTCAGATCCAATTCAGTATCTCCACGCTACTGATCTAAATGTAGCTCGGATTGCGAGTTGTTGATTATTTTAAATTTAAATTTATGTCTGCATTTTGCCATTAGTTCATCTCTTTTATTCAGAAGATTACCTTGTTCGTATTTCAGGATTCTTATTTTTTCCTCCAAACACAAATTGCATCTTTGCCTATATCCATTTGGAATGTTAGAATAACATAGGATTGACCAAGAAACCACTGGTGACCGGTTTCATTTTTCAGTAGCCACCATTGTTTCGCTAACTCTGTTTTGTTCTTAAGTTCTGGGTTTACAATTGAGTGTTTGTGGTCATGGAAACGCTATTTTCACTGAATAAATATATCATAAGTGGATAGAATTATGAAATTTCAAAACTTATTACCTCAGGGTCAGCTATGCCCCATATATATTAATGTAGATATATGATTCATATGACATAGAAACAATTTTAAATGAAACTTCTTTTGCAGTTTATCAGTTAGTGAAAAAATGTGTGTCATATGAACTAATCTATCAAGTAGAGAATTCCTCTCAGATTCTCTTGACTGGTTCCCTCTAACTATCCCTGTCAGATATCTTTGTCGACAGTTCTTTGTCTATTACAGATTGGTTGCTGCAGGTATTATGATGTGCTACAACCGATCTTTTGTCGTGTAATAGATTCCACTCACAAGCTATGAATTACATTTTATTCATTCGCCATTTATGTATGTTATTCGGCTTTTGTGCCGGCATCAAGTATGAAAGAGAACCAGACACGACTAAGCAAGGCATCTCCATAGTTCCAGTAGTATACTAGAGTACTTGTTAGATTTTTTGCATTTATTTGTTCGAAAAACATCTCGCATGGTGTAATTCGACGGCGTCGCCGATAGATCTCGACAATGAAATACAATATCTGTACACTGAGGAAGGCATGCTATGCCAAAATATTTTTCGATTAATATAAAAAATTAAATGCTTGATTTATTTGAAAAAATATCGCATCGTGGTATCTGGTTTCCTATCTAAGTTCATATTTGAACTATTACCGAATCAACATCTCACGGATTCTACCTTCTACTAGCGATAAACATCTCGCTATGAGAAAAAAAAATGTCTTGCACCCCTGACGAGGACGTATTACGTCGAAAATTTGGGACTACTTTTAAATAAATTACTATTTATTTAAAAAAAAATGCATTCTTAGGCTTCAAACAATTTTCTTACATTTTTATATTGAATGCTTTCTAATGGGAGACTAACATATCTTCTTATATATATATATATATATATATATATATATATATATATATATATATATATATATATATATACCGTTTTCTGTCATTGTTGACGTCATTACCTGTCGGGTGTGACTACAATCGTTTCAGCTTGCCGATTATTCCACTGGGCACGGAGATTTACTAAAGATGTCTAAATCTGCCCTTTTGGATGAAACCGCGGTACATTGCTGAATTATGTAATATACAGTATCTAAATAAATTATATATATATATATATATATATATATATATATATATATATATATATATATATATAAAATTAGATAAAAAACAGATAACACGATGCTAGCTGGAGGTTTTCGTAATGCACACTTTGATATACACCGAACTCTAACTGACAAACTTCATTCTCAACCCTATGAAACGGATAATTCGAATACCGGACTACTGCACAGACAAGATAAACTGGACTTGACCAAATGCTGTGTAAAAATCAGCTTCTTAACAACAACATTTGGATTCCTAAACAATTTGAGTATTATTCTTTTTCAAACATTCATTTCAAATATAACAGCTGTTTTATTTTTGACGTGTTTTTTGACGGCGTTCACCCTAACTCTGCGCTATCATCTCAACAAAAGACTCTTTTGGGT
>OY744519.1:134866789-134896789 GCA_963556195.1 Sepiola atlantica
GCGTCCATGGATTACTTTTATGGACGCGCAAAAATTAATAAAAATATATATATATTAACGAAAAAGTATATATATATTAACGAAAAATACGTCCTATAAAGTTACGTGCGACTAATAATGCAATTTTCTGGAAGTGAAACAATCGAAATATTAGTAGTAAGCAAAAACAACGAACGCTGCAATCGCCAATAAAAACAATTAAATGAAAATACATTATATATATATATATATATATATTTGTCATTCTCTTGTTTTTGCAAGTATAACGTCCAAAAGATCTCTTCCCGATTACTTCAACCTGTTTAAATGAATGATGTCATCCCTTTGTAACGTCTCCTCAATTTAACCTTGTAAGAAATCTTCCATTTTTTAATGGACAGAGAGTATACGTGTAACAGTACAAAAAAGAGAACCGTTGGGATGACGAAATAGGAAAAGACATGTATGGGAGACAGTAGTTAATAAATGGATACAAAATAGAGCAGAGAAATCAACTTTGTTATCGGATCTATTACCCTAGTGTTCCTACAATTATTGGTAATACTTTAGTTTTTGTGTTCCATAGTCTTTTCAACCCTCAATATATTGACTTAGTTGTTCTACTTTCTTCTGATTAACTTCAATCAGTTTGGACGATACAATCTACAAATTGTTTCCTTCGTTTTGATTGTCTAATGTCTTCTCTTCTGTCTTGGATTTGATTTACCTTTTTGTATTTCAAACTTACAAATCGGGTTTATGCATTTAATTTTCCAATACGTCGGCTTGTATTGGTGTTTATGTGTTCACATTTTAGTTATTTGCACACTTTAAAATAGACTACCTTTCCAACCCACTCAAGTATACCTTTTGAGCCAGGTAGATCATTTACTTATCATAATGTTCGGCTCTCTCTCCACAGAGTCTACGTTTTCAGTTTTCCGAGGTCTTTCATATCCTGGCTTTTACCTAGTTTATTCTTATCGCGTTGTTTAGTGCTGTTATCAGTAGTATCAGGGCTGTATTCACGATGTTATTACTCCTACTACATTAATAAAAAACGATGATGCGCATGTGCAAACAAAACGCCGATGTAACAATTAGTCAATCAGCATGTTAGGCGCGAAAGTAAAACTTTTAGAATGCTGGATGTGATCATCTATACAAACTTTAACAATTGAAAGACTAATTAGATTGTAACCAGGTGTCATCGATGCATCAGGACTCCACGTCAAAACAATGCATCTATTTTCTGCCAAGAGATTCGTACAGCTTGTATCTCATATGTTAAAGAAATGCTACCATGTTAATAATATCTCAACCAGACACCAAAAAGTAACGTACACATCACTCAGCCACAAAGAAAGAACAACAAAAATATCAGCATCGTCCACTTAATTTTCAAAGTGGTTGGCATCTTTCGCACGCAAACAAGCTAACAATCTAGCAGTACGGTTTAACTGTTTCCGATGATTGAATCACACATATAACTCACTAATAAGCAAACTTTTCACTTACATAAAGTGAGCACGGAAGACATTTCACTCACACAGAAATTCATAAACATTTATAACTCTCATACAAAAACGTAGGCACCCTTTACGTGGCTAGAAAACTCATAAAGTATGCAATTATCTTATACTTCTACAAAGCTACCACTCACTTGTGGATATCGTAGTATTGTTGCCACATATAGCCTTGTGTACAAATAACTAGCCTCTCCCTCTTGAACAGGGTGCAAAAAAGAATTTCTAACCTGATAGATTTCGCTCTGTCTGCCAAGCTGTCTGCCCTATTACTGCAACGTTGCATCTCTCTGCTTGTTTTACAGAATGTGCTCCGATTAACTAACTGCACTTGTACGCCTTAAACAAAAATATTCCCGACTCACCCAACTAACTGTTAAATCCAACACCTTAACTGCAAAGGTCCCAAGATGTCAGAAGATTTTCTTGGTCCGCTTGCCTTTGGAATCCCCGTCCTGCTCCCTATTTCTCTGATGGTCCTAACATGCATAAATTTAGATCTTATGTAAACAAACATCCTGCTTCTCAACTCCTCACCCAGGTTACCCAAACACTGTAATATCGCTGATTTATTTGTTATATTTATTACTTGTATTTTAAACTTTTATCGTATTTGTCTAATCGTGTAATTTACAAGGCCTGCAGCAGAAATGGCAGCCACGATGTGATAAACAAAACGATAATACGATACAGCACTAACATAACTACAATTATTTAATCCAAAAATATTGATAGAGTAAAAAAAAACGTTCTCCTCCTCAGAAACAAAATACATTTTCAGTTCTACAGCTAGGATTGTTTTCTGCAGTTACAAGGTAGTCATGCGAGATCCGTTCTCATCGAACGAAATCTGCCAGCATTGTGGAAACAATAGCTCCATAGATCGTAAAGTAGTTTACAGATATATTAGCAAATGTGTCAAATAAGAACTCATATGACATGCTCAGGGAGGCGATTATTAAAAAACAACGTATATTCGAAAAATTGTGACAGTTGGTACGACAAATGAAAGGCCATCTAAACAGGCATACTATGGCAGAGCCTATATTGATACGTCTATGGTTGAACAAGCTTCTTACCTAACTTATTCATATCCATACTCCCATGCTAGATGAAACCTCTCTAAACAAATTAGTAGATATTGAAGACAAAATAGTTCCATCGCTAGATTGCACTACAAAGTCCACATATAAGCTAACAACTATCGAACGTACACTGGCAGACCTACAGAAGCAGATTCGAGACATCGAAAAAATACTCTAGCACAGTTAGAAAAAGTCTCGAAATACATAACAAACGCGGGGTCAATCATACCATCACCACAGTCATTATAGAGAAAAACCAAAATCATACCAATGCAGTCTATGTTTTTTCATACAACGCGTGATTTAGTAAAAACGCGTGAAAATGCGATTATTACAAAAAAATAATTGGAGAAACGAAATAGCCAGCGATTATTGGTGAAATACACGTTTCATCTGCAGCAGACAAGTCGTTTATTTTACATACAGGATAAAAATAATGGTGACAAATTCTGAGCCGACACCGGTTCCAATGTCAGCATCAATTCAGCCAAAAACGGTATAAATATGAATCCATTTGTAAATTGCTGGATAACGGCAAAGTCGAACCGTTACAAAGACAACTAAATGCATCGCTAGCAATGTGTCTGAATGACAAGAATTGGATCGATATTCCCCCAATCATCCTGTTATCAATCAAGAACATCCTAAAAGAAGACATCGATTTTACACCATCTGACTTACACTTAACTACATAATATTTAGATAGTACTTCCTACATTGACCTTTCATCACAATTATTTTGGATTTGCAGGATAGAATGTCGAAATTACGTAATACTTCAGAACGCGGTGCTAGCAGATATATGCATCGCAATTTATATAAACGTAGGCATCTGTATATGTATATATATATATATATATATATATATATATATATATATATATATATATATATGATTGAAAAGGGACGAAACGTATACGTACATAGATAATAAACAACAACAAATATTTTATATTTGTCGCTCCTCGTAAAATAAGTAGAGCACTCTAATGGTAGTACAAACACAGCATGACGTCACTTGCTTTATAATGCATCATTCCTTCTTTAATAGAAGTAGACTGCCTGGACATCAAGCCGCTTTTAAATGTGTTAAATTATCATTGTTTATCGGCTATTTAAATATTGGCCGCGCGGTTAGTTGAAAAATACTTGTAATCCAGGGTTTCGAATCGTACGACTGGTAGTGAATAGTCATATCTCTATGCTGATGAGTCTCGATTGAAAAGGGACGAAACGTATACGTACATAGATAATAAACAATGACAAATATTATATATATATATATATATATATATATATATATATATATATAAGATTACTAATTAACTGTTCATTATAAATGTTGTAAAATAGCTGCTAAGTGTAAGAATTATGTGGATTATATTTAGTTTAATTTACTTTCATAGAAAATGGGGAAAAGGGGGTGCAATCGCTTCATAAAAATCCAGATCGTTTCGATTTTGGGGGACATTTTCACAATAGGTATTACGCATTACTTAATAAATATTCTCAAAATTTCAGTTTCTTTGGATTATTTTAAAGGCTTTTAGGGGGCATAATGTGGACACAATCTCCCATTTGAAAATTAAAATATTTCAGATTTGCATTTAATTACTCGTACCAAATCAGGTAGACGTGTTACATTTGTCAAGAATTTGCGCAATTGTGTGCATCAATGACACCGTATTTCCTTCAGGTTTGAAAGTTATATTGGCTATATATCAGGAGGTAAGACCTTGTTGGGACTGCATTGAGGATTTTATCAGTCGAACGATATTAACGAAACTAGTAATGCGCATGTGTTAACAAAATGCTTACGCAATAATTAGCCAATAGATGTGTCAGGCGCGAAAGTAAATCCGTTCCAAAATGTTCGATGTTAGCATTTATAAAAACTAAGGCAATCGAATGACTAACTTCAAATTGTCGTCAATTCGTCAGGACTCTACGTCAAACAATTCATACACTTCCCATCAAAACATTCGCACACCTTTGATCTGAACTAGAGTCTTTGTTGAAGAAATACTATCTGCTATATTCGCTACGCGTTTGAAACCCAACCAGAGACAAGTATCAGGATCGCACTTATCATTCAGCTATGTGAAATCATCATCATCATCATCATCATCATCATCATCATCATCATCATCATCATCATCATCATCATCATCAAAAATCCCGTTATCATCTTTTGCATGCAAACAAGCGACAAATCCAATAGCACAGATCAACTGCTACTACTGATTAAAAATAGCTAAAGTAATCGAATGACTGGCCACGTTATCACGTTAGAAATATATGCAGTAGACAAAATATGAAATAAAATGATAAATGTTTCAGAATTCTTTAGATGAGGATCGATAATTTGTATTATTTTGATTACTCGGACTACTGTTCTCATCTGGTATCTTATTCTCACAACGTTTCGATCGATGTAACCCCCGACCCTCTTCAGGTGATCTTTATGTCGAATTTCGAAATGGTTACTGAATTTCGAACTGGACCCTTTATTTAATCAACCGGGTAGTTTACTCAGCACCGCACAACGGACACTGTCACTTAAAACAGATTATTACGTAGCACTTTATCCGTATCACTTTATTTTTCAATATAATCTCCATCTTAAAAGGAAAACATTTTCCAATCGAAAAACAAGCTTTTGCATTATGTTTCGGATTTTTTTTTAGATGAGGATTGATAATTTTGATTATTTGGATTATCCGGACTACCGTTCTCATCTTGAATCTTATTCTCACAACATTTCGGACGATGTAACCTCCGACCTTCTTCAGGTGGGCCTCATCGAACTCGAGAATCTTTATACGAACTCGAGAATCGGAACTAAAACAAGCTACTCCGTGGATTAAATAAAGGGTTCCGCTCGAATTTTTTTACAGATTCCCGGGTTCGACATAAAGATTCCCAAATTCAACGAGACGTACCTGAACAATGTCAGAAGTGAGAACAGTAGTCCGAATAATTAAAATAATTTTTTGTATTCTTTCAACTTAAACATCTTAGACCGCAGATTATTATACCCAAATCTGTGTGCTATACTCAACATTTTTCAGTAATGTCTTTAATTGTAACTTGTCAGCAAAAAATAAGTGCATTTACCGAATCCGCCATGTTAAATGTGCTCGCCGTTATGTTGTCCGCTAGTTTTTCTTTATCTTGAATAATATTCCGATCGTCTATAAACGATTGTGTAAACACTTATTTGACTAGAACATGCTTCTCTTTTTCTCTTTTGTTCATAGTCGAAGTCTTACGGCTTGGCCGAAGATCGATCTCCAAGTGTTATGAAGATACTGTTTTTTTTTTATATGTCCGATCTGTAGTGTAGCGCACTGAAACGCATGTGTACGATGATGAGATTTAAATTTTACTACAGCTTAGAAGCGCCGTTGGAACGATAACTTCGAAATTTTAGAATCAGTTAACATGACGCGAGATTTTGTCAAACAAATGAAATATTTATTAAATCATTTTTTTTTAAATCCAAATTTTCGGTTTTAAAAACCTTATTCATGGTACAGACAATATTTTCCTTTTCTTTTCTTTTTCTCTTTTTTTTCATAGTCGAAGTCTTACGGCTTAGCCGAAGATCGATCTCCAGGTGTTATGAAGATATTTTTTTTTTTTATATGTCCGATCTGTAGTGTAGCGCACTGAAATGATTTAATAAATATTTCATTTGTTTAACAAAATCTCGCGTCATGTTAACTGATTCTAAAATTTCAAAGTTATCGTTTCAACGCCGCTTCTAAGCTGTAGTAAAATTTAAATCTCATCATATATATATATATATATATATATATTATTATTATTATTATTATTATTATTATTATTATTATTATTATTATTATTATTATTATTATTATTATTATTATTATTATTATTAAATTGCATCTTTTTTATTAACTTGTCGAACTCAGGAATCTGGACGGGATTTCGAACGGAACTCTTTTATTAAATCCACGGGGGTAGTATACGCTCGTTCCATCTGCCATGAATGGGAAGAAGTCTTCAGTAATTTGCAATTCTTCGTCTCACTGAGGATTTTTAACCCTCAGATGACTGTCATTGAGAACTAAATTTTACTTAGTACTATATTCACTGCGCCAAGGTTTCCGTTCGAAATTCCGTCCAGATTCCCGAGTTCGACAGAAAGATTCCCGAGTTCGACAGAAAGGTTCCCGAATTCGACAAGGTACACCTGAAGAAGGTCGGAGGTTACATCGGCCGAAACGTTGTGATAAAAACACCCAAGATGAGAACAGTAGTCCGAATATACGAAATTCTACAAATTATCAACCCTCATCTAAAAAATTCCGAAACATATATGTGTGTGAAATATGAAAATAAAGATAATATCTCTTATTATATCCTATCTTGAATGGGCAAAGCTCGAAATACGAAATAGAGCAATAGTATAAGTAGAAAAGTTATGAAACTACAAATTTGGATGGAATGCAATATTTATTGAATCATCAATTGTTTAAACAAGGGTAATATTAAAAACTCTTTGTTATTTATTACCCTTGTTTGAACAATTGATGATTTAATAAAATATTAATATATATATATATATATATATATATATATATATATATATATATATATATATATATATATATATATATGAGGTATGTTTTTTTAAAACTATACATTACAGTGTCTGGTTGTCTGTTTGGTGTACCGGGGTTTCATTGTTACGAATAAAAACCGTCTTGAAAGGTTCTGATGATTGAACCAGACAATAATAAAACGGTTTCTATCCCAGACACCGTTTACTCGTAACGATTTAACCCCGGTACACCAATAAGACAATTTAGTGTATAGTTTCTAAATAAAATAATTTATATTAGCTCTTGTTAAACCTACAATCAAGCATGTTAAATGTTTATTTGAAGTAATTAATATATATATATATATATATATATATATATATATATATATATATATATATATATATATGTGTGTGTGTGTGTGTGTATGTTGTTGTTGTTGAACACTGTTGCTGACAGCCTTCTATATGTGCCCCCTTGCTTAGACATACATAGATCTTAATACTCTTCCTTCAACTTAATTGGTTTTATTGCTGCATCGTTCTGGGCGTTCAGACAAAAGGTTAAAAACGTTGAATTGCGTCTTAGGGTTTCGAATCGTGAGACCGGCAGAACAGTCATCTTCCACACTGATGATTCTCAGAAAAAGATGAAAACATTTGTATGTGGATAAGATTTTTATAATATTTATCGTAATATTATATATATATATATATATATATATATATATATATATATATATATATATGTAAAGTACAATACAATAATATATATATATATAGTAAAATAATTAGTATTTTGCAATAGAGTTCTTCAAAGCAGGTAATGAAAATAAAAACATAATTTCTTCTACTTTCGTGGTGTGTAGAAATGGCTGACTATTTTACTAGCAGTCGGGGTTCGAATCTCAGCTTAGAACACTTTATATGTCTATCAACATTCGAAAACCGTGATACGACGAAACAGCTGTCTGTGAATGACGAGAGAGAGAGAGAGCGAGCGAGAAAGAGAGAGAGAGAGAGAGCGAGAGAGAGCGAGAGAGAGACAGAGAGGAAGAGAGATGAACAGATTGAGATGTACGGATATAAGCATAGCTAGATAGATAGATATGAACAAACTTTGATAGATAAATAGATCGATAGAAAACTCGATCTCCCAACGCGAACACTAAACTTTAAAATATGAATAAGCGCGTATGAAATTGCACAGAAACAAAAGCAGGTAAAAAGTAGCGGTGTCCGCATGAACGTGTTTGTACGGATGGATTCTACAGAAGATCAATAAAGTGTTTAATATAAGTATTTGCTTTTCGGGACACGTGGATAAGAGTTTCCTGAAAATCAGCAATGAAACAAACCACTCCGACCCCCCCCCCCCGAACGAACCTCCTACTACTCCCCGTCCCTCGCACCTGCTGTTCGATGGATTGCAGCTGCGTCTGCGACTCCATTCGAACTGTACACATCGGCGGGCTGCTGCCAACGCGACAACAACAACCACCAATGTCAGACCTTCGCACCAGGAGGATGAAAGAAAGAAGAAAAACAAACAGTATTTTCAATACAATCCTAGAAAATCCGAAGTCAACCCAGCCGCAGTGTCATTAGAGTTCCCGCTCTTCATCCGTGGACTTACGTTAACTTTCTTATAACCCTCTCTCTCTTTCTCTGATATATATATATATATATATATATATATATATATATATATATATACATATACATACGGAACACTAACAAAAAACAGATAATAAATTTATTTGAACCTTCATCAGACCTCCTTAATCTGGACTGGATTACATTTTTAATTTTTCATATTTGCCGGAAAATACTTTTAGAACAAAATAGACTGCACAAAAACAGTATCGCCAGGAGACTTCTTATTTTGATGTTTTAGCACGTTTCTTTGGAAATTTCTTCTTAACTTTTGTACAAATTATCTGTATATATATATATATATATATATATATATATATATATATATATATATATATATATAGAGAGAGAGAGAGAGAGAGAGAGAGAGAAGAGAGAGAGCGAGAGAGAAAGAGAGAAATATATATATATATATATATATACGTATTCTTTCTATCAATCTAAGTTCATCTATTATATATATATATATATATATATATATATATATATATCCATCTAGTCATATCTACCTATCGTTTCATCTAACTATAATAGTTCTTACACACACACGTCTAAAAAAGAAAGTCACACGAATAATGTGCCTTAAATTTTGGCGTTACCCTAATCTAAAGAGAATATTCTGAAAATATTTTCGAAACATAAGACATTTATTTTGTAAACTCAATTAATTTATCTATTTCTAAGGAGCAAACATTTACATAGAACACACTTGTAACTAGTTTAACATCTAACATTGATATACACGCTTGCAAGTGTTTATTTCGACACAGGTAAGTGTACAGACGAGAACCCTTTTTTAATTAGCACTCCACTGGAGTGCCGACAATGCCAGACACTGACACTGACATACGTACACACACCTTACGCACATATACACAAGTGACATAATACATATATATGCACACACACATTCGTAAGTGTTTCGTACAACACAGTCAAGTATACAACTTAGTAGCACATGCAGACTCCTATTTTTTATATAGCTCTGCAAATGGAGAACCTACAATATATACCAACGTACGTACACAGAGAAACTCTAAACAGTGCCAATCCATTGACACCGGAATAGGAATACAACATTTCGAAGAAAAAAAATCAACATTGGAAATGTAAAGATGA
This sequence comes from Sepiola atlantica, assembly GCA_963556195.1. NCBI lineage: Eukaryota > Metazoa > Mollusca > Cephalopoda > Sepiida > Sepiolidae > Sepiola > Sepiola atlantica. The sequence goes on from OY744519.1 coordinate 134,876,725, forward strand.
AGAAAAAAAATTAACATTACCTGTTGGGCTGTTGATATTCGGACCGGATTTGCCTGGAGTTCTCTCACGATTTCTCAAAAAGATTTGTTTATATACCGTCGTTCCGGTCTTGGAAAATTCAAAAAGTTACCATGGGGAACTGGTTGAAACACGAAACCTCGTTTGAGAATATATATTTCGATTATCGGAAGACAAACGTGTTTTTCTCATCACAGGTAAGATTTCAAAAAGAAATGTATCGGTAGCGAATGCCTCTGTATATGCGTATGCATGCGTGTTTATCTGTATGTCCGTGTGCGTGTGTGTGTGTTTCTGTTTATTTTTAATAATTAGTCAAAAGCCAGTTGGGGACAAGGGTTTATAAGATGCATAGATTGTCAGTTGAATCATGAAAAATACTATGAGAGGATTCAAAATAATGGATTGAATGAAAAAAACCTGATTATTCATGAGGATGGGTTATGACAAGTATTTGTTGACATGTTTGAGAACGACCTTGGTAATGTGTTCCATAGATAGGAAGTTATTGGAAAGAAACTCTGTTCATGGAAATTACACGATGCATTTCATATTTAACATATACTGTCTTCATTCATTAATTTCGTATAAAGAGTCTCTTGTTGGTATTGGTTGCCTCGATATCTTTCGAGAAAGACGTAATAATTTGATGAGGGAGTACGGGAAGGCTGCCAACATCCTAAGTGAAAGTGTGGAACTGGATTCGAACTTGGCACCTCCAGGTTATCAGTCCGTGTCGTTAACCACTTGGCCACAGTCATATCCCGTATACTGTCTTGAATGAGTCTGTGTTAACTTTTAACGAATAATTCGAAACTAAATAATTTATGTGAGACTTCGTGTATAGGTCGATCTAAGTTTTGGTGAGTCAGTTAGTTCAGTAAGTCAGTAGTGCGGAAACCAGCTGATTCGCAATGTTTTAATTATCGTTTTGGATTATTTGGATTATTCAGACTATTAATGTAAATGATACCAATTATCAATCCACATCTAAAAATAATTACGAAACAAAATTCAATTTTTTTGTAAAATGTAAATATACAAATAAATTTCCTGTAACAAATTCCGGAATTCAAAAATCGCGTATTTCTTGACATTTCTCGGATACTAAAATATATATTTATTTAATAACAATTTTTACATAACGAACCTCGCGCGGTTTAAAATTTCAGTTTGAATTTACAAGTGATTTTATTTAAATGTACATAATATTCCAGCATCATCTTTTAACATTTTCTTTACGTATATTCACCCCAAACAAGACATATTGCCACTGAGATGTAAGGGGCTACTGTGAATTAGGGGACAGACTTATAGGGACATCTTAAGTGGAGAGTTGTGCAGCGAGATGTTTTTTCCCATTACGTTTTCTGCATGTTGGTAGAGTCAGGGAAACAAGGAGTAAGGAAAGGAATTCCAAAGAAAAGCTGTTGAAGAAAATAAGCTCATAGAGTAGAAAGCTTTCCGGTATCTCGGGACTTCTATAGTGAAAGGGATAGACTTTTGCTGATGTCGGGTTGGTTAGAAATACTTAGATTAAACGAGCACCGGTGCAGCAAGTTCGTCGGAGCACATTCATTTGAAGTTCTTGTAAAACAAGCATAGGGATGCAACATTGATGCGATGTGACAGGGGTGGAGATTTGTAGACACTGTGGGACCTATTCAATTAGAGACTTTTTCAACCTTGTCTAGGAAGGGAATAGACTAGTAATTGATGCACCTGCCCAGATGTGAAAAAAATACTTCATGCATGGGTGAATAGTGGCTTTGTAGAGATATAAGATACTAGCAGGGGTGAGGAGTTATCGAGCCCAGTTGAGGGAGCTCACGTTCTTTGCAGCAGACTTGGCAGTATCTTCTATGTATTTGTTCTATAAAAATACAAAATTTAATAGCATTATGCTTTACTTTCTACAAAAATATTAAAATATTATTTTCAATTTCTGGTCAATACTTATGTGCTTCTTTCAATACTTTTTTATATGCAGGGGGTTATCTTTCTGGTAATAAAGAACTTTGGAATTTTAAATAAGCTTTGTTTTATTTTCATCAAACATATATATATATATATATATATATATATATATATATATATATATATATATATATATATATATATATATAGTTCTCGGGGTATGTGGAAAAGAAATCAGTAAAGTGTTCGATCGCAAAAATGTGAGAGCTAAAATGCAAATTGTTAATTTAAAAACTATGTTACATATTTCAGAGACGTACCATGGTTTCATTGACATGATTTACCTTTTTTCAACAGAAAAAGGTCAATCCATGTCAATTAAACAATAGTAAGTCTCTGAAATATATAACTTATAGTTGTTAAATAAACAATTTTCATATATATATATATATATATATATATATATAAATATATATATATAACAACAATTCATATATTGACGTTAAATAATTGTTTCTCCTTGTAAGACATTCACAGCAAAAACTTGTCACTCTAGCACAATTATCCTTTTTTCCCCTCCGTGTGCCTAACATCAAACCTAATTTCCATGAACATAGTTGATTTGCAAGAACTTTTCATCCGTGGGACACAAAACCACGGGACTACTTCCCTACAGACTACAACATCGTCGTTTTCAAATCCAATGTTAACAAACACTTTTCATAAATCGTCCACATAAGTAATCAAATTTTCTTCATTCCATTCACCATTTCAAATCCTCTCATAATATTGACACTCTATTCATCTCATTACTATGTATCCTCGAGTGGCTTTTGGCTTTTATAAGTGGTGACTCATTAATAAAAATTAATAAGTAGTAAACATTGAGTTAAGATTGGTCGATTTCCTGCTTTTTGGTAATGTTGTAAAAACTTGATGATTTGGTTTATATTTCGGATTATTCGCTCTTAGTAGAGTTACTTAAGACAGTGTATGACTTAACTTTTGACGTATGATAAGCGACTAAATAATCGATTCAAGACTTAGTGTAAAGATCGACTATAAGTTGAGCGAGTTAGTTGTTCTATTTCGATTAGTAGTAAAACCCAGCTGATTCCCATCGATTCTTGCAAACCGTTTTAGAACCATTCCAAAGATCGCAGAATCAGTTCCCGAAATGATTCATGATAAAAGTGCTCATAACTTTCAAACAAATAAATAATTGTTTCTAATTTTTTTAGATGAGAATGGATAATTTGTCTTATTTAGATTATTATTACTGTTCTTATCTTGGCTGTTATTCTCGGGAATCTTTATGTTGAACTCGAGAATCTGTACGGAATTTCGAACGGAACCTTTGATTTAATAAACAACGCTGGTAGCTTGTTCTCGTTCTGTCAGCCATGACCGGGTAGAAGTCTTAAGTAATTCGTAATTGTTTTCTTAGTATCACCCGTACTGAGTATTGAACCTCAACCCCCTGCAAACGGTTACTTAAAACCGATTACTAATTAGCACTTGTATCCATTATGCTACACACGACATAAAGATTCCCGAGTTCGACAAGACGCACTTGAAGAAGATCGGAGGTTACATCGACCGAAATGTTGTAAGAATAACATCTAAGATGAGAACAGTAGTTCGAATAACCAAAATTATAGAAAGTAAATTATTCTACAAATTTACCTAAAAGTTTGAATCTTACATAAAAGATCTATTTAAAATTAAATCAAGAACATAAGATAGGTTACACATCTTTAAGAAAACGTTTTATGAAGGTTATTTATAGAATTTAGAAGAAAAAACAATAAACTTTTTTATATATTTATTAAATGATAAAATCATATTTTTCATAAATATATGTCTGAAACTTTCGCTGTAAAACAGTATTTTCAAAGAGTATTTACTTTTTCTCCTCATCTTGCTGTTATTAAAATAGCAAGAATGTCTCCTCGTCGTATAGTAAACAGATTGGACGTCTGATTTTATTGACGTCCTTGGAAAAAGTGAAATCCGGTGTGTGAAAATAGCGTGGTTTGGCGCTGATTTGGATACAATATAGGCCACACATCTTTAATAAACGTTTTATGAAGGTTATTTATAGAATTTAGAAAAAACAAGAAACGTTATTTTTTTAAATATATTTATTAAATGATAAAATTTTTTTATTTTTTTATGTTTAATAAATTGCCTTTGAAATAACCCCACCAAGTTAAATAGTTTTTTTTTATTAATGCGTCACCATTTATTAGGCTGAAAGCTACTCGAGGATATAGATTAATGAGATTGATAGATTAACAGGTGAATAATTATGAATATTATAAGGGGATTAAAAATAACATATGAGAACGGTATATGACAAGTCTTCATTGATATTAGATTTGAAATAGATACGAGGGGCGTTCAATAAGTAATGCCCCTGACCCATTTCCCATAACAGTAGATTAACGAAACTTGGTGCAGTTATTAGTCTTTCTCTACATAGGAACCACCAAGAGTTATGCATTTATCCCATCGTTTAATGCAGCTCTGGACACCGTTTTTGTAGAACACCCCAGGTTGGTCCTCCAACCACGCCGTAACTTCAGAAATCAAGGCTGCATCATCTGGGAAACGCTTTCCTTTCAAAAACAACTTCATGGCTTGGAAGAGATGAACGTCAGAGGGTGCAAGGTCAGAAGAGTAAGGGGGATAGGGAGGATTTCATAGCGACACGCCCGTGCTTTTGATCTGGCGACATGCGAGTTGTGGACCAGAGCGTTGTCCTGAAGGGGAAGAATACCGTTGCTGACCTTGCTCCGCCTCTTGATTTTGATAGATTCTCTTAATTTCATCAAAAGTGACACGTAATAGGCTACTGTAATTGTGGTACCCTTTGCCAGGAAATCTGTCATCACTACTCCGTCCTGCTCCCAGAAGACTGTGAGCATGACCTCGCCAGCAGAGGGCTGCACCCTTGCCTTCTTTGGTGGTGGTGAGTCCAAGTGCTTCCACTGCATTGACTGGGCTTTGGTCTCTGGATCATAGTGATGGACCCAAGTTTCATCCTGTGTAATCAGTATTTTGAAAAACTTTGACTCATCTTCTTGGCACATCTCCAAATTCATCCTCGAGCACTCGACGCGTTCTTGCTTCTGGAAAGGAGCAACCTGAGAATCCATCTGGCAGACACCTTATGCATATGCAAATGGTCATGAATGATAGTTTCCACAGACCCTGTACTAATCTTGACCTCTTGGGATATTTGGCGAATAGTAATGCGTCGATCTTCCAAAATGGCATCTTTACTTGACGGACAGATGCCTCATAAATGGAAAAAGAGAGACGACCAGGTCTGGGAGCTGTTTCCACAGACTCCCGGCCATGTTTGAATTTACGATGCCAGCGTTTTACAAGGTCATATGATGGGGCATCATCACCATAAGTTTCTTTCATTTCATCAAAAGTCTCCTTTGGTATGCGTCCTTTCAAATACAAAAACCGGATCACTGCGCGACACTCAACTGGCTCCATTTCACACCTGACTCAGTTCAAACACCTGTAAATCAGAAACCACAATTAGTTCAGAGCTATGTTTTGCAACATAACCCATACATATATGAATCATTACACATGCAGAATTTCATCTAGATCAGACAACTGGAAGTGGGTTAAGAGCATAACTTATTGAACGCCTCTTGTAAGTTATAGCCTTCAGAGAAGCAATCTTGTGGCAACGTGTTTCACAGATTGGAAGTTTTGGGAATAAAACTCTGTACATAGAAATTCCATTTGATGTCAGGCAATACAGAGGAATAAAAGAAAGTTGGTCGGGCTGGTTGCAATGACAACTAGTCTAAGTGAAAGTAAAATGAGAAATAACACCAGTTCTTCTCCGCTAATTCCACCAGTGGTTCCAGGTCTCTTGGATTTCTTGTTTCTGAATTAAAGTAATACTGAACAAGTGAAAAGTTAGTTGGAGATTGGGCAATCCCTTTTTAAAATATACATTTTAGTAGTTTAAAGTTTTCGTAGTATACCTCCTGGTATAGACGGTCTGTCTATATATATACACAGTCACTGTATAAGAAGGGTCACGAGTCGTCTATATTCTTTGTTTATATGATACCTCATCCTTTTGTAACTTACACGTTTATAACATCATAATGGACGTCTTCCTCGTTTCTTCAACCTGTTTTAGTGGATCACGTCATCCTTTTGTGACGTCATCCCATTGTGGCGTTATAAAGGATTTGCCTCTGTCATTACTTTGTAAATGACAAATAAGAGTAATATCATACTGTAATATAACGTCAGCTTCGGAGCAAAATAAAATCTTACACGTGTTTCTTTAATTATTATATGAACTCCCAAATTTATTAAATAACTCTGATCTATCGTTTTACTTATTTATAGCTCACTGCAATTTTAAAGATAAAAAAGGTAATAATATTGAATATTGACCTGTTGCTCTAAAAATTGATTCTCATGAGAATCAATCTGCACTATATAAAAAATGTTTTATATTGTACCATACTATATATATATATATATGATCGTCTAACATCATCGCTTTCTTACGCTGATGAGAGCATAAGCTTGACACATTGATTTATGAACACACATATATATATATATATAAATGCACAGGGTAATCTCTTAAACAAAATGAACGGATCATTATGGATTTTAGTATGTATATTCATAAAAATATAGTGAGTAACATGGGCACATTATTTTTTTAAATTATAACATAAGGGATGAGTTTTTTTATTTTTTTAAATTTTTTATAAACCGATCATTGTGAATTTTAGAACATATATTATCAGCAACAGGTGAATTATATGGGCACATTATTAACATTTAGGGGTTGCGCTACCTAAATTCTCCCTACCTTAAAAAAATAACTTTTAAAACATTTAATAGAGAAAATAATAGTTCTAATACAAATTTTGAATTATATTACGCAATACATTTTAAAGAGAGCAGTGCGAGCGCATCAGCGTCAATAATACGCATGTGATTGGTAAAATCTGAAACTATTGAATTTATCATTATAAATTATGGAATATGTATTCTAGGCAACAGATTATGTCACATGAGCACATTATTTTGTTATTTACTATACTCTTTAGGGTTTCCATCGAAACTATACAATACCCCCAAAAGAAAGAAAAATACATCAATTTTTTAAACTAATGCTACATGTATTGCTGATCTCCGTACTATGACGATTATTCTACTAGTACACACACAAACACACACGCGCGCACACACACACACACACACATATATATATACATATATATGTATATATATATATATATATATATATATATATATATATATATATATATATATATATGCAGGACAATCTGTTAAACTAATGAACGGATCATTATGGATTTTGGAATATATATTCTAGACTACACGGTGAATAACTAGAGCATATTTATCTTTTGAAAACTTTACAATTTAGTTATATAATATATATATATATATATATATATATATATTTCGTTGAACAGGATAACTCCTAAACTATTGAACCGATCACTATGAATTTTGGAACACAGCTGCTAAGTTTAAGGTTAGGTAATGTTGACTGTATATAGATTAATTTAGTTTTATGAAAATGGGGGTAAAAAGGAGTTTAAGTCCTTGGTCAAAATTCCGGTGCCTCAGATTTTTGTGAAATTTAAACAATAGGTATTATACATCAATTAATACATATTCCTCTACTTTCAGTTTCTTTAGAGTATTTCAAAGTGGTTTAGGGACAGGATATAGGTACAACCCCCATTTTGAAAATTCATTTTTTTCAGATTTGCGTTCAATTTTATCCATATTCATTAGAAAAAAATTATGATTTTTTATTAAGACCCATTACGCCTTATATTTTAGACATTTTCTAGATTCAAAATTATGTAATAGATTTTGATCAAAATTGGAATAAGGATTCTAGACACATGAGGTTTAGTATCATTATATATTCATTTTAATATTTGTCAGGGGAGATAACAACTGTGCAAAACTTTTTTTTCGGGGAATTAATTGTACCCTCCCTGAGACGGATATACTTTACTAAGCATATACTACACTTTGATTCTAACTGGAAGGCCGAAGAAGTTTATTGTGTGGATAAGTGTAGATATAGTTCTATAAGGAAATTGTTTGTATGAGATGATGTATAGTGGATGAGCGAGGAGTCAGATAGATCACCTATATCAAAAACAGACATGTTATTGGTTAGCTTAAACAGGTGACATGATGGATTTTGTAAAGATTGACATTACATTCAGTTACTGCCAGATCTATACCAAGCCACTCATCGCGTAAGGTCATGAAAAATAAGTGGCACTATGCACTAGCAATGACCTTTAAAAAATTGGAGTGCTTGATAGTTACGTAAATGTAGTTTAGCGTCACAATTTTCGTTATCTTCAAAGTAAAATAATTTATCACATGATTCATTGGGTGCCGTGACCAGGATTTGGACTGAAATATATTTTTTAAATTGTTGATTAAAAAATAGCACGTGAATAAGAAATGCTGTTGTTATTATTCTAATATAATGCGTGTTTCGAACAAAAAAGGTTTTGTAGAATTGTGTAATATTGTCTTCAGGGAAACTTTTTTTTCTGGACGAATCATAGGTGGAACAAATAAGAATAACAATAATGTTATGTTTAGCTGTAAAGGATAATGTGACACTGGAGGCGGTACGGATAGATAAGTAATCCGAGAGAGCTCAGTTAATAGTAGAGCGTGACAGCGTGGAGTACAGCGGTTTTTCCGGACAAAGCGAAACAACAGGAAAGCATATGTAAGAACCCCAGGGTGATCCCCGTGATTTGATTACCTTGCCAAGTTAATTAACAGAAAAAAGAAAGTATGTCATCAGATTGAATTGTTCCCCAGCGTTACAACACAGTTTGCAGCCACGTGTGAAATTCAAGATGGCGGCTTTTGTGTACGTGTGGCCCTAGAGAAATGAAAACAAGAAAAAAATCAGAAAGAAAATAGCACGAAGAAATAATTCAGATTTCGCACATTTACTCGTTTTGTTTAAGGTTAAAATAATTGTCATATTCGGATTTAAAATTAAAACAACACCCATGGTATAACGGTTTATGAAGTAGATTAAAAATCAGTTCTAAGTGACAATATTCTGTCGGTTGAAGGTTCAATCCTTACTACAGGCGATAATAACTAATAATAACTTAATAATTAATTAACACTTCTACATGGTCATGACTGACAGAAAAAGAAAAATCTATCTCAGTGGCTTAAATAAAAAGTTCAGAAATTCCGTTCAAGTTTGGGAGATTGATATAAAAATTCTCGATTTCGAAAAATTGCACCTGAAGAAGGTCGAAGGTTTCTTTTACTGAAACGTTGTGTAAAGATAAGAATAGTAGTCAGAATAATCTAAGTCATACAAATTATTATGTAATAACTTATAACATGAGCAATTTTTATTAGCTTTAGAAATGCGTGTGTGACGTCAGTGTTGTTGTTTTAGGCGCGCTTTATAGAAGTCTGTCAAATGTCAAGGAAAAGTAATCTGTACACACACACACACACACACACACACACACACACATATATATATATATATATATATATATATATATATATATATATATATATATCATTTAATAATAAATATTTAATTATTATCTGCATACGTATACGTTTCCTTCTTTGCGTAATCATCAGTGTCGCGATAACCATTCAAGCCGGTCGCACGATTAAAACCCCGGAAAGAGAGTTGTTTGTCTATAACTCCAGATCCGACGCTTTAACCGATAAGGTCGGCATGAATAGTCATACGAAATCATTCGAAATCATTCGAAATCAACTTATTTATGTCAATAAGCGGACATATTTATAAGCAGTAGTCAGAGAGTGTTCTACATGAAGAACATTGGCGGCTGTATTATCTCGCATTAAAAGGGCTCAGCCAAACGGGGGCTTCAACAAATATTTTTCTAGTGTATATATATATATATATATATATATATATATATATATATATATATATATATATATATATACTATCAAGATACCGATCCCAAATCGGGTAAAATTAATTCCAGAAGAAAACAGTTTTAAATCACTTTTATGCGTTCTTATGAGGATTAAAATCAAGATATAATGATACTAAACCTTATGTCTAGAATTCTTATTCCAATTCTGATCAAAATCAATTACATGATTATGATTCTAGAAAATGTCTAAAAATTTACTAATGCTTAACTGGTGTCTAATGACTATGGATCAAATTTAATGCAAATCTGAAATATTTGAATTTTACAAATTGAAGGTTGTATTATGCCGCCTCAAACCTTTTAAAATACTTTTGAGAAACTGAAATTTGAATAACAGTAAATTAAACTAAATATAGCTCACATTATCTACTATTACGCTTAGAAGCTGTGTTTCAAAATTAATAATGAACGGTTAATTAGTTTAGAAGTGAATCGTGTACATACTAATATATAAAGATATACACATACCTAACTTTATTTGAATAGAGATAAGTCATTATTAACTGCATTTCACTACAAGATGTGACACAAGATGAGAAAGGGGGTAAGCTCTCCCCCGAGGAGGGCACTGATCGATACAAAAATAGCCGTGAACTGACATGTCAGCTCTCCCAGTAGTGGCGCTTCAGACAATTAGCAATAACCTCGTGCGTTGTCAAGGGAATATTCCCAGTTAGTATGAAAATATTGGCCGTTGTTCTGTTAGAACTTTGCATGTGGTTTCAGTTTAATCTAGCTCAACTGTGATTGTGAAAGCCCGTATTTACTTGCCTCCCCACGTGGGCAGAGTTAGACACAAAGTCGGTTTCAACATCAAGAAAATCCAGCTCCACAAAATCGGGCACTCTGCATTGTTACATAAATAAAAATTGCCTCCGTTTAGAAGAACCCTTCCGTTACCGACCTAGGACAGAAAAAATGAAGTGACGCACATGGACAGATACTATATCTTGCTCGTTGCCAAAAAGTAAGGGTCATTTACCAATTGACAGACAACAGATTACAATCAGACCACCATGCACGATGGCCGAGGACTTCGGTTTATTTAGACAAGATGGCGTTAGCTGATACAAATCATCTCGTAAAAGCCACATTCTTGGCTTTACGTTAGTCTGCCTTATCCGCAAGGATAATTTAGATAAACTAAATCCGGCCAATCGTACATAATATCCGAATCGCCATTTATATAGACTTCATGGCTATCTCTATAGCATACGGAAAGATCTAACATTTGGAGTTTTGGAATGAAGGTAAGATTTACAATCAGTCAACGGAGATCTTTTTAGCTGCTAACACGTCACTGTCATTGCTCGTAGAAATGTTCATTCTGATAGAGAATTCTAGCCATAGCCATGATTAAGTATACATTTTCTAAAACGAAAATCCTGCAAGGAAATAAAAATCACTCATTGAAATATGCATTTACCTTTGCTTATTCAAACTCTTATCATTTATAGAAATAATTGTCAAAGTTATAAGAATTTCCCAATAATTGTCAAATTTATCAATTAGCTAATTGTAGTTTTTATTATTTGGTATATAAAACACATGCATGCATAATAATCTCAAAAGGCAATTATCACTCTGTTTTTAACCACTATATCGATAATCTTAGAAAATTCACATCGCCTCCAGTAACAAAAACCCAGTTGCACGATCGTCTGGCCCGTTATAGAGATGGCGATTATCGACTCCCATTTTCTATCCATGAATAGTCAATATTTTTTTTATTATAAACCTTTCTGTTCATGGTGTCCATAAACTCTGGACATCTAGGATAATTTGATATGTTTCATTCAATCAAATGAAGGACAACATTTAATATTTTTAAGTGATTACCAAGGTAAGAGATTCGCTGAATGGCAGTTTCCCTAATTGGATCGGAAGACGTGGCCATTTGGAATGAGCTCCTCTTTCTCCAGACCGTTGACTCTTTTTTCTGAGGTGTATGAAACGAGAAAGTCTACTAAAAGAATCACAGCCAATGTGAATTTATTGCGTCGAGTTCACGAAAGTTTTTAGAAACGCATCAATAGTTGCCTTGTAAATGATGGAAAACATATTGAAGACATAATTTGTATAAACAACTTGTCCAGACTTCACGGACACCATGTACATTAACAACTATCTGGAACACGGTCCGACGACAAAGTTTAGAGAATCAGCATAATTTAGGGTCCTTTAAGAATATTTCAGATCTCAGTAATAGAAATTCAAATTCAAATTCAAATTTATTTGCCTCAAAGTAACAAGGTGCAACAAGCCATGTAAAAAGAGGGGTAGGTAGAAAATACATACACATACAGTCTGATCATGTGCCAAGGTCACTTTAAACCTGGATATGGTAGTCATCGTAACGATCTCCTTTGGCAGGCAGTTCCAAAGAGCAAAGACACGGACATAGACTCCTGCCTTTTTTTCTGTTGAAACGAGAGCGATGGGTTCACCTTCGGAAATTTTAATGACTGCAAAGTGAGATGGATCTGAAAATACTTCAAATCAAAATTAGATTAGCAGAGATTATTTATATCGATGCTGTGGTTGTGCTGAAGTAGAAAATGCCGCGGACTGACAACGTGAGCGTACCAACTTCGAATCCAATTCTTTTCCACGACGACATTTTTACTTATAGATGTAGGCGACCTTCATGTGGTTCCTTCTTGTAAGTATCTGGTTCAAGAAAGAACCGGGGAAACTAATGCCAACAACAGAATTAATCCGATTGTACCATACTGATCCATACGAATTCACCTTTTAGTATTATAGATGTGAATTCATTTATTTTTTAAATTTCTTACATTAAACCATAGATAGGATACCTGCCCCAAGGCAGTTTCATAATATTGAGCAAACTTTCAGTGACCAGAAACAGAAAAGATGAAGCGCAGCACCAGCACAGATACTACATCTTGCTCTTAGCCAGGGTCATTAAGTGAGTGACAGACAACGGGTTACAACCAGGCTAACTACGTATGATGGAAGAACCTGTTAGATTTTCCCGGTAGTGGCGAATCAGGCAATTGGCAATGCCCTCTCAATAAGAGGAGGTAATGCCTGGGAGAATACCTATCTTAGGACCGAGCCGAACCATACCCTACTCTGACAAAGAAGGATCCGTTGGTTCAGTGGCTGTGTTGTCAAGGAGATACCCCTGGCTAGTATGAAAATACTGGCTATTGTTCTGTCAGAACTTTATGCGTGGCTTCAACTTGATTCAGTTCTGTAAACTGTGCTTGTGAGGGGCCCTATCTATCTTACCCCCCCCCCCCACGAGGACAGATTTAGACAGAAGGTCGATTTTAATGTGGAAAAATCCAGCTCCTCAAAACGTTGAGCCTTTGATTGGGGCAAAACTAAAAAAAATACCTGTTTAGAAGGACGTCTCTTTCAGCGAAATAGCCCAAAAGATGGAGTTAAGCATCAGAATAGATACTACACCTTGCTCCTAGTCAAAAAATCATGGTCATTAACTGAGTGACAGACAACAGATTACAATAAGGCCACACACGCTTGATGGCCGAGGACTTCGGGTTGTTTAGACCAGATGGCGTTTGCTGACAAAAATCTTAAAGCCACATTCGAGGCTTGTCGTTACTCTGGATTAATCCGCAATGAGATAATTTAGATAAACTAAAGCCATCAACTCGTACATAAATTCCGAATCGCTATATGTATCGACTTCATGGCCATACCTATTAAAGGCCTAGAGATCTAGCAGTTGGACTCTCTGACTGAAGGCAATTCCGATTATTGGAAGAAGTCAGACCACAAAACAATCAGAAACATACGGCAGTTATAAAAATACGTAAAACAAAATACAGATTACATGACTGAATTTATGGGATTAAAAACGGGTGCGTTTTTAAAGTCGAGCCTAATTAGGGGCACTTAAAATAATTGGAATAAACTTTACTAAGTTTTGAGAATCAGTACAATTTAAAAAATCTTTTAGGAATATTTGAAATCTCGTTAATTCAAATTCATATTAAAATTTATTTGGACAAACTATAACAAAGTGCAACAAGCCATGTAAAGAGACAGGTAGGTAGAAGATACATTCACATACAGTCTGATCGTTTTCCAAGGCCACTTTAAACCTGGATATGGTAGTCATCGTCACGATGTCCTTTGGAAGAAAAGAAACACGGACAGAGAATGTCCTTTGGAAGACTGTTCCAAAGAGCAGAAACACGGACAGAGAATTTTGCCTTTCTTCTGTTCAAAGGATAGTTACGGCTGTACATCTTTTGCGGGCGCCCGCAGAGCTTGGAACTTGACGCTGCGGTGAATAAAATCTCCTCAAATGGTACATCCGCCGCTGCTCAAATGAGAATAGATTTAGTTATTGGAGCCGTTCGTTGAAGGAGGCCGTGGAGAGTCCTGTCACCATTCTGATCGCCAACCGTTGAACACGTTCCAGGTGTGCGATACTTTTTTGAAGATAGGGATTTGTTGTTTGGATGGCATATTCAAGAATGGTTTGGCTTTTCAACAGTGACAGTGCTCTTCCAGAGACCCGTTAATAATCTCAAAATGTTTCCTCCGCTCTCAAATATATTACACTACTGAAGTCATGGGTCTAGTGTAGCCTGATGTTCCGTTCTTTTACTGATTCCAATATGCGAACGCTGTTTGTAGACTTGAAACAAGAAAAAGCTTACATGTCATTGTTATAGAATGCAGACATTCTCTTGCTATACTAAGCTTAACATATATAGTCAGCTCCCCAGCTGAAGGAACAAAAGCCGGAACGTCCATTCACCTTGATCTCAAGGCTAGCTCTGTTTTCCCCCGATCGGTGACCGTAATTCTGAAGTGTTTTTTCTTCACACATTCCGCAATCCAAAAATAACTCAAACAACAAACGATAAATGTTTATATTTCTCTCAAGCTTGAAATTGTCAAACCAATCACAGTCGTATTCCAAACGCAACGTCTACCCGAGTCCTCCTGATCTACATATCATAACCATTTTGATTATAATTCCCATTCACTATGCTGTTTTTCCGATCACCATGGGTGATTTCGTTACATCCGAATCCGTACAATTTCCTCCAATTTATTTAATTAATTATTTCGATCTCGTTTGAACATAATTGACGAGAATCTTCCATATTTCACGAACTTCCATCACATTCTTTAGTTCTTCCGTCGACAGATTGGTGTAATTTCTTTACTGACCTACGTATGCAATGGCTATTGCGTGAATATGCTGTTTGCTTGTGAGTGGATATGTGTGCATGTCGGTATGTAGATATGTGTGTATGTGTATGTAATTTTTCCCTGTTTTGGTTCCCACATCAGTAATTGGCATACTAACGTTTAGTTCCTCCTCTACATAAATAAATCTTAACCTCCGGGCTTTGAGCACTGCTGTTATTTTATTCCTTTCTCTATATAGATCGTACTTTGTTATCTTATCCCTCTAAGTGACACCTAGGGCTACTCTTAAGATTCTGGTATAGGTACTATCTAGCCTTGTTCACATTTAATGTGTTAGGGTTCAGTTTTCTGCCTCATACAGCGAAACACTTTCAACTGTGGATCTAAAGAACTGGATCTTAAGTTTTTTTTTCAGTTTTGATTTCCAAATCTCGTCTAATTTTGTTAACGCCTTCCATGCCAGCCCTATTCGAACTTCGATATCCGTTTTGCTATCCGCAATCTAAAAAAACAAGATATTTGACATCATGAACCGGTTTCAATATCTCCTTGTTGAGCAACATATATTCCAACTTTTGCAGTTGGTAGAGAGATCAATAGTTTCTGCTGTCATAGAAGTAGTTTCATATAGTTTGAAATCTCTAATTTAATCATTGTTTAGATCGGTGCTATTTTTGGCTTGATATCTACAAAGAAATTTATCTACACCTTACATCTCTCATTTTCTTTCAATATACGAATCTTCGCGTCAAGCGATGATCTTTCAATTCCTGGTGTATCTGGATGCTTCGGTGCTGGGATCGACGAAATAACGAAAATTGTGTTTGTTTACTGAAACTTCAGCGACTACTCGTTAAATAATTGGCTGAAATGTGGCACGATTACTTTTTTAAACGTTATGGTTATGTTAGGGTTTGAGGTTAGGATGAGAGTTAGAGTTAGGGTTTCCAGTTCGGTAACTACACATTCTCTCGAAAACAATCAGGAAATGTGTTTTCTTTGCTCTTGTGCCTTGTTGATTGCAATATGAGGTGTAAATCGTAATAAAAAGTGTAGATATCATACCAAAGTAGATTCATGATAACAAACTAAAGCGGAACCGTTAAACATTATTAAAATCAAGTTTAAAACATTTTTACTTGATATTTTAACACTCCATTTGGGAACACATTCATGGGACAAAAATAAAAATATGATCCCCATATTACAGTATTTAAAGTTTAGAGATCATTTTTACCAAATTTCACAGTCCTATATCTAATAGATTAAAAGTAACTTACACACACAGCCATGTGTATCTCATGTTTATATCTTGTATCATTTGTATTATTCGGACTACTATTCTCATCTTAGATGTTATTCTCACAAAGTTTCGGCCTCAAGGACATGTTGTGTAACGGATATAGGTGCTAAGTAATAATCAGTCTTCCGGGGTTTAAGGTTCAATCCTTTGTACAGCGATACTAAGAATACAATTACGAATTACTTAGGACTTTTACATGACTGACGAAACGAGAAATAAGCTACCGCGGTGGATTGAATAAATTCCGTATGGATTCCCGAGTTCGACATAAATATTCCTCAGTTCGACAAAATATATCTAAAGTATGTCGGATCTTACGTCGGCCGAAACGTTGGGAGAATAACGTCCAAGATGAGAAGACAATAGTTTCGAATAATCCCGATAATACAAATGATCAATCGTCATCTAAACCATTTCGAAACATCAAGTTTATATATAGATATGATTACAGCTTTGAAACAAATGTGCTCTCCATGCAACTGCGCAGAACACCAATTAACGATTTATTTTCCCGTTTTTAAAAAAATCAACTGGAAATTCCAGAATCTCGAATTTGAACCGATTCGTTTTACGATCGGGTTGAACGTTTGCGTTTAGAGTATCGTTTTTCGAAAACAAATTCGCTGTTTCCGGAGATTTCTTGCACAGACAAATTTGCAAGTGTCGGATTTTTCTTGTTCGTCTAAGACTTTGTGTCATGCGTTCAGAATTTACGAAGAATTTGGGTTAGTGATTACGCATTGACAATAAATAAATGCATTACTGTGAATATTTTGTTCTCTGCCAATAGTGCTAATCATGTATGCTTTATTATCGCACGGTTCTCACAAGCGACGGTCGTTTCCAAGACAATTTAGAAATATTTTATTCAGTATTATTGTTCTGAAGACTCCAAATCGTTCTTTGTTAGCAAAGATAAAACACCAGGTTCCAGTACTATAAAAAAAAACATATATTCAGACGATACTAGAGACACAATGTCTCATCATGTAACCACCTATTTTTCCATCAGACAGCTTAAAAAAGATATAGAAGTGAAAATACCTTATTTTTGTTTTGATTATAGTTTTGGCGAATGAACGAATTCAGATATTTACGGTGAAGCATTTCTTAAATACTTTGAAGGAGATATTTCCCTTACGCTGTAGAATAACAAACACAAAAATGTAAACATTTATGTGCGATAGCATGTCATTTCGTGGCTCGACGGTAAGAGTACCGGACTGCAGTTCGTGTGGTTACGGTTTCGAATCTCACACTGATTCTATATATATATATATATATATATATATTTAAAGAAGGAAAGATGAAGATATAAAATTGATGCAAATTTTATTACATCGAAAGTTCAGATGCAAGGAGTTACACTAATCCTTGTATCAATTTTATGTAATTTTATGCAATGTTTTATCTTCATCTTTCCTTTGTTAAATTGATTACTCTACTCAACGTATTGAGCTTTACTTTATCACGATAGATCACTTTAACGATACTTCACTTATCGTTAATTCTATTATCATATATATATATATATATATATATATATATATATATATATATATATATATATATATATATATGCTAGAAGAATATCTGTCCCAGAACGAGTAAAATTATTTCCCTCAACGGAAGATTTTTGCACCACTTTTATCCCATCTTCAAACTTTTATAATGAAATAAATGTGTATGAATCAGCATGAATCAATGTGTACATGAGTAAATATAAATCCTTCTCGTCACACAGAACACGCGTTTTTTTAGTCCCCAGGCAAAATCATTCCAAGTGGTAAGGGGAAACAAGAAAGCAAAAAGCAAGTCAAATGAATTCGTAAATCAAAAGTCAATGGTAAGTGTGTTTATTTTCCTAAGTCATCAAAAATTATAATAATAATAGTTTATATATGAAAAATTTCATTACTGAAATGATTCTATGATTTTAAATAAATATAAGTGCGAACACTGGCGAATCATCAGTTTTTTTACCCTGTTGATTCTGTTGTTAGTATTGGTGGTTTCTCTAGTTCTTGTATTTTACTGTCGAGTCGCCATTTATCAAGGTCAAAAGCCACCCGAGTATTAGGATTGATAAGATAGTGATCGTCGGTTGAAAGATGAAGAAGACTGAGAGAATTGAAAATCATTAATGAATTGAACTTTTTTTTTACTTATTAGAACGATTTATGACAAGTATTTGTTAACATAGGATTTGAAGACGACAATGTTGTAATCTGTAAAGAAGCACTCTTGTGGTAATGTGTTCCACGGACGAGAAACCTTGCAAATCCTCTGCTCGTAGAAATTCCGTCCGGCACTTGACACACTTAGAAAGAAAAGAAAAGTTTTTGTTTTCCGTTGTGGTAGGAAAACGAGTTAGAAAAAAATTGCAAACATTCATAATAAAAGTGGTGCTAAGAAACCGATAGGTTTCGAACTTGGCACTCTAGGTTGTCAGTTCACGTTGTTATTACCCATGTTACCACGCCCCCCCCCCCGCACCGAATCTTAATAGATCACTATAAATATTTTGGACATCTTTCGTTTTGTCTATCCATAATTTACACAATGTATAAACATTTATTTACTCATCGCATCGATCCGCCATTTACTTCCTGGAATCGTGATTCCAACGTGATAGAAACTTTATTATTTATCGTTAAAGAATCCTTAATCTCACGCTCTTTGCAAAATATCGTGCGAGAATCACGTTAAGCCGAGAGCAACCGTTCGTATCGGACATTTTCTATACATAGCAATGTTTCCACGAGAGATAATGAAGGGGTTGCTTTAAAAATATCAAATCGAAATTCGAGCCGACATGATGAATAGGAACTATATGTAAGCGTTTATGTTCCTCTTACTTCGTAGCTTGTGCTAATGGCATATTGGCTAAGAATTTTGACTGCTGATAAAACGTTCGAGTTTAGATTTCAGCTCGAGGTAGTTGCTCGTATAGCTACACTGAAGATATAGCGCAGAATCTGTCTGTATATGACGAGTATGTCTACAGACACACACACACACACACACACACACACACATATATATATATATATATATATATATATATATATATATATATATATATATATCTATATATAAATATATATATATATATAATATTAAAAGTAGAGCACTATCAGAGAGGTTAAAAATTTACATTCACCTGAAGCCCCAGTGCAATACTTTGACTCTGTCGTTGAGTTCTATCGTATGTCTAAATATTTATACTCACCGCTTTCAATGTAAATATAACTTAATTTCTCCGTAATCACGTGACAATCTCTCGTAGTCTCAAGGACCAAGTGAACGCTTACAGATTCAATGTGTCTCTGTGAACCGGGTTCGCGTCCTGTGACTGTCTGAGATTGTTATTTCCATGCTGATGAGAGTCGTAAGACTGAAACGACGTCGTACGTAAGTAAAATATTAAATAAATATATATTTTTATCTCTCTATATATATATCTATATATATCTATATATATATATCTATATATATCTATATCTATATCTATATCTATATATGAGGATAAAATGCACGATATACCATACAGTGAAAGGCATGATGTATGAAAATGCAAATTTAAATACAGGAATAATTCATCAAGAAAAGAGAGATTTTACCGGTCTCG
>OY744519.1:134899289-134916789 GCA_963556195.1 Sepiola atlantica
AAGTGGCCTGACAAGACATTCTTGGATTCATAATGCAAACATGAAAACACCCTTACCAGAAGGAAAGGTTTTAGGTAACATATGTGAACGTCCATGTAAGACTGAGACGGTGTTAAAGAACCACCTACTTGCGGACGGCCGATGAAGAGATGGCAAACTTCGGTCATAAAGAAGCAATCAAAACTATATTAAAACTATATTAAAAAAACAAAAAACAAACCTTAAGTCCCAAGTCGTTCAGTGGAAAATCACTCATGTAAGTTAATTTATCTTTTTCAGTTATGATACTAGTTTGCTTCTAACATTATTTAAGGGATCATCAGTTGTTTACCATGAAAAACTGTTTCGGGATTTTAAAAACAAGACAGTATTTAATTTCATGGCTTCCCAGCAGAGTTGATCAGACCCCACTTCCCTTAAAAGACAAAAGCATGAACGTTCCGTATACTAAACCTAAGTTTTGTTCTGTATAAATGTTTTGCTAACTTATATTAGTTATTAAAAAAAGAAAAAAGTCCTCCTTACCTGTGTTGTTCGTCTGTTTAATAAAATTTATCCGTTACTTACGAAAATGTTGCTGCATTTTAAAGTGTGTAGACGAATCCATTAAAAGACTTTTTAAATTATATATATATATGCATATATATACTTTTAGTCCTTTTGTCCTTCCCCTCCTCCTCCTCCTCCTTTGTTGTTCAATTCCTTGACATCAATTTCAAATAAATAGTAATCCACCTTGTCAACTCACAGCGTTCATAAGCTTAACTGCCGATTTTTCTCTTTCTTCTTCTTTTTTAACTCACAGCGCCTCCAACCGGCGTTCATAAGCCAACTGTCCATCCTTTCTCTCTTTCTTCTTCTTTTTTAAATATATATATTATTTGAACCCCCTTTCGGCCACCTGCTCTAATAAGAAGTAATACATGCAGTCAAATCATAGTTATAAATGCATGTCCTTTCCGGTTGAACACTGTTACGACGGATTACTCTCGTTGCCCGCCTTCTCATCATAATATGATTTATTTATCATTACTTCCTATAGTTATTTAGATTAGCCCTATTGGTTAGGATGTCGGTATTTTTGGTTAAATGTGACTATTGTTCTGGGGTTCGAATCGTTCGACTGGTTTGAAGAGTTATCACTACACTGATGATTCCGCAACTATGAAACGTATAATTAAATATTTATTTTAAAATAATTATGTGTAGCTATATTTCGGTCGGGCGCTCTAGGGAGAAGTAATACAGACCAGTCAAAGCATAGTTATAAATGCATGTCATTTCCTATTGAACACTGTTATGACGGCTGACTATCGTTGCCCGCCTTCTCATCATAATAGAATTTATTTCTCATCACTCTCTATAGTTATGCAGATTAGCCTGGTTAGGGCGTCGGTAATTGGAGTTAAAGGTGACTCTTGTTCGAATCGTGCCACTGGTTTGAATAGTTATCTCTACACTGATTATTCCGCAAAGATGAAACGTATAATAATTTAATATTTATAATTAAAACAATTATATATATATATATATATATATATATATATATATATATATATATATATATATATATATATATATATATATATATATATATATATGTGTGTGTTATTCCAATTTTGATCTCATAGATTCTTTCAATTATTCGAAGTGTGTAATTTTAGCGCTGCTCTTTGAAAATAAAAGGGAAACAACAATGTTGGTTTTAATCCAAACAGTAAAAAGAAACATCTCTTAAAATCTGATAAATCACACAATTGCCATCTGAAAAATTTTATTTTATTTATTTTATTATTTTGTTAATCCTTGCGGAATTCTATAAATCAGATTATTTAATTTCAAGTGTCCTTTTTTAAATTAATCTCCAAATTTGATAAGTTTGACAATTTGAAACCTGCAAAATTCATCACGTTCTAAATTCTCTGCAGATGCCTCATCCGTGTGAATATGTTGTTTCAAAGGATTGTTCTCGCCCCCCCCCCCATATGGTTGGCAGACAAGATCATTGTAATGAAAGACAAACGGAGTTGAGAAGTAATTCCACCTGAATGATATCATCATCGGAAATAACTAGAAAACTGTCTAATTAGGATACAGGAATAGGAGAGTGAGAAAATTAGAGAGGGGAAGAGGGATAGTAAGAGACAGGATAAAGAAAGGGTGATATAGAAAGGGGTGATTGGAAGTTACAGGAGAACAGAAGAGAGAGATGGAGGGTAGATATGGAGGAGAGAAAGGGGGGGGCAGGGATTGTGAGAGAGAAGGATATAAAAATATAGTAAGAGACATGATAAAAGAAGGAAGGAGATAGAAATAGATGAATGAGAAGTTACAGGGGAGCATAACAGAGATAGAGATATAGAGAGAAATAGAGATAGTGCCAGACAGAGAAAGTATTTCTTTAATCGGATAGAACATCAGAGAGAGAGAGAGAGAGAGAGAGAGAGAGAGAGAGAGAGAGAGAGAGGAGAAAGGGAGTAAGCGACAGAAAGAAGGGTAGAGATATAGTAAGAAACAAAACAAAAGGAGGAGGGATATAGAAAGAGAAGTACAAGATGTTACAGGGGAGCAGAAGATAGAGAAAGAGAGAGAGAGAAAGAGAAAGAGAGAGAAAGAGAGAGGGGGTCATAGAGAAGACAAGACAAAATAGGATGAGAGGGACAGAAAGAGAGAAATGTAAAGTTACAGTGGATGGAGCAGAAAAGAGAAAGCGAATCCATTCTTCTAATATCTTATTCCGTTATTCGAGAATGTAGAAAGAAGTCTTTGGCTTCGGGAAGACATAAACAGTGAACGATTGGAGTGAGAGAGAATGGTAAAAAGAAGGAGAGTGAGATATTTTTAGAGACAGGACAAGGGAGAGAGGGACAGAAAGGGAATACTAGGAAGTTACGGGGGTAGAAGAGAAAAAGAGAAAAAGTGAGGATGAGATAGAAAGATAGAGAGAA
Organism: Sepiola atlantica; assembly: GCA_963556195.1. Taxonomy (NCBI): domain Eukaryota; kingdom Metazoa; phylum Mollusca; class Cephalopoda; order Sepiida; family Sepiolidae; genus Sepiola; species Sepiola atlantica. The sequence continues at coordinate 134,902,238 of OY744519.1, forward strand.
GGATACAAAGGGAGAGTGAGAGAAATGACAAAAGAGAGAAGTGGATAGTTACAGGGGAGGAAGATAGAGGATGAGAAGGAAGAGTAAAGAGAAAGTAAGAGACATGAAAAAATAGGGAGAGATGCATAAAGAGAGAGATAGGAAGGTCCAAGGGAGGAGAAGAGAGAGAAAAAAAGAGACAGTAAGTTACAGGAGAGCAGCAGAGCGAAATAGATCGAGAGAGAGAGGGGAGGATAGGCGTGAGCAGGAGGGGAGAAGGTGTCCGGCTTCTCTTGTTCCTTGATTAAATATTAATTACAATTTATTGATCAAGTAAAAAATCTCAAACCGGCCATTATCACTTTGGTCAACAAGAATGCAAAAGAACAATAGACGAGGAACAGTTTGGGGAGGGGAGAGAAGGCGTTATTTGAAATGGTGGAATCGCAAGGGAACAATGAAATAAAAATGTGTTGAAAAGATTGAAATTTTGGAGTTAAAAAAAATGGGGATTTTAGAATAAGGGTAAGTGTGTATATGTGTGTATGAAAGAAAGAGAGACGGATAGGGAGAGAAAGAGAAAAAAATGCTTCGAAGAAAAACGGCATAACAATTACATTAGGGAATGTGGCTCATTTAATCTCTTGATGGCACATGTGCGAGGAGGAATTAGTAGTGAAACAAGGGTTGCACAATCCTTCAGTGCACTTCTACCGGCACCGCATTGCTTTATGTGAAGTGGAATTCTTAGTGGAATTTCTGCATTTTCGTAAGGTCGGGGAAACAGGGAACAGGGAAGGAATTTCAAAGGCAACAGATACGTAGAACGAAGCTCTTTTTTACACCCTGTCGAAGCGGAAGGGGCTAGTGGTTTGTACACTTGCCCAGATGTCGCAACAATAGTCCATACATCGGCGAATGATGGCTTTATAGTGATATAGGCAGACGTGAGAACGTTTCTAGCCTAGTAGAGGGAGCCTACATTCTTTGAAACAGACTTGGCAGTATCTTCTCTGTATTTATTCCAATTCATGTTGCCTGTGAATGTTAGGCCGAGGAGCTTGAATGTTGGACTTTCGGAAGAGTGACAGTCATTTGAAGGCTGAAGGTTCGATCCTTACTACAGGCGACAATAACTAAGAATATTTTATGTAGGCCATTATGAAACCTCAAATGGCAGCTTCACAGATGTCTGTGCAAATACTAACATTTCTTTTCGAATTTTCCATTTTTGTATAATTTTACAATAATTAGTATTATTAACATGCGCCCATTCAATATGTGCCGATGAAACTTCAATTTAAAACTTAAACGTGACAGACCAAAGAAAATCACATTTTAATAACTTTACAAATCTTGAGTCAATCCAACCCACATGTGAGGCACATTTTAAAAGCGATTTTCATAATCAACACACAAATGTCCATCAAGCTTGACCATGTATCTTTTTAATATTACGATCTAGAGAACAAATTCTTAAGTGTGTCCAACCGACAGCGTCTCTCAAAGAGATGAACGGACGCGTATGCCAAATGTATATTTTTGCAAATCGACAAAGACTTTACAGGAAAACCTATTTTTAACCTAGTGAACGTGACTATAAACTTTCAACATGATAGAAGTCCCCAAAAACAGTCCGAGGCTTCGTACACAACGTTTTGGCAACTCCTGCGACGGTGACTTATTGTACGTTTTTTTTTATATACCTGTAATGTAAAAAGTCTTTATTTCCTTTATTGTGCCCCTTTGTATGTTCGATATAATTGCTCTGTAACCTATTTTAAATGAATTGTAATTATCATATCCTAACCCTCCCTCAACCTCTCGAATTGCTGTATAACTGAGTAATGGCTGCACGCTAGCCACGATGCTATGTGTTAACTTCAAACTTGGTGTCTATTACCTGAAGAGACTTGATATCAATAAAAATCCACAGCGTCTCAGAAACGATCGTACACGAAATTGTTGTTTATGCTGAATTCTTGAACGTACGTAAATGAATATGTCATACATTTATTTACCTCGTACCTATAATATATATATATATATATATATATATATATATATATATATATATATATATATATATATATATATATATATATTTAAGAACAAGGGGTAAGGTAAAATAAAATACCTTTTAAAGCAAGTTTAAAGATGCGATATTTTTTTTTAATAAAAAAAATATCGCATCTTTAAACTTGCTTTAAAGCAAGTTTAAAGATTCGATATTTTTTTTTATTAAAAAAAAAGAAAGAAAAATCGATACCGATTTTTTTTCCTTTCTTTTTATAAACTTTCATTTTTAGTTAATAGTACAGATAAATTTCGCCAAGATAGAATTGGCCTATTCAGTGTAGTTTGTAGATCTGATCTTATTGGACAGCCGGTTAAGTTGTTGCAGCCGGTTTATGAGGTGTTTTTTTTCTCACTTTCGGTACGAGATTACGCTTGCACGTGGTATATGTATACATTTGAAAAGTTCATACCTTCTTTAAAGCATCCAAATTGAATTTAAATTCAATTTGGATGCTTTAAAGAAGGTATGAACTTTTCAAATATATATATATATATATATATATATATATATATATATATTTGAAAAGTTCATACCTTCTTTAAAGCATCCAAATTGAATTTAAATTACATTTGGATGCTTTAAAGAAGGTATGAACTTTTCAAATATATATATATATATATATATATATATATATATATATATATATATATATATGGGTAGATGAAAGGATAAAAGAATCCGACGGGATGAAATTAAAAATAGAACAGTGGAAGACTCATAAGCTCAACGTTTTGCCCGATGTGATGTGGGCTTTATCAAGAGCGGATGAAAAGTGTGCTAAAAAGGATAAAAGACGGGAAGGTCATATAATTGGGAAATATATATAGTTGTAGGGTTTGAATGGAAGGAAATATATGCAAATATGTAAAGTGTCTCAATTTACTTAAAAATCACATCGACAAAATAAATATCAACCTTCCTTTCTCGGTGAATAACATAATTAATATTATATGAAGCCCACATCACATTGGGCGAAACGTTGAGCTTATGGGTCTTCCACTGTTCCATTTTTAATTTCATATATATATATATATATATATATATATATATATATATATATATATATATGATTTAATATTTGCTGTTGTTTGACGATAACTAGCTGTATTGAAGCTACCGGTAAGATTCTTAGATCGAGCAACATTGAGAGTCTGATCCGTAGAGTAGGATGAGTTACCAAGAAAACTTTTGAGTATTTTTAAGATGCGTCCATTCAATATGTGCTGAGTTTTGTCTAATTCTGTATAGCAGTTTTCCAGATCTTGTTGAGAGAATTGCTTGCACTCCGTGTCTTGCAAATACGCATATTCAATAGTAATGCCATCAGCGACAAAAATAAACGTGTTTCAAAAACATATTGTCAAACTGCAAAGATAAACATACGTTGGTTTTATACTCAATAAATATTATGAAACTTACTCTAAGATAGCCTTCTACTTTATAAACTTTTAAGATTTAGTAAAATAAGACATTCTTTCGGATAATAGACAATTTTTTTTCTTCCATTTTTTTTAAACAACATGGTGTCGCTTTATCTTGTGCTTCAGATGTTAACGAAGCTCGTTGTGTAATAATGTCCACAAGTTGTGTGTGATCTGGTCTCACGTTATAAGTATTAGTAAATAGTTCCACTGTATAGAATGCATCTAAATGTTGTAATTGCAACGATTTTTTTAACCAGTAAAATGTCGATTTAAAAAAAAAGGAAAAAAATACTGTCTATCATCCTGATGAAGAAAAAAACTTGGTCCTTTCTATAAAATCATATTTGGAAAGAATGAAGTGGAAAAAGAAGAAAAAAGAAACTAAATTCATTTTTTTTTCACACTTCATTCTTTTCAAATATGATCTGAAGAAAGGGCCAGATTTTTTTCCGCCTGATTAGATCTCAGTTTCTAACAGCTGTTAGTCGATAAGATCGACATGTCACTGTCGCGGATTATGTACATGTTTCTATAAACAAAAATTATTATATATATGAAAGCTTTATTTGATATTGAGCACTTTTTATGAGACCGATATAAGAACGGAGATAATATCGAGACATTTATAGAAAAAGAATGGGCGCGATAGAGATAGAGAGAATTACTACAGAAACATAAAGCTTGAGATGGAGCAGAAATAATAGAGGAAGACAGAGAGAAATTAAAGGCAGCTGTAGATTTAACGAAGAGAGGGAAACAGAGAAAATAGAAAGTAGATGTAGATGTTAGAAAGAGAGAGTGAAAAGGGGAGAAAGAGAGAAGCAGATAGAGATTTACTTAGGAAGAGAAAAAGAGAGAAAGAGAGAGAAAGAGATCGGCAGCTAAAGGTGTACAGACGAACAGCGAGGGAGAGAGTGGAAGGCAATATGAGAGAGAGACAGAGCGACTAAGTTAAACAAGAAGTAAGAGAAAGAGAGAGGCAGCTGAAACTGTTACAGAAGCAGAGAAAGAAAGAGAGCGAGAGAGGGGTAGAGACAGAGAGATGGACAGCTGGGAATGTTGTGGAGAGAGAGCGAGAAAGAGAGAAAGTCAAAAAGAGAATAGGAGCGGTAACTGATGTTACGGAAGGTGAGAGAAAGAAAGAGAGAGATGTAGTGGAGACTGTTACGAGATTGGTGGTGGAGGCGATTGAGAGATATAGATGCTAAAAGGAGAGGTAGTTAGGTATGTATGGATATGTTTATAGAACGAAAGAACAATGTTGTTCTTCTGAAGGGAACTTTTTTCTAAGTTTCGCTTGTCATATCTCATCACGAATTCACCGATCGGATCCGGCCTTGCAAAGATAAGCAGATCATCATTCTGTGATCCGCATGGAATCATCATTTCTTTCTCATTGGACTTTCTTCTTTTGTCCTTGTTCGTCCTTTCCTGTTCTTTCGATTGTCGTTGTCTTTGTCATTTCTCGGGTCCCTTTTTTTCTATAACGAATCTGGCAACATGTCATCGGAGATATTCCTCGCTATAACTGATATTGATCTACGATTTCTCATATGAATACAATCGATTTCCTTCGCTTTTATTCTGGCCTGAAAGCTAATGTATTTAAGACAGAATGGAAAACTAAAAAGGCATCCATCCTTCTCCTGTTTATATATATATATATATATATATATATATATATATATATATATATATATATATATATATATATAAGGGGAAAAAAAGCTAATGCATTTAGGAAAATCAAATAAACTTTAACTCCCTCCCCTTGATTTTACGTTTCTTTTATCAATATATATATATATATATATATATATATATATATATATATATATATTATGGGGGGTGTAAGAGAAGGATGGATGCCTTTTATTGTTTTCCAGTTTGTTTTAAATAAATTAGCTTTCAGACCAGAGTAGAAATAGACTAAAAGTAACCCATTCTCATACATTATTGATAGTGTATTCTAAGACCCGGATGGTTTTGATACTATTTTTAGGATAATAAAATTGTAGTTTTGGGTCTGAATGTAAAGTTTAATGCGGTTCAAATAAAATATTACCTATGCTGTGTACTATTCATTGAGATCTACCCTACATAGGACTAACTGGGTATCATCGTATATCCATTCCAATCTGGATCTACCGATATATATATATATATATATATATATATATATTTTACTTTTTTTTTAATGACTCAAAGCTTCTTTAGACTATATATTGGGTATTTGGATCTGTACGGCTAGGTTTCCTTCCTCTTATCTAATTACCTTTCTGGTACCTAAGGTACTTAAGATTTATTTTTTATTTATTTATTTTTTAATGCAACTTTAATTCCTATATAATTTTATTGCTAGCTACCATATTGCAGAATGATTCTTGGGTGTAGTGTTTAGATAGTATTATTATTATTATTATTATATATATATATATTTAAAAAAAATTTGTTTCAATTATTTTTATTATTATTGTTATAATTAATGGTATTTGATATGCAAATTATCATATCATACGGTAGTCTTAAGGGTAATATATTATAATTATTATTTTATTATTATTATTATTATTATTATTATTATTTATTTATTTATTTATTTATTTATTTATTTATTTATTTATTTATTAGTGAAATTTTAAGCTGAATTATTTCGACACTTGATTATTGGGGAAATGGTAGTTTATCAGTACCATTGGAGAGCCATGAATAAAATAACTGTCCTGTTTTTAAATCTCCGAAACAGTTACATGGTAAACAGCTGATGATCCCCGTGTTAATATTAGACGCTTAAGGTCTCCTGTTTTTGTTTCACTCTTAGATATTTAACCCCCCCCCTTTTATTTTTTTATTTACTTATTTTTTATTTATGAATTTTCCAACGAATGTTAAGTCTGCAATATCTTGGATTTAGTTAGTTTCTCTGGGAATTTAAAGTGAATTTTACTTCTTTTTTTTAATGACTCAAAGCTTCTTTAGACTATATATATATAATTATCAACAGAAAGACTCTTTACCTGTATCACACTCTTTCAGTGTGGCTAGACTAGCACCCATCACAAGACAAGAATCGAACCTCCGATCATCTAGTCGATAGTCGGCAGTTTTCCCCAATGAGCAGTGGGGCATGCTTTGGTAAATGATATCTACAATGTTTTTATTTCATATATAAACATTGACTGCAATTTTACAGTGCTCTATTGTTTTATTTACAAATAACTTATTATGCTAAGTAGTTGCAGTCGATCTCATTTAACGGGGAGGGGGCTTATATATATATATATATATATATATATATATATATATATTAATATTCACACACACCCACACAAACACATATATATATATATATATATATATATATATATATATATATACATGTGTGTGTTTTATCTTGTCTAAGACTCATTAGTGTGGCTATATATAATTATGCCAACGGTCGCGAGAACACGTTTCCACAACACTATATCCCTAAGGACTATAACTTGCTAATCTTCAAATCCGATGTCAATAAACACTTGTCATAAACTGTCATCATGAGTTAATAAATAAATACATTCCATTAATAAATTTCAATCCTCTCATAATATTGATTATCATCATTTTACTGACAATCTATCAATCTCATTAACCATTATATTCGAGTGGTATTTAGCTTTAATGAGTGATGACTTATAAGTAAATATATATATATATATATATATATATATATATATATATATATATATATATATATATATATATATATATATTCTTACGGCGTTTGAGCAAATGCGACCGCCAGCAACCGTCACTCTTACACTGATGAGGGTAAGAGAGCTCGAAACGTCGTCGTCTGTAGGTGACAAACACTTTAATATTTAAAAAATATTTAGAGTTAAAAGCCACTTTAATGATGTATAGTCTTAAAAGTAGAGCCCTGTTTGAAATTGGAAAGATTGTTGTGATTTCTGCGATAAGCAAATTCCGCTCGAGCGTTGAATACTGTTGACGACAAGACGTTTTCCCCCGAAGTAAGTGTACCTTAATTTTAATTACTCTCTGTGTCGATTCCTCGCGGTCGTGTTTTCCTGGGCGTTAGTCTTGTGGTTCTTAGCCGGAATCTACGAATTGCGATCGATCCCATGCGACCGTCTACACTGATGAGGTAAAGAGAGCCCGAAACGACGTCGTCTATAGGTGAAACACATTTTAATATTAAAAAAACTATATATATATATATATATATATATATATATATATATATATATATATATATATATATATAAATATATATATATATATAATTGTTTTTATTGGTGATTGTAGCGTTTGTTGATATTTTCTATACTACTATAACAATTGTTTCACTTCCTAAGTGATAAAGATGAAGACGATTGTATGATTAGTCGCCCATAACTTTATAGGACGTATCATTCGCTAATATATATATACAATCACCAATAAAAACAATTACATAAAAATACATTAAATATTTTCATGATAAAAATCATACATATTTCCAGAGAAGGCGTGATAGTCCAGAGGTAAAACGTCAGACTATAGACATCAATATCGATGGTTAGATCCTTGTCTAAGTTAGCCATGTTGATGACGGCTGTGAGCCAGGAACACGTGTCCATTATTTACCTTCATGTTCGTATAAAATTAATATATATATATATATATATATATATATATATATATATATATATATACATATCAACTTTTAAAACAGACAAACAAATGCCTTTGGAGACAACGTATTACAATACAATCATTTAAATTCTTTTTTTTCTTGACTTTTAGTCTAATTATTTTCGGATTATTACACATTCTTCGTCAGAGAAAAGAAAGTCTGAATTATATCAACGGCAATACTCTAAAGTTTTCCGTAATGTTACCGAGACGGCGGCCAGGCATCGTCGAAGGCTGATAAAATTAAGCAACGTCCTTTTTTTTAGTTTTAATTTTTGAAGCGCGTGGTCGCTTATGTGAGAATAAAATTTAGCAAAAGTTCTAGAAGCATCTTTAAGAACTTTAGACACCTTACAATCAAGGTAATTATTTTGTTAAGGCACTATTTATAAGAAAATCTAAATAGCTCAGTTCGTAGAAAATCAGACTGAAGATATCAAGGTTTCGGTTTCGATTTTCGTTCCTTTCATTATCTTTATTCCTTGGTAATTAATTATTTTTTATTAATGCAATATTTTGTATTAATACAAGTTAAAATATTTATTTGAAAAATTGTGACAGACAGACAGGCAGACACAGAGACATTACCCCGTTATATGATGAGTGAATTGCAATTTATTTCTGATAGTGTATCATGATGCTCTTTACTTTTCTGTTGACAATCGTGTTTGCGTGGGTAATACCAATAAATAAACGTTTAATTTAGTCCACGGGGCTGGAATTAATCTTTTACCGAGTTATAAAAATATATCTTTTTTTACTTACTCGCATTAATTTCAAAAGCTTTTGCGTTTTATATTTTAATATTTTTTCTTTTTTTCTATTTGTATTTTTCAGTGGCGATGGCCCGGTTACGTATTTGTCATGTATCGTCTGGGAATTTCTCTTTTTACCGTGACGAGCCTGATCGACTACCTGCTGATGACGTCACAGAACTCAGAATTAAAACACAACATTTTCGTCTACTTAACTACGTGGACGTATTTCTTGCTGGTGCTCTACGCGGTCACGTCCGCCGCCACAGCGGCTTACTTTTACTGGCGTCGTCAGATACGGAAATTCGACACTGCCTGGATGCCGGCCTCTAAATTCACGTCGGTGACCAACCTTTTGGCTGCTAGCCCTAGCCTTCACACATCCAGCTCCGGTTTCATCCTTACCCCTCTGACACCCGCGGCTACTGTCCGCCAGACCACCCCAACGATAAAAACGAGCGAAAGTACCTTGACTACCTCCACCCCGAAAGTGCCTAGACGAAATCAAAATGCTAAAACCGGCTCCAAGCTTGTTTTCGAAAGCGATCCCAACTGCATGATCATACCACCGCCACCACAATTCGATACGGGTAGCTACACGAAAGTACCCAGCGAGCCGGATGTCGAAACTGGCTATTACAAAGAAACGGATTTGCGAACGTTTTCCGATTTGCGCGTGAAAATGGACAAGGAGCAAGAAGTCTTAGGCAGCTATTCCTTGACGAGTCCAATAACCTCAAGACCACAAACTCCAACTCCGAACCGAACACCGGTTCGAAGCCACGTGTTCTCAACGGAGACTCACCACGAACCATTATCGTTCATAAACCCTTCGTTCAGTCGCGACTCGGTGTCTACCCATTGGTACTTCCAGCTGTGCTGGTTTCTCTACGAGATCCTCTTTGTTGCGGCCATATTGGTTTCGCTGGCTTATATAAGCGCAATATTTCCCAAGTTGAAAGACAGTCAATGGCAGTACCACGGGGTGTCCCTGGCCGATCTGAGTGTCCACTGTATAAACTCTCTCCTTCTATTGGTTGAAGTGTTTGTGTGCGCCTACCCGGTGCGACTTCTCCATGCAATCTACCCGATGCTATACGCCTGTATATACACCGTGTTCAGTCTGGCTTATTGGTCGTGCAACACCGAAGAGAATGTTCTCTACCCGGGAGTACTCGACTGGAATCACCCGGCTTTGACTGGTGCGTTTGTCGCTTTGATAGTCTGTCTTATCATACCGGCGTTTCATGTCATTCACTTTATCCTTTATAAACTCCGGTTATTTGTTTACAGGAAGATTTACAAAGAGGATTATCTGTTTTCTCTCTGAAAAAGCGGAGTGAAAGATATTTCCTTGTATATCAAGTAAATTCAGATTTGTATCTATTTCTTTGGCGAGAACAGCTTTGATAACAAAAAGTAGATACACAAATCTGTTTTGTCAGGGATTTAGGCCAAAAATTGGTCCGTGTTCTTTAAAAAACAAAAATAAAGAATAAAAGGAGTTCCAATGGGTGGAACTAATCCATTTATTGCGAGAGTATCCGTCAGGTGTGTAACATGCCCAGATCCAATTTTACCGCCTGTCTTGACAAATCCGATGTTCCACGTGTAAAGTACGTAATCTAATTTACACTTTCGATTCTTGTTATTCTCCACTATGAGATAAAAAGACAACGATTTTATTTTCCGTTGAATTGCTTCACTGATGAACCAACAAAAACGGACATTTACGAAAACTCTCATCTATTAAATCTGTCTGTCTCTGTCATAATACTTGCTTACGTCAATTTATGGCAGTACTTTTTTTTATATTATGGGACTAATTACCATCCGCATTTCTTTCAGAACAATACCATTGTCTATTGTTTTGATCTATTGACGTCACGAACGAAGGGATATTCTAATTTTCGATATTTTACCAAAATAATTCCTTGTTTTAAAAAAAAATGTATTTTGCCTTGGCATATTCTTTTTCCATACGCGCTCCGGACTGAAATGCTCTCGCCCGAGTTTCTAACCTGTGCCACCCTCTGTGTTACCTTTCTTCATGTTAAATTTATTTACAAAACAAACTAAATATCGCAGCTCGCGCGTTGTATGGCTGTTTGATGATATTTCGATCTTCTGTTTTATTTTAATCCGTATTATTATTGCTAATTCGACATTTCAACACGCAAATTCTACTGATATTTGTGTCGTGGAAGAGATCTTCTCTTTGATCTGTGAATTTAAGTCAAGGTCATGCTGACCGTCTCTTCATTTCCGGCGTCGGAGAACCCAAATTAAAAAATTTTGAATTTAAAATTAATTTTTAACTTTACACACACACACACACACACACACCCATATATATATATATATATATATATATATATATATATATATATATATATATTATAAATCGTAGGTAAACCAATCTACGACAAATTAATTTACATACGTACCAAGAATTCAACATAGATCAGAATTTAGTGAATTCAACATAAATAACAGTTTCGTGTACAATTGTTTCTGAGACGATAGTTGATAGATATAAATATATATAAATATAAATATATATATATATATAAATATATATATATATATATATATATATATATATATATATATATATATATATATATTGTAATGAAGTACACGATTATGCTTCTTCTATTAGAAAATATTAGAGCAACTAAAAACAAATTAATTACAGAAAACTGCAATCCACGTAGTCACTACTTCATTATAAAATGTATTATTAACTGTACTGGACAGACTGAAAATCCACGCAAGAATAAAAAAAAAACGATTGAGCCTTGTATGTTTTTTGAACGAATGCAAGTTTCTTAACTTATGTACGCGTTTAAAACAAGCGGATGTATTTCTACCGTATTTTCTATTTTGTAATATGTTGACAAAGGGGGAATGTTCCTCCAAAAATATTCAAGAGCTTTCATGAAGGAAAAGAAGTACATTAAATTGCTTTTCTGAAAGGTCACGAAAATACCGAAAATGGATCAATAACCAAGACAGTTGCAGTGTTCTGTAATTAATTAGGGTTTCTTTTTATTTTCTCTAATAATAAATTCATATATATATATATATATATATATATATATATATATATATATATATATATATATATATATATAATTGTATAACTAAAAATAAACAATGCCTTGAAACAGTTGCCAACCACCGTATACCTTTGCTATGATCTTTCTTCGAAATTTATTTTGAATTTGATTTGAGAAATGTTTTTAATCGTCAAAATCGATCCCTCTTTATGTTGAGTTCGTAAAGAAGTTAAGAACATTAATTTTCATCTCCCCAATTTACTGGTTATCTATGTTATTGTATATCTTTCTTGTAGTCTCCAGCTTTTTTCGGATTCCAGGACAAATATTCATCTAGTCTGGCGGAGTATCCAGCTAAGTGTTGTCACTTGAGGAGAAGGTGCACCATTCCTCGTATGAGCAAGTGTAGAGTCGTGATGACAGAATCTTATTTGTGCTGTGAATACTATGTTATTTTGCATGTTTGGTCAGGGTAAACTTGTCGGGCATAGTATCCGCATGTCAGGTTGTCCTGACAAACCCATGTACAAAGAGACCGACGACACTCGAGGATGGTGTCTAGTAGATAATTCAAACCTTCTATATATATGTATATGTGTGTATGAAAGTTTTTGTGGCATATTTATATATATATATATATATATATATATATATATATATATATATATAGAGAGAGAGAGAGAGAGAGAGAGAGAGAGAGAAAGAATGTATATACATATATATGAGGTTTTATAAATGTCATCGCAGAAACATACAGAGAAATACACACACACACACACACACACACACATATATATATATATATATATATATATATATATATGTTTGTGCAGTGTGTGGTATTGCATTATCGTTCATACGATCTCTAAGAAAAATTTTCTTGGGGAATTCCGCATCACTTATCATTTTATTACGGACCTCGTGTCAACTTATTACCATTTCCTTAGAAGTTTGAAAAATATTTTGATTTTAGACGTTCAAAATTATTTATTTCTCCTTTTCAACTTTAAATCTAAAGAATTTTATGAACGCGAAAAAAAATGAAAGATGAAAAGAGATTCTAGAGAAGAAGTGTTCCACATTGACGACTAATTAAATTTGATATTGTGTTTTTTTAATGTTTTATTGAGACTTAAAGAACGGACAAAACTTTTGTTGCAACCAGATATTTCGGATTGTATTAATGAGTATATATTAATTGCATAACCAAAGGACAAGTTCCATCGCCGCAATGTAGCATCCTTGTGCTTGTTTTACAAATACTTCAATGGATTATGCTCCGATGAATTGGCTACTCTGGTGCCCCCTCGACGTAAATTCACTATACTAACTCGACAATCAACTAAATCTCATTCATTCACTGTGGAGGTCCCGAGATGCTGGAGAGCCTTCTACTCAAATAGCTTCTTTCCTCGTACTGCTGACCTCTGGAACTCCCTCCCTGCCCCATGTTTCCCCAACAGTACAGACATGCAGAAATTTAAAACTAATGTAAACAGACACCTCGCTGCGCAGATCTCAATCTAGGTTGACCGCCCCCTACCTTCTCCCCTTTTCTCTTTTCTCAGTAGCCCCTTACGTCTACAGTGGCGGCCTGCCTTGTTTGGGGTGAACTATGTTAAAAAAAGAAGTGTTCTAATGTATTACATTAGATTTGAATAATACATCCCTTAGATTTTCACCAGTACATAAAGATTTGCGGAATCTATTTCCATCACATGCATCGCTCTCTCTCTCTCTCTCTCTCTCTCTCTCTCTCTCTATATATATATATATATATATATATATATATATATATATATATATATATATATATATATATATTAAAATATACCACTAAAACTTTCATACACACATATACATATGTATAGAAGGTTTGAATTACCTACTAGACACCACTCTAGTATAACCTGACTCTTTCTGTGGGAACTTGTTCTTGTTGACTGTGTCTGTCTGGCGGAAGTTATTTTTACAGCACACGAAAGTCACCGTTCCAGATGGTGTCTGTGTCGCAAGATAAGATATGGATATGTAAAAGAAATGTTATTTCTACAAAAAGTCACGTTAAACAAAAAAGTGGAAATTTCCACTAGAATTGGAAAATTAAAGCTAAAACTACGTGTCTGGATATAGCGTCATGGACGGGAAGTTATCAGTGACAGGTATCGATGCAAAGAGAAAAGTATTGCTCTTTGGTAGGTAAACTGATTGGGTTCCTACGCCTCTTTCGAAGCTCTGTATTCGTTCGTACCTTCCGCCACCGCAGGGAACGAACGTTAAGTCTTACGTCATATGTAACTCTTCAGTGCTGTAAAACAATAACAATCAAAGCATATAACGCGATTGGGCAAGTATGTGGTTAGCGTTTTTTTAATTTATTATATTATTACAGCTAAAAAGAAAAAAAAGATCAACATCTCTGCGACGACCGCTATTGTAACAACTATTCATTGAGCTGTCTACTTACAACGTGTCAACCTATCTGCTAGTTACAAACGACCCCGTAACAGAACCTGGATTAGTGATAACTAAAGAATGACTTCACACTCCCCAAATCTCCCAAATTGAAGCTACA
>OY744519.1:134924289-135054289 GCA_963556195.1 Sepiola atlantica
AAGATGGCGGCGATTCATTTCAAGCCAGACAAGATGGCCATTCGTATCAACATGCTTTCCATATTTTTTATTGATTTGAAAAAACAAACTTTTTCACACATATTTAGATTAGAATAATTTGTTTAATTCTCTTGGTAATTCGATTTCTTTTTGATTGTGACAAGAATTGGAAATAACAAATTATCCAGAGAATGCGTGGATTGAATTATGATTTTTCCCAGAGAAACTGCGACTCGAAGAGAATCGAATTCTTTTATTGACAAGAGAAAAGCGTAGACTATTGGAATTTATCTAATTAGGATGAAAACATACATAAACAAGCACACATACACATACACAAACATATATATATATATATATATATATATATATATATATATATATATATATAGTGTGTGTGTGTGTGTGTGTGAGGTTATATTGAAAAGAAATCAATAAAGTGCTCGATCGCAGAAGAGTGAGAGCTAAATAACAATACTTTATTTAGAAACTATACGTTACATATTTCAGAGTGGTACCGCGGTTTCATCCAGTTGGGCTGAGTTTTTAAATTAAAAAAAAGTCTATAGCCCAAGGGGACTCGTCAGCGTCCTGAAATGAGATCAAAGCAAGGAAAAATGGCGTTTGGGTTCACCGTTAAAAAAAACCGGTGCATTACTTTTTGAAGAAGGTACCGGGTCAGATTTATATATTGGGTGGGATTCATTGAGTTTTATTTCATTATTTATTTATAGTTTTGTGTTTTAAAAAAATTTTTTTTAATTTTAATATGTGTTTTATTTAATTATTTATTTATTTGTAGTTGTGTATTTTTTATTTTGAAAGGGTTGTATTTTGAAGATCGTCTATAGACTGTAGGAGATTTTCGGTGTCTCGTAAAAAAAACAAAGGAGGTGACGTTTGAATTCACTGCTTCAAACGGTGCATTACTGAAGTATTCTTTTGAAGAAGGTGCTGAGGTCAGAGTTATATATTGGGTGGGATTCATTGAGTTTTATTTAATTTATTATTTATTTTATTTATAGTTTTGTGTTTAAAAAAAGGTTTTATTTTATTTTATCAGGTGTGTTATTTAATTATTTATTTATTTCTAGTTTGTATTTTATTTTAAAGGGTTGTATTTTAAAGATCGTGTATAAAATATAGGGTTTTTTCGGCGTCTCACAAATCGAAAACAGATGGTGACGGCGTTTAGATTCATCGTTTAAAACGGTGCATTGTTGACGCGTCACTTTTAAAGAAGCACTGGTGAGGGTTAAATACAATATATGGGTCATAATTTAGTTTTATTAAAAATAATTTAATTACTGATGATGGGTGTTGTCTGTTTTACTGCTTAAATGTGTGTTTATTTTTAGGGATAACTGTGTGGCATTCTATTACAAAAATATATTTTAAAAAATCCAGTTGTTAAGAGAGAAGACCCCTTATTGTCCACCCTTTTCATGTTTCTAAATCTGAATTGGATTTAATTAGGTTATATCATATATATATATATATATGAAAAATATTAAAAACACTGATGACCACATCATAATCTCAAATTAGATTTCATTGTTTCATAATGGACCCTTGATAGCCCCCTTTTTGTCTTCCCTCCCCTTTCATACACCTTTGAATACTCTATCTAATAATCACCATTAAGTCCGCTTAATAGAATTTTCATTTTATCAGATCAGAACGCCATACCACACCATCACCAGTAAAATAGTAGGCTTAACAACTGTTTAATTCTGACCCCCCTAGACTGTTTTATCGTAAACCAGATAAATATAGCCGTTAGAATAACTGTGATTTACATATATTTTTAAATAATACATTTTTACATTTTTTATTACATTTTATTTATTACCTTTGGATTCATTAAACTTTTTAACCTCACATATCTTTCTTTAACACAACATTTAGACGAAACTAATTCAACCTTTCAACGCCTCAGATAAAAAAATAGCCGTTAGCAAAAACTGGGGCTCATGAGATTTAAAAAAATATTTTTAAATTTTTAAATTTAATTTTTAAATTTTGATTCCCCTTTTTGGGGGACTTTATAAAACGTTTTAATCTCACATATCTTTCTATAACATATAATTTCGACGATACTAATTCAACCCGTCAAAGTAAATAACGTATCCAATCGTGGGTTATGCGAAATCAGCCGTTTTCTCTACCAACTGACAGTAAAGCTTAACATAGTCGGAAGGTTGACGCTTCCTTAACTTGAAAACAATGGTACTGATGTTTTACTGATTTTCTGTACCGAATAATATATATATATATATATATATATATATATATACATATATATATATATATACATATATATATACATATATACATATATATATACATATATACATATATATATATATATACATATATATACATATATACATATATATATGTACATATATACATATATATATACATATATACATATATATATACATATATACATATATACATATATATATACATATATATATATATATATACACATATATACATATATATATACATATATACATATATATATATATATATATATATATATACATATATATATATATACATACACACACACATATATATATATATATATATATATATATATATATATATATATATATATATATATATATATATATATGAAGACATATACACGATATATCATGAAATGAAAAATTGAAGAGACCAAATGTATGAAAGACCGAATCGAAAAATGATCGAAAAATAGTTGAACACATGTTTTGTTCTGAACGCAACCGCTTAAATCTCTCGTTTGTTTGTTTTTTATTCTTCTTGTGTTTAATTATCTTCTATTCTCTTATTTATATATATATATATATATATATATATATATATATATATATATATATGTCACGCACAGATACATTGTATCGCTGTATCACAAATCTTCAGTGTGGCTAGACAGGTAAGTGTCTCGAGCCGGGATCGAAATTTCACAATCTAGTAGACAGTCTTCTCTCATATCTATTTGACGTTGTAACATTATCGTGGCCTGTGAGAGTGTACATTTGTGTGTGTCTCTGCCATTGGGAGGTCCCTGGGTGGAATCGTATCGTCCTGGGCCTGGCTCCACCAGCTCTTGGAGGGTACGAAAATCACATTTCCGTTTCGAACAACGGTTGTCCATTGCTTTAAATGAGCCAACGTTGTCTAGATTCTCAAAAGTTACGGTTTGCTGCCTGGTCGAATCGGATAAAACACAGTTGTTGTACGACGTCAGTAATTTTCTCTGGATAATTAATTATCTGACATTCGGAAACACTACTATAACTGCTTTAAATTGAATACTTAGAAAGAAACTGAACAATTAATTTTGAAATAGATCTAAAAGGAAATAGGAATTGAATTGTAAAATAAATGTAATTATATGTCTATCAACAAAATGGTTGTTGATACATTAAGAGGCAAAGCGACTAAAATCTGACCAAAATTTCGGTTGTTGTTTTTTTTAGGTGGGAGGAGGTATGGAAACCACTCCAGACAAGGCATGGAGCCACTTGATGTAATGAGCTAAAAATAATACTTCATGGTAAAAAAACAAGCCAACGATAAGTGTTAGATGGATAGGTTAGGACCCAGAAAACAGAAATACTTCCCCTTTTGTCAGAATCATCGTTCATGGAATGTGAGGACTAGAGGATAAAATAAGGTAAGCGAGAGTTTCGAAGCTAACAAAAGTAAACCGAAGGTCAATAAACATTTAAAATAAAACTTGACAAAAACGTCGGTGATTGAAGTAAATTTTAAAAAAAATGGCTCCCGTTCAATGGCTATTCCCTGTAAGAGTGTCTGCGCGGGAATCTACAGTGAAGCAAAATTTACACAATCAATAACCGCACTTCTCTTGAACCGGTATTACTTGACTCCATTGATAAGGAGACGTCCAGAGCAAATGGAAGCAAGATCGGGACAAGCAGAGAAAGACTGCTGTTATTTCAAAGTTTTTTTTTCTAGACAAGTTGCATAAGCAAGACTTGAGCATCGAGTCTCCTCTACACTTTAACCCATAGCTTGAGGGGGATATATAGATTTAGACCTTTACCAATGATATTAGTGAAAGTATCACGTTTTTAGCCAGTGTTCGCCGCTACCTAATCTAAATTATGACAAAGATCCTATTTTATTAAATCACACTGTAGCAAAATATGACACAAGGCCGGAAGGTGGGACAAACAATCCCTTCGATGAGGTTTGAGGGTGTCTGGTCGGAACAAAAATAGCCGAGAACGAACCCGTTGGAATTCCCCCGGCTCAAGCGATCAGAAATAAATAAACTCCTCTTCCAAAGGAGGAGGTAACGCCTGGAACGGTGCACGTCTTGGCCCAATCCTGGCCATATCGCATTCCAACAAATAAGGGTCAGGTTCCATTTTCGTAAACCCCAAATCATAGACCACCGCGAAGGAATACGA
This sequence comes from Sepiola atlantica, assembly GCA_963556195.1. Lineage (NCBI taxonomy): Eukaryota > Metazoa > Mollusca > Cephalopoda > Sepiida > Sepiolidae > Sepiola > Sepiola atlantica. The sequence continues at coordinate 134,928,729 of OY744519.1, forward strand.
AAGAGGTAAGATCAAACGCAATATTTGTAATGTCTCAGAATTCACTCACATTTTTTTTTGTCTTTTTAGTAAAAAATCGGATCGGTATTTTGTCGCACCGGCACTTGAATTACAAAAGAAATAAAAATGAAATCCGAGAAGTTTTTTTCATATAATTTTTTAAAATCCAATAACGTAACTATTTCCATGATACACCCATTTAATTAGCGCGTTTAGTGCTTAAATGCTATTTACAATCAATAGTAACAAACGATTAAAAATTCTATTTCAAACTTAAGCATGACAGACTAACGAAAATGCAAATAGAAACTTAACTGTGATAGACCAAGGAAAATGTTGCATATGTAAGCTTGACGGACCATCGTATATTGTAATTAAAATTTAATCGTGCCAGACTGATAAAAACTTAAGCGTGACAGACCAACTAAAAATGCCATTTTTAAATTAATCATGACAGACCAAGGAAAATGCTATGTCTAACGTAGTCGTGACAGATCGGCGAAAATGATATTTAAAACTTAAGCGTGACGGAACAGACAGACGAAAATGATATTCAAAACTTAGGCGTACAGACCGACAAATATTATATATTAAAGCGTTAAGCTTGACAGATCAAAGGAGCGACGTACAGAGACTCTATTACAGATGTGAGGATGCACTCGAAAAAGGGGGAGAAAAGACCGATAGCGCAAACAGGTAAACTAAGAAGGCGACGAAATTGAATGTGTGCCATGAAATCAATTTCTTTTCTTTCTTATCTTTTTTTGCTTTTCAAAACAGTCAAAACGGAAACGCTTTCCATTAATGTTCAATTTCTGAACACTTTTAAAAGAATTGGTGTCGGAAATAGAAACACGTGACTCCGTCGCTGTCGTAAAATCATCAACATTTTTGTCTCAACGTGAGAATGATTCTCAGCTCAGTTTGTCTCTTCCCGCCTTACTAAAAACACTTTAGCTATATGAAAGCCTAAAACAAAAACTCATTCTGTTTGAATGTTACGTTACTCAGTACATTTAAAGGCTTAGTTTTTTCGCTTTGACTATATAAAAAGCGCTTACTATTTCTTTCTCTCTCTCTCTCCATATATATAAATATATATATATATTTAAAGAAGTGAGGCTACCAAAATTTGTAAACAAACTTTTTTCAACAATTGTTTGTTATTTTATTATTTTATGATTTTATAATTTTGTGATTTTATAACGTGTTTTGAGCTTTCGTGCTTGTTCTCTTCAGATATATTCTGCATTACCCTCTACAATACACCTCCCCACACACATACACACACACACACATATATATATATATATATATATATATATATATATATATATATATATATACATATATACATATATATATATATATATATATATATATATATATATATATATATATATATATATATATATATTACTACAGGTACGGTAAACATCGGCAGGATGAAATTCCAAAGAATGTCAACCGGACTTCTGAAGAGTGCTCAATGTCAAATAGAGTTTTTTTTTATATATGATTATTTTTATTTATACATACATGTACATAATCCGCGACACTGGCATATCGATGTTATCAATCAACATATGTTAAAATCTGAGATCTCATCAGGCAGTATAATAATCTGATCCTTCCCTTAGGTCATATTTGGAAAGAACCAAATGGAAGGATCAGATTATTATTCAGATACTTAATTAGCAGATCAATCGCCAGAGCTTCTTTTTTGTTTCATTTTAGTTCAGTCTAAGTTCACAGAAATCAAGGGGCCTCTTCCTGAGGCTAACACTTGATATCTATATGAGATACATAGATATTCAAATATTCCATTAAAGTTCTCATTTACTTCTCAAACTTTGAGATAGAAAAACCGTAAAGAACATTAATTTTAATCGCATCAATTGACCAGTTAACTATGTTATAGTATATCTTTCTTTTGGTGTTTACGTCTTGCCGGATTCCAGGACAAGAATTCATCTAGTCTGGTAGAGTATCCAGCTTAGTGATGTCACTAGAGGCAACATCACTCGGAGAAGGTGCACCATTCCTTGTATAAGCCAATGTGGGTTAGTCATACTGAGGAAATCTCATTTGGCTTCGAAAACTATGTTAGTTTGAATATTTAGTCAGGGTTTACTTGTAGGTGGAAGTATCCTCATGTCAGATTGGCCTGACAACCCCCTGTACAGAGAGACCTTAGACACTCGAGGACAGTGTCTAGTAGACATTGAAATAACTCTTCGAATGTCTTGTCAGGGTTAGGGTTAGCTTTGTAAATTAGACAACAAATATGAAGAATTAGTACTGGTTGTCGTGCTGGTATAGCTTCATCATAAAACTGTAGATCGTGTCTTTTGACAGAAGAAGCCTATCACATACAGTTCACTTCAGTTCCTGTTGTATGTTCTATGACACTATACTTCTATCCTATTTTCTTAAACAACACGTTTAAGACAGCATGATCTACACGTCGCTCTTCAAAATCCTTACATATTTCACTAATGTTTTTCCTCCATAGTCTGTCTTCCAATCGTGCTTCATAGTTATCTACATCAATCTCAAGTAGTTTCAAGTTGTTTTCAGGGCATCCTTAAATCTTTTTCTTGTTTTATGATGTGGTCTCTTCCCTTTATCACTTTCTAAGGATTCGGCAATATGACTTTAATTTCTATACCGCTGCTATTTGATAGTTCAAGGACAACAGTGTCGGGTGTGAAAGTCTTCCAATTGATCTTAAGTATTCCCCGAATATAACTTTTATGAAATATTTCTAATATCTTTAGGTTCCTGCACCACATAGCAGAGTAGTAATAACGCATGCTTCGTAAACACTAATCTTTGTCTTTGATATAATTCTCCGATCTAACCATACATGTTTCTCTAGTTTGTCAAAAGCATGACTTGCTTTGACTATTCTGTGATTTATTCTAGCATAAAACGTACACTGCCTACGCAACGTAATTTCAACATACACAAAGCTTTCCGTAACCTTTAATTTCTTCCCGTCAACAAAGATGTTTGTTTAACATATGGTACTCCAATAGAAAGAGTAAACAATATAGGTTTTCTGGAGACTGATGCTTTATATGCACTGGATAACGTTCCCAAAATCAGTTGTATGTCTTCCAAGGTATGTGAAACAATGTCTACATCATCTGCGTATAGTAGTACAAGAACAATGTTCTGAAAGGTTTTCGACTTAGCGTTGAAACGTCTAAGATTAAAAAGTTTGCCTCATGTATAGCCCAAACTGCATGTTCACTCCAACATCACAATTCTTAAAAGCATGAACCAGCACAACACCAAAATACATGGAGAATAATGTGAACGCAAGGATATCACCTTGTTTCACACGGCTATCAACTAATATTGGATCAGACAGTGAACCAGAAAAGTTCACTCGGGCTTTCATGTTATGGCGTAACTTTTGAAGCATCTCCACAAAAATTACATGGCACCCTATTTTCTCAGGCATCTTCCAAAGCGCACTGCGATTGATGGTATCAAATGATTTTGTTAGATCGATAAAAACTTGGTATAATGGTACACGCTGCTCCATACATTTTTTCATTAGCTGGCCAGGAGAAAATCTCATACCAATTGTTCTGCAGCCTGATCTACCACCGCATTGACTCTGTTGACAAAGCAATTTCATTAAACAATCCAACAGAATCCTTGACAGAACCTTGCCAGCTGCCTAAAGTAAGCCATTGCCTTTATAATCACAACACTCAAATTTTGAAACATTCCTTTATAAAGCGAAATTATTATTGCATCGATCCAATCTTGAAGGAACAGCATTACAGCAAGGATGAGTGCATTAAGTATATCCTATGCTGATGAAATCTATATCATTTGTATAAAATTTTCCAGGGAAGACAATAGAAGTGGTACCGAATCTATACGTCACGCTCTATGTGCCGAATATCTACGTGGCTCCACATCTAAGTGACCCATAGGGGCAGACCCCGCTTAGAACCTCAAATACTTATCTGCGATTTTTCTTATGAGTCCTCTCTAGTTTTTATTTAAAGTCGACTTAAAAAATGTCTGAATTGTTAAGTTGGGAAAATGTCAGACTAAAAACATCGAGTGTGCGGATTCGATTCTACTCTTCCTCCTGTGTTTTTAAAAAATCAAATAAAAGAATCGGTATTTCCTTTTTTTATAGAATAAAATCTAAGCGAGTTATTGTAGTATATTAATGCGTAACGCCTCTTCGTCAGTCTGCCTATTTGTCTGTATCTCCCTCTTTACTGCTCTCTCTCTATATAGATCCATGCATATATTCTCTATCTTATATATATATATATATATATATATATAAACAGAAATATTTTTTTATCTACATACGTATACGTATCATCCTCAGTGTAGTGATGATTATTCATACCGGTCTCAGCAATCAAACACTGGAACACGAGTCATGATTATAACTCAAATTTAGACGCTTTAGCCCTCGCGGCCACTATCAACAACCCAATAAATCAGCAAGAGATTTAACATAATAAAGGCAGCCATCAAGAGAGTGTTCAACTGCTGAAGGAACATGCATTTAAGCTTGAATGATGACTGTGTTAATACTACTCACTACAGTGCCCAACTTACATTTGAGGGCGACAAATAATTGTAAATGTTTATTTTTATCTACATACGTATACGTTTCATTCTTACGGGAATCGTCAGGATTCGAACCCCGAAACACGAGGCAAGTTTATAACTAATATATATATATATATATATATATATTACAACTTCAAATACGTACATCCGATTTTACTCATGAGTGTTATTTTAAAAGTCGACTTAACAAATGTCTAGATTGTTGAGTTGAGAATATATCAGACTGAAAACATCGAATGTGCGGTTTTGATTCTACCCCTCTCCCCGATTAAAAATAAATAAATCAAAGAATATATAGATTTTTAATATAATTAAATTTTAGTGCAGAACTCTGGTATATTTAGTACGTAAAGCCTCTCTATCTGTCTATCTGTTTTTTTGTCAGCTTCTCTCTCTCTCTCTGTCTCTCTCTCTCTCTCTTCGCCACTCTCTATATATGTTGAAATTTGCTGTTAAAGGAAACCTTCCTTAATATGATGTTGCATATGATGCTATCCCACACTCTACTCCAGATAACACCAGGTAACCCTGCTAGTTTTAAATATTTTTGACATTTGAGGAAATATTGAAAGGTAAATCAGAGAATTACATTTACATTTGTAATTTTTAATCCATAACTTTATAATTAATAAGAGGCGTAGGACCTGATTTCCAATGCCGATATATTTAAGTTTACCCGGCGTCAGCCGGACTCCTAATTCCTGATAACTACGTAAAACATAGAAAAAGGAAGTATTTTTTAAAAATATCGCTTAATATTGTAATGTGAAATGCAAATTTTGACAAAAATAGGAGAAAAAATAAATACGACCGTGTCGAGGATCGAATTTACCATCTTTTGCCTCCAAGTGAATGGACGAAAACGAATTGGCTACCGCAGCAAGTCAAAGTATATGAAATTGTTTTAAAAAGTCGACCGATCAATTTTATGTCCTATTTTTATCTTATTTTATCTAGTAAAAATTAGGCCAGACTGTCCAAAGTTGGTTTATGCGTATTGTAATACTTTTCTGCCTGTCTATATATCCTTCACTGTGTCTGTCTATATCTCTTTCTCTATCCCCCTCTCTCTATATCTCTATATCTTTCTTTATATCTCTCCCCTTTCTCTCCTTTTTAAGAATGCTATGTATTTTGATAACGAAAGGGAAACAATCAAGTGTAAACTCATTCAGAGTTTTCTCCCTTGAACTTTTACATAACAGCCTCTATTGGTAGCAGCTTTGAACAATGTCCCGCTTGAAAACACCTAAAAAGCTCCTGAAATTTGGTCGCACCGTCTACGTCATTGTGCAGCTGCTCATGGAAAGCACATCGAATATCTCATGCAACATTTGTGTTTTGCCACTCAAATACAAAAAAAATATGTGCTTTTGAAATTATCGTTTGCGAAAATGAAATTTGGCTCTAAAAGTGTGTTGACCCCTCAACTAAATCAATTGATAATGCACCAGCACAATTACATAATCGTTTCAGAACGAGAATCAGATTGCACATTTGATCTGACACGTGTGTTTCTCTTCTGTTTTAATAAAGATTTTGTTATCAAAAACTGTTTTCTATTTCAATTAATTACGAATGTATAGGGTAAATTAGTTGCGCTAAGTTTCCAGTTTTGTTATGGAACACACTGTAGAAAAAGAGGTGAATTTCTTTGATATTCTTGTGTTAAAGTTAACCGTAAACAAAAGCATGGAAGCTTTTATATTGGAAATTCGTTTTTATCGGTTGAATGTGAAGCGAGTAATAAGAATCTGCAGTCAACACAAGTGGAAAGATGAGAGATGCATCTCAATGTCTACAAATGCGTTATTATAATTTGCTGATCGATATTACCAAAACAAAACGAATGAAAAGATCAAATTGACGACATCGGATACAAAATGGCGGTGAAAGAGTTAATATAACACAAAAATGACTAATGTTGAATATGAGGCGTTGTTGAGTCGAGTGTCAGCCTCGATTACGTCTCACGGAGTTGGATCAACTCGGAAATGAGGGGAAGACATATTGAAAACATCAAAAAAAACCTCATTTTGATTTTGATTTTCGGTGTTTCTGCAAAATCCTTCAATCGTTCAAAAAACGAATCAAAATTGCGACATTTGTTAAGAATGAACACGGAATTAGGTCGACATTATTCTCTCTGTCGATAAAATTGCCTGTTTGTTTACCTAGTTCAATTATATTCTATATAGATTCAGGTAAACACTCGCAAAACTAACGAAGCCTTTTATTAATACAAGATTAAGAACTGCTTAATTTATCACTATAATATATATATATATATAATATATATATATATATATATATATATAACTACAGTATGTACAGGGTGACTCCCTCCCCCCCCCCCCAAAAAAAAAGATGCCACACATAGAATTGCTAATACAATTCATAAGCCTTAACCATATTTGGTATAAATTAACTACACTCTATATCTCACTTGTCCACCAAGTTTCAATCATGAATATCCAACAGTTTTTATCGCCATTCGATGATATGCGAGAATTTTTTATTATCATCTTATCATTAAGATGTGTTATTCTGAATGTACTTAACTTATCAGATGTTTAGATGTGGGGTATATCAAATATGATATAAATCAATACAATCTACAGACTATTCCTGAACTGAAGAAGCTTATCACAGCCCAAATAGAGGCAGTGCCAAGTAAAACGTGTTTCAGAGTGGTTGATAATTTAGTACGTTGTATCCAGGTGTGCTTATAATAATGGCGACAAAACAAAGACTGTTGGGAATTCAAGACTGAAACTAGGTCGGAATTGCAATCATATCTACAATCGTGCGGCATGAAAAGAAACTGGAATCTTAGGAAGATCGCCAACATCCCAGTAATCATAGGAACTACCGGGCTCATGAAAAAGAATTTCAAAACTTGTCTTGCGAATATACCCGGTGAACTATTGACACAAATGACACAGCCTTAGACACAAACAAAACCAAAATGTTCAGATGAACAGCCACAATATGAACACATAGACAATTTCTCAACGGTTTGTCCTTTCCTTGCTATGCGGTTGACCTTTCGCTTTCTTTACAGATTATTTATACATTTTCGTGATCTTCCAAGATGCTTGATTCCCGTGTGTTTCTCTTGAAATTGGGTGACTCAAAAATAATCCATCTCTAAAAATCGTTAATAAAATGCACATTTTTTAAAAAATTCAGCTAAATTTGATACAAATAAACTTCACTTTATGCCAGACTTGTTCGCCAAGTTTCAGGCATGAATGTCTAACAGTCTTTGTTTTCTCATATTCGTCAGACAAGTTTTGAAATTCTTTTTCATTGAATTGAAATCAACGTAGGAGAGACTACACCCATATTCTTAATGTTTGTGTTGTTTAAGGGGGGGTGCATTTGTTTTTGTAGCCTTTTCTTCACGTAAGTTTATTTCCATGCACTCCGAAATTGACAGACGTTTATCGGAACTTTCAATTTTTCAAATATTCTCAACGGTTTTTTAAAATGTCTTAAACGGTTTTTTCATCTGTTTTTCATCTGTTTTTCTTCTAGAGTTTTTTCTTCTGTGTTTTTTCTCCCTTTCTTTGGATATCATATGTTGTTTCTACGACTTCACTATATATTTCCGTCATTCCCTACAAATTGACAGACGGACTACCGAACTATAATTTTTGTCCAATCTGCCAAGAAACACGTGTAGGAATACAAATATATTAATATGGAAAATTAGGGGTTTTTTTTGTAGGTAAGATGAAAATGGGAATCGTAAATGTCCACCGAAGTGCGGAAATAAAGAATTGAAGGAACTAATGAAAATTATGATTTTGAATTGCACTTCTGTCTTTTTAATTGAATCAATATAATATATATATATATATATATATATATATATATATATATATATATATATATATATATATATATATATATATATATGGGAAAATGAACAAGGAAAACCAAAAAATGGATGTTTTTTATGTGTACATCAACGTTTCGTCTTTATTTATAAGACTTCATCAGGATGATGATATAGAGAAAAAATGTCATGCAAGTACAGATACATGTAGGGTAGACATATTGGGAGGAAAAATAAAATGAAATAATGGCCACTACTGGGTGGACGTCCGTACTTGTTGGAGAATAAAAATGAATGTTGAAAAAAAAAAATGAGTGGGGAAAAAATGGAAGGATGGGGTGAGCAAGGACTACTGTGGCTGGTGGTAAGAGAAAGCGGTGGGGGATGAACGGGGGTAAAGTGGATGGCAGAGAGGGAGTGGAGCAAGAGTGGGAGGAAGGTGTTTGACCAGATGGCTGCGGTCGAGAATGAAGGGGAAAAGTAAGATGGAATGTTTGTGTATGAGGGTGTGTGCAGGGAGAATAGGATGGGTAGAGAGGGAGGGGGGGCTGTGATTTTGGTGGATGGGCGAAAGTTATGGTCTTAGAGAGCGTTTTGAGAAAATGAAGGAATTTAAGAAAGGGGTATGGGAGAAAATAGTTGAGAGGGAGAGAGGGAGGATTTGTTGTGATAGGGTGTGAAATATTTGAAATATTTGGAAAATGATAGCAATGAGTGAGAGATTAGAGGGGTGGAGGAGGGCGGTGATTGAAAGGGTGGGTATGGAATATTTGAAATATTTGGAACATGAGAAAGTTTATTTGGACTGCAGTGTTAAAAATATGAGGGTAAAACGGAAAAAGTAAGGCGAAAAGAAGATTCAAGGAGAAAAAGGAAGGGTGTGAGTAAATGGAAGAGTGTTATAAAGGTTAGAGATGAAAATAAAAGTTATCTATGATCAGGTGGTGTTTGACCAGATGGCTGCGGTCAAGAATGAAGGGGAAATCAAGCAACGAAATAGTTTCTTTAACCTATCACCCTTAATAAGCAAGATCATCCTCACAGAACAAAGACTCTTGCCTAATCATAGATAACTTTTATTTTCATCTCTAACCTTTATGACACTCTTCCATTTACTCACACCCTTCCTTTTTCTCCTTGAATCTTCACTTTCGCCTTACTTTTTCCGTTTTTCCCTCACATTTTTAACACTGCAGTCCAAATAAACTTTCTCATGTTCCAAATATTTCAAATATTCCATACCCACCCTTTCAATCACCGCCCTCCTCCACCCCTCCAATCCCTCACTCATTGCTATCATTTTCCAAATATTTCAAATATTTCACACCCTATCACAACAAATCCTCCCTCTCTCCCTCTCAACTATTTTCTCCCATACCCCTTTCTTAAATTCCCTCATTTTCTCAAAACGCTCTCTAAGACCATAACTTTCGCCCATCCACCAAAATCACAGCCCCCTCCCTCTCTACCCATCCTCCTCTCCCTGCACACCCCCCCCCCCATACACAAACATTCCAACTTACTTTTCCCCTTCATTCTCGACCGCAGCCATCTGGTCAAACACCTCCCTCCCCCCTCTTCCTCCATTCCCTCTCTGCCATCCACTTTACCCCCGTTCATCCCCCACCTCTTTCTCTTACCACCAGCCACAGTAGTCCTTGCTCACCCCATCCTTCCATTTTTTCCCCACTCATTTTTTTTTCAACATTCATTTTTATTCTCCAACAAGTACGGACGTCCACCCAGTAGTGGCCATTATTTCATTTTATTTTTCCTCCCAATATGTCTACCCTACATGTATCTGTACTTGCATGACATTTTTCTCTATATCATCATCCTGATGAAGTCTTATAAATAAAGACGAAACGTTGATGTACACATAAAAAAACATCCATTTTTTGGTTTTCCTTGTTCATTTTCCCATCACGTCGGATTACCTTCATCCTTCTCTTCCCATATATATATATATATATATATATATATATATATATATATATATATATATATATATGTGTGTGTGTGTGTGTGTGTGTGTGTGTGTGTGTGTGTTTATGAATTCGGAAAGAAATCTGTTACTTCATAATAAAAAATCAACGGTTTTCCCTTTTGCTTTAGATCAACAGAGACGATAATAATAATTTATATATGAAAATTTAAATTATATTTTAGTTACAAATCTACATAACTAGTGAGAGCGAATACTGGCAAAGCATAATTGTTTTCGTCGTTTTCGACAGAGGGTATAAACTAGTATTATATGAATGGAGCAAATAGTTTTATAGATGCGACCTCGCAGGTCTATTACGGTGTGTGTCCGTCAGTCGGTTTGTTATTCTTCAGTTTCATCGTAAAACTCACGGAAACAATTAGTTTTATTTTACTATGTTCTAAGAAAACTATAAAAAATAAAATGTGACCCGTTGAATCAGCCATTGAGCACAGGTTTTATTAGATGAATCCAGAAAAAATAGTTCGTAAAGCAAGTTAATTAAAAAAATAAAATGGCAGAATTCCAAATTAGTTTTTCTGTTCGCTGTACCCCCTTTCTCTCTATTGTTCTCCCTCTTTTTCTTACTCTCCTTCTATCTTTCTCTTCATCCCTTTTTCTCTACAGCGAGTGGTTAATTAGTATTAATAATTGTTGTGATATTCCCTATTGTTTATGATGGATAATTCTTAATTTTTTAATGGTTGTATAGTTAGTTTTATTACATTTGAAAGAGAGAGAGAGAGAGAGAGAGAGAGTCAAACAGACAGACAATAGCGAAAGTTTATATACACTATATAAAATAAGAGCAACGGTTAAAACCAAATACAGTAAGAGAGGGCGAGAGTAATAGACAGAAACTTAGTATGAAATTGGTAACTTAGTGAGTAAATGGCAAATTACGGCTAATTAGAACAATGAAAATACATTTTTTAAGCATGGCTAAATCGTAAAACCGAGGAATATTTTCACGGGTACTTTGTGTGATTAAAATATATTTTTTTTAACTTTGCGAAAAAAACGGTGATTAACTCAACTTTATTTTGTCTCGGAATTTTTTAGATGAGGATTAATAATTTGTGTTATTTCGATTATTCGTACTCGAAAAACTTTATTGAGAATTCAGGAATCTGTAGGGAATATTTTCACGGATGACGCTGTTCTTGAAGAGAAATAGACTTTGACATTTATTGGTATTTCTTTCTCATCAAATCTTTTTGGGGAGTTCATACATTAGATCCTTTGCCCATTTTGCTTCTCGTAAAGTCGGTTCTCTCTATCGCTTCAAACACTTTCTCACACGTGAGACTATTCTCTATCTCTACAAATCTACTATCAAACAATGTATTGAGTACTGTTGTCATGTTTGGGCTGGTGAATCTGTCTCATTTAAAAGTTCTTGATTAGGTGCAGAAACGTATTTGTAATTTGATTGGCCCTTCTCTGCACCCACTCTTTCTCACAGACGTGATATTGCTAGTTTAAGTACTATTATGGGATGTGTTCTTCAGAATTGTCTAATCTATTACCTGATTCCTTTGTTCCAATCGTATGACTCGTTGGTCTAGTGGTCTTCACAAATTCGCTGTTTTGATACCTCGATATAATACAGCTTCTTTTTCTAGTAGCTTCATCTCAAGAACTGCAGACTTGTGAAACTCTCCTCCTGCTTATTGTTTTCCTACTACCTATAGCGTTGGCCATTTCAAGACTAAGGACAATAGGCATCTCCTGGATTTGCAATAACTATATTTCGTTCTTGTAAGATCCTTACATCAAGTGGCTCAATGCCATGTCTGGAGCGATTTCCATAAAAAAAACAGGATAAGAATTAAAAAAACTGGTATTATTTCGGAGTTTTCTTCCTAGACTATTTTCACACCCAAGGCTTGGGAGTCTAGTGTATCCTGCTATTTAATCCATAACTAGAGGGAGAACATATGGCTTAATATTATTAATAAAAGTGATTCAGTAGAGGTGGGGGAAATCGAACACGGGATGTCTAGCCAACAGTCCGCGACTATAACCATAGAACACCGCATTTTACATAACTACTTGTAACAACGAAAGAAAGACCAGAGAAGCCACTCCTCTTTAAGATATAAAAACAAGCATGTTAATATGTAGCCATGCTGGTTATCACAATTATCTTTGTCATTAAGCAAATGAGGGATGGTTCATATATTTCCATATGTGATGTATTGTGAATAATTTGCAATTAAATATCTCTTTAAAATACTAAAAAGTAAATGAGTTATAATTCGAGCTTTACTTGTTTGTCGATAACTCAATTGGATATGTTGTTGGAAAACAAATGAACCCAGAAACAAATCGAGAACACGCTAGTGAAAACAAGCAATTACTCTCAATTAAAGTCCGGATAATCAAAAAAACAAACAGGGGACTAAACATATGTTCAGTACCCCAATTATATTAGCATGCAAAAGATTGAAAATAGCACCGTATCTAACACCATTTAAACACCTCACAAACGTAAATAAAACACGGATTTTAAAATTAAATTCATCTAGTTTTCTATTAAAATGTAAAACAACAATTCATTGTTAACACACTACTCAATATATTCTCAGCTTGAAAAACACATCCATATGGTTTATATAAAGTAGTAACATTTATATGGCACAATTTTAGCCCAATTACAAATTACAGTTATTTAAGTGAAGCTACTGTTGCAAATTTTCAAAACAATGGAAAAATATGAATTTTGCGCATTGCTTTCTGGGGGGAACATACTGAGGCATATTTTGGGGACAAACACAAGTCTTTCTTAAAAAAAATAACTGGAATCGTTAGAGAAACGTTGGATTATGTGTAAGCCCTTAAAAAGGGAGGGCCTGTGGACGAGTGGTTATAGCACTTGTATTTGGGATGGACGACCCGGGTTCAATCCCACTCACGGCATGAAAACTCCCTCTGTCCACCCAGTAGTAAATGGGTACCTGACTAAAACTCAGGGAAGGTTCAAGGAGAGGGATGGGCTCCACCTTCCATATGCTGTGCCCTAGACACGGTGATTCTTAACAAATCACCGCCGCTACGGCCATGCGCAGTGTGCGATGTCGGCAACGACACTCGTGCGCGTCCAGGCTATGCGACCTTTACCATAAAACGAGATTACGTTTATGAATAAAGTCGAATTTTGCCTAAAACTTTATTTTTATTAGTCAGCCCGGAACTTGATGTGTTAAGTGTTTCACTTCAGTATATTCACGAGTATTTATGATTAAACTCGGGCCCATACAATACGATTCAACTGGAAAAACACACACACAATAAGACATCTTTAAAAACTAGCTGAAAACAAATAAGCTATAATTTACTAGCGGAATCCATACACGTGCGTTTCGCGAGAAAAATTAAAACCCCAAAAAACTCCTGCTTCCACATCTGAACACTATATGATTTTTAACGTATTTATAAGTATTACTTTTAGTGTTTTAAATTATTAAATTTATAAATAACTAGTGCGACCACGTGAAAATTCCACGGCGCTTTCTACATCAGTCTGTATATATTACAGTTAATAATAATATTCTGTTTTTAAAAAATAAATATCTGTCAGGGTCAAGTATGCTATTAAGATAAATTAATATACAAAAAATATTATTAAGAAAAATATTAGTATTTCTTTTTCGGAAAGAATAATTGACATTGTCAGCTGAATAGTCTTTAGATAAATAAAACAGATATATCTCTTCTTTATTTATTTTAAATTGTAACAATTTAATTATTCATAAAAACAATTCATATTCTCTGTCTTCTTATCAGAAAAATAATTGTCAGTTTAAAATTCTTCAGGTCAATCAGACGAATACCACATTTTGAAATGTATTTATTTAGAATTTATAGTTTTAGTCGACGGGACGACATAATTTGATTTTGGAACAGTTCATTTTAAAATGGGTATAGTCGGGATTTTTTTTTTTACCTTAGCGACATCAAATTAATCACCAATCTTGGTAATTGAACGATCTTATTCTTTAATTTGTGTGAAAGGGGATAACGTACGTACGAACATGAAATGGCTTAGCGTATTATATATAAATAATAATGATCATTTAAACGACCGTATTATTTTATAACTAAGAAAGAGCATTCACGCAACAATGTACTTACGTCGACTAAACTTTAGAGATGAGATATGGGGTATTGTTAACAATTTTCAAATAACTAAAAACGGGGTGAAATAACAACAAATAGTCAACAAATAACTGTTAGCATCGCCAATAAAAGTTACTTTTCTACCTACCTGGATCATTTTTTTGTGTTTTTAATTATTTTAAAATTATTTTTGTTGCATGTTAAAATTTCAATCCGTATACGATTTTTTTAAAATTGCTAAGACAAGATGGCGACCACGCTTTCCCAAAATAACCGAAGATGAGAGTAAAACTTCGTATGTCGTCTTCTCTTTCAAAAAAAAAAAGATGAAAACAACGAATTGGAAAGAGAAAAAAGAAGAAAAAAAGATTATTGGAAAGGGAGGACGACGAAAAAAATTGACACGCATCTTTGGTTATTTTCGGAAAGCGTGGTCGGCCATCTTGTCTCAACAAGTTCCAAAGTTCGTATGCGGATTGAAATTTTAACATGCAATGAAAATCACTTTAAAATACTTAAAATGCAAAATAATAATCAAGCTAGGTAGAAAAGTAAGTTTTATTCGCTTTGGTAACACTTATGTGTTCTTCTTCATTGCGTGTCTTTGAAGTATGTGGTCATACAAGTTTCCCACTTTTTGACGCAGTCCTTTACATTATTGTTGTACCTTGCAAGATCTTTCAAGCTGCGCGAGTTGGTTCAGTAAAGGACACACAAGGCAGTGTTGCATCGTATGGTCCTCCTTTTAACATTCGCAGATGGTTGGGTCAGTTTTGTAACCACATCTAATTATAGCAACTTTTGATCGCCCCATTCCCGTTCTTAGGCGACTGAGCCGGGAGGGAGGACCTCAGAAGGGGGATTTCCATGTCAATAGGACGGGGGGATTCTTGAACCGTTTGTTGACTATTTGTGTTTTTTACCCTTTTTTTGTTATGTGGAAATTGTTAACAATACCCGAGATATGTATTACTTTACTTTATATATGCTCTATTGAAAAGGTAGAATATTGCTATTCGCATCCAATAAGTATGTTTAGTGTGATGTGATGTGTAGAGGGGATTTTTGTACCTGCATGAGTATGTGTTTATGTGTGCGCATGTATATGCGTATGTAAAGAAGCCCATGCAACTAGGACTCATTAGCGAATATTACTTTTAACTGCTCGGCCATTTCTGTTACGAATTCACTACACGCACAGTTGTCAACAGCAAAATCTGATAGATATCGATTATCTCCCTTTTTTTCTTAAAGGCGAGACGTTATGAAGGATCGTCTCCACTAAATGCGTACTTCTCTCTCCCTTCCTCTCTCTTTCCTCTCCCATTTATTTTTTTGTTCTTTCCTAAATGCTTCCTTCCCTTCTGCCTTTACTCCTTTCTTTCTTTTCTTTCTAATCTTCATTCCCTTTCTTCATTCTGTTTCACTTTCTGACTCCCTATAATTACTAATTTCCTTTTCTTCTACATTTATCTCTTTCTTTTCTTCTTCTTTTCATCATTCGTCCCTTTCGTTCCTTCTGTTTTCATTTGTTTCATTTCTTTTTTATTTATATCTTTATTTCCTGTTTTCACTATTACTTTTTTCCTTCATTTTCCTTCCACATTCCTTCCCTTTCCTTGTTTTCATTTCTTTCAGTTTTATTTTCTTATTTCTCCATTTTTCACTTTCTTTCTATCTCTCCTTCCTTAATCATCTCCTTTCCCCCTCCTTTCCCCCCTTTCTGTCGCCCTTCTTTTCCCCTTTCTTCCATGCATTATATCCCTTTCTTATGCATTCCTCTCCTACTTTCCATTCCTTCCTTTCTTTTCTTTTATTATCAGTCCTTCTCCCTTCCTTTCGTCTCTTTCTTTTTACTTTCCTTCGTTAACTATTTCTCTTTCCTTATTTTTCACTCTTTCTTCTCCCGCCTTAATTTATTCATTTCCTTCTTTGTTTCCAGCTAACCTCCCCAATTTTACCTTATTTCCTTTCCTTTATTTTTATGTCCTCCTTTCTTATTTCCGTCCCTCTCTTTTTTCGTTGCTTTCCTTCCTTCCTTTCTTATTTCCCTTACCTTTCTATATACCCAATTTCTTACCCCCTTCCCCTATTCATTACTTCCCTTTTTTCTTTCCTACTTTCCTCCCCTACTTTCACTCCCTTCCTATCTTTAGTTTTGTTTATTTCATTCTCTCTATATTCTTTCTCTTTCTTCATTGCTTTCATTCGTTTTTTTTAATTATTTTCCTTTCCCACTACTATATGCTCCCTTTGTTCTTGCCGTCTTTCATTTATTTATTTACTTCTTTTTTTCCTGCTCTTGTTCCCTATTCTCCTATCCACCCTTTTCTTCTTTATTTGTTTTCTTCCTTCTTCCTATCTTCTCTTTCTTCCATCTTTTCTACCTCACTTCTGTAATCTTTTATTTTCTTCTTCTTGTTTTCTTTCCTCGTCTTTCCTCTTTTCCATTTTCTTCCAATTTTTTTTGTTTGTTTGTTGGTTTTTCTTCTGCAAAACTCTCTTCAACATAGATCCATCATTATTCTTACAATGCTGATTGGATCGAACAAGGAAGAATACAGTTTCCATTTATGTGTGCAGTTTTCTACTTCGAAACGACGTCGCTATAAATCAATATGGTATCGCCTGGCTTTCCTATAAACGCTGGCTTTTAAGAATTGGTTTTAGTTTTAAGAAAAAGTTCTTCACATGTTGGGCTTTTTCTAGATATCAGTCATTAACAATAAGAAAACAATTCTCAATTCATTACATCTTTTAGAAAAGGAATTAAAAAACAAAACACAATTCAATGATGAATTCTGAATTTAACAAGGAATTTAACTCTAAATTTAAATGTAAAATAGGTCGTGGCGTGAGGAATACGGGGTAAGCCGGGGAGTACGAGTGTCGCACGAGTTCTCACAGTTACCTTGTCAATAGTTCTGCGCCGACATTATGAATTTAAAAACTTGCAAAACTCCGGTATTGACGCCGCTGTTCTGAAACTTTGAGCTAAACGTTTTTCGGCATTACTTCTCTGCTGTATCATAGAAACTATTATCTTAATTTTAGGGTAAAAAGGACGAGTCTGCAAGCTGAAAGGAATGACTGAAACATGAATTGAACAAGACGTTTTTGTCTTAAAAATATAATTTATTCTTACACCAGTCACTGCTGTTAAACCACTTCATCAGTCAAATGCCGCTACATTATTCTAACACCGTCACAGTAGCCAGCAAAACTCTCCGTGTGTCGTCGTCGTCTGTCAGCTGGAAAGAAACCATCCCGATCAGTCAATTCTATACCGCAATCCGCACACGCCGAATGTGTACACATGTCAAAGTTCTGTATATCAAGCCTCGCTCGTGGAAGAAAAGCTGTCAACGCGTCAAGTGCAGCGGCTCATCTGTGTTGACCTCGATGCATTCGCCCATAGCGGTGAATTTAAAATAGAGCCGACGCTTCTATTTGACTTAATGACTCATTGTGCCACGCAAACTTTTATTATGTCATCGTGAATATAAGACATGCGTTTATGGACATATTCCTTTAGCAGGCAATATACAGAGTCACCTAAAACATTACAGTCATTAAATCGTTAATAAAATTGACAACTATTTCTGCAGTCCAATTATATTTTGTACAATTAAATTTCAGTCTATTTCTAAATTGTTCACCAAGTTTCAGTCGTGAATGTTTAACAATCTTAGTTTTACCGGCGTTCAATAATAAGCCCACCTGGGTACGATGGGGAAAAAATTGTTAATAACTCTGACATGCTCCTCTCTTAGCACTGCCCTGACTTTCGCTGTGATAGCCCTCTTCAGTTCAAGTGTCGTCTCAAGATTGTTTTGATAGACATTATCTTTGAAATGATCCCACAAATACAAACCTGGAAGGTTATGGGGCGATAAGCGTGAAATCCATTAAGGATCACGCCTCCTACTGATGAGATTATCACCAGTGTCCCTGTATGTCATTGAGCTGCGATACGACAGAGACTGTTCGACATACATGACTTCAAATTAGTGGAAAAATCAGACATAAGCCGTGGGTAGAATTGTGGATGTTTTAATGATGGGTGGGATTGTGGATGTTTTAATGATATCATGGGTGGGATTGTGAATGTGTTTAATGATTTCATGGGTGGAATTGTGGATGTTTTAAGTATATCATGGGTGGGATTGTGCATGGGTTTAATGATTCCATGGGTGGAATTGTGGATGTTTTAATGATATCATGGTGGGATTGTGAATGTGTTTAATGATTTCATGGGTGGAATTGTGGATGTTTTAATGATATCATGGGTGGGATTGTGCATGGGTTTAATGATTTCATGGGTGGAATTGTGGATGTTTTAATGATATCATGAGTGGGATTGTGCATGGGTTTAATGATTTCATGGGTGGAATTGTGGATGTTTTAATGATATCATGGGTGGGATTGTGCATGGGTTTAATGATTTCATGGGTGGAATTGTGGATGTTTTAATGATATCATGGGTGGGATTGTGCATGGGTTTAATGATTTCATGGGTGGAATTGTGGATGTTTTAATGATATCATGGGTGGGATTGTGTATGTGTTTAATGATTCCATTGGTGGAATTGTGAATGTTTTAATGATATCATGGGTGGGATTGTGAATGTGTTTAATTATTTCATGGGTAGGATTGTGGGATTGTGAGGAATTTTGTATGTAACTAACATTATGTGATCTTTTGTGTAGTATTTTATTAAGTTCAGCCATTTTTACTAATTCTAAAAAAATATTTACACGGGCGATATTTTCGTTATTTATTAAAAACAAAACAAAATAAGAACGGACCAATATTTATGATGTGCCCATTCAAGTTTCAGTTATAAATGGCCAACAGTCTTTGTTTTATTGCCGCTCACTGATATACGGGGACACTTTAGTGCTCGTCTCAGTTGGTGCGATCATGAATGAACTGAAGATTTTTATCTGTGGGCTTATCTCAAATATAATATCTATCTATTGACATAATTTCCAGACTATTCCTGAACTGAGGAGAGCCACTACAGTCAACATTGGGACAGTGCCAAAATAAGAATGTGTCAGAGTTATTGACAATATTGCACGTCGTATTCAAGTGTGCTTATCATTGAATGACGATAAAACAAAAAACTGGAAATTCATGACTGAAATTTGGTTGACCAGTAGGAGGTGTTATCCTGAATGGACACTACACATTCACCAAACCTTAACTCTCAATATTTTTATCTGTGGGGTAATCTCAAAGATAATATCAATCAAAAAAATATCAGACAAATCCTGAACTAAAAGGGGTCATTACAACCCAAATTACAACGAGGGGAATGTGTCAGAAGTATCAACAATTTTGCACGTAATATGTAAGTATGCTTATCATTGAACGGCGATAAAACAAATACTGTTGGATATTTATTACTGAATCTAGATGGGCAAGTCAAGCATAGACTGCAGTTTATTTATATCAAAAATATGTTTGGATTGCAGAAAGGATTGCTAATGTTATTTATGATTTCATTGGTGACATTTTTGTGTGTCGCTCTACAAAATAGGAGGGAATTGAGAAACTACAGATGTTTACTTACTCCAGGTTAATGAATACCGGGCGTGGACTGAGATGGTTGGTCTCAGATAACTTTACACCCACAGCTACTCATTTTGTGGGGTCATATATGCCGAAAGAGACAGTCTTCTCTTCCTAACGTGTGACGTCACAGTCAAATCATGAGGCTGTCCGTCATTTCCTTATAATATAACACTTCGATATATATATATATATATATATATATATATATATATATATAGAGAGAGAGAGAGAGAGAGAGAGAGAGATAGAAGAAAAAAGAGTGATAAATATGCGACGATTGTCCAAATTTATTTCAAATTTCAATTGTTCAATGCAATGGGCATTCAGTAATAAACTAGTGTTTATTATTATTTCCTTAAGCCAAGGCTTTTCAAAGATCGAAATCTTATCATCAGAGGAGAAATACAGATGGATAAGTTGGCTTTCGAAAAAAACAAAGTTCAAATATTTTAAAAATATGAAAATTATTATTAAAAATTATTAAAATAATTTTTGTTAAAAAAACGTATTGAATGAAAAGAAAGGTTCCGTGAAAAAGATATGCAAATTGTCCGGGTGGTAAATTTCCGTTGAAAAGAAGTCCGGTGAAATTGTAGAATGTGAAGAAAAACTCTTTGCGTGGGAGCAGATTGGAGAAAGTGCTCAAAATGTAGGTAAGTCCAGATGCACTTAAAGGAGGTTGAGAAGAGGAAAACAGGCCATTTTTTTAATGTACTTCCAGGGCCAAGTAAAACAGAAGAATCTCATACAAGGTTTAAATCCGAATGAGACAAAAAGGCAAAATTGTTTAAGATTTGGGGCTAGGGGGGGTTATGAGGTACGGGATTGTTTAAAAAGCCGCTTTGTGAATTGTGGGGAAAAGGAAAAGGAAGAAGGGTTAGTATGGGGATGTAGTTAAAGTGACAGGTAGGTTAAGGGTGTGGGCGAGCGGTAGGATGTAGGTTTTGGGGGGTGGGGTTAATCTTCAGTGGGAAGTGGGTATAGAAATTGTGTATTCTAAAAATAGAAATCAAAAGAGTGAGCTTCTAACATTTCAGGCAGCTAAGAGCAAATTTAATTGTAGTTACCAGTTATGGTTTCTGGGGGTTTAAAAAGGTTAAAGTAGAATTAGTTAAAAGCATGGTAAAATAAATAGAGGAATGTGAGAAAATGAATGATTTAAATTAAAAAATTAAAAATTAAAATTTAAAAGAAGCTAGGGAATAGTTAATTAAAAAAATTTTTTTAATTTATTTATTTTTAATTTAAAAACCAAATTAAGGGTTAGATGAATAATTAGGAGGGACATTAAATGACCAAGGAGACAAGAGGGGGAAATAAATTAATGGGAAAAGAGTTAGTGAAATAAAAGATCAAGTCTGTTCTACTCGGTTATATTGAAATTTAGGAGAGGGGAACAGTGTAAGGGATAAGGATAGATTGTTTGAAACAATTTGTTTCGATTACTTGTAATAGGGGGTGGAATTGGGTTGGTTCAATCAAAAACTTGAGTGCAATGTCAATTTTATAATCTATGGTTTAAATGGTGAGTGAGTCGTAACAGGGTAACAATTAACAATTACAGTTTAAATTTAATTAGATATATATATATATATATATATATATATACATATATATATATATATATATATATATATATGATTATTTTTATTTATACAAACATGTACAAATCTGCGACACTGGCATGTTTATGTTATCGATCAACAGCTGTTATAAACTGGGATATCATCAGGCAGAGTTAGAATCCGCTCTTTACTTCAGATCATATTTGGGAAGAATGAAATGGGGAAGAAAAGAACAGAAAAAGAAAAGAAAGTAAAAGGAAATTTAAAATTTTGAAAGTCACGTGGTTAAATTTAAGACCGTTGAGAATCAAATATAAAATGAAATTAAATAAAATGAAATAGAGTAAAATAAAATATAAAATAAAATATAAAAATATAAATTATAAATTCATTGAGGATAGGGGAGTGGGTCGGAGAGAGGCGATAGGGAGAAAATTAAAAAGAAAAAGGGTGAAGGGAAGAGGATGTAAAAAAAAACACACAACTAATATATATATATATATATATATATATATATATATATATATATATATAAATAAAAAATATGTTTCCTGTTCCACAAAAATTAGCGCGTAAAATAATGCTGTACGAATATATGTACAGTATGTAGGAGAATTGAGAAAACAAATAGCAAGTCATACAACTCTCGCCTTACATCTATTTCCATAACGAGACGTTTTCTTTCTTATTTTTTTTCTGCTTTCTATACAGATTCATACGTAGTTTGCTTTCTTTTGTTCTTTTTTTAAATTTTCCAGTTTGAGACATTTTCTTTCTCTCGTTTTTATTTCTTTTTTAACTTCACTGATTGAGACGTTATGTTATCTAAAAATGAGTATTGGTGCGAACTCTGGCGAAGGATAATTTTTCCAGTCACTTTCGACGGAAGCTGTATACTCGTATTGGTTAATAAAGAAAGGCTGAAGGATACAAACGGCTTTTATTGGCTGAAGTTTAACAGAGTGCATAACGGTGTTCCTTTCTATGGTCGGTACTCTGGCTCCCTTGTGGTCTGGGGTTGACCGTATAGTCTCTATCCAGTCGATGGTCAAAAATTATGGATCGACAAAAATCCTATTTCAAATTTAAGTGTGACGGATAAACGAAAATGCTATTATAACAAAAGCGTGACAGATTGACGCAGGTACTGTTTCGGATATAAGACCATTGCAAATGTTATTTCATTCTTAATCATGATATATTCATTCTGTGCGTAAAGCTACGAAAATGCTATTTGAAACTGCTGTGTGGCAGACCAACACAAATACTATTTAAATTCTCAGCGAGACGAACTATGGGAGTATAACATTTTTCAGTTCCCCCCCCCCCCCGCCTCTAAAAAGCAACGAAATTGTAAAATACCAAGTCACGTGACCTGGCTTCAAGTATATCCGGAGGCAAAATAACTTTTATCCACCAGAAACAAATTCACCTCTGCGATCCGATCGTATCTTATAAAACATTTTTTTTAGATAAGCCACACAAATATTTTCATAGTCATACGAACAGGTCTGTAAAAAAATACAAGAGACGACAAACTGTCCGCAACTCCTGTTGCTATTTCTTTCAAACAAAAACATCTTTTCCACTGACACCTGAACACTGTAAGCTCATAACATATTGTTCTGACTTTTGAAAATACAATTAGATTTCACACACGCATAAATTTCATAAAGACACATAAAAGTAATCCCCATTGTTGAAATATATATTTTATTAAAGGGTTGAAAGAAACATGTATTATTTAGATTATTCGGACTATTTTTCTCATCATCTTACAACGTTTTGGTCGATGTAACCTCCAACCCTTTTCAGGTGCATCTTGACGAACTAGGGAATCTTTATGTCAAATTCGGGAACATGTACGGAATTTCGAACGAAATACTCACTTTAATTCACGGCGGAGGCTTGCTCTCGCCCTGTCAGCCATGATCTGGTAGAAGTCTTAAGTAATTAGTAATTGTATTCTTAGTATCGGCCGCACTAAGGATTGAACCTTCAAAAAACTGCCAATTAGAACTGATTATTATTTAGCCGCAGGGAATTGCGGACAATTCTAGTATGAATTTTAGGAACCTTAAACCTATTCTTGATTTAGGTATGTAGTCTTATAACTTATTACTACTTATTACTATATATTACTACACACACACACACACACACACACACACACACACACACACACACATATATATATATATATATATATATATATATATATATTAGTGGTATTCAAACTTATTATTGATAATCCCATATTGTATTAAATTTTATACTAGGTCTATTTAGGATGTCATTGCGATCCCACATATGCGCTTATACCTTTAATAAAAATGATCAATCCTTAATTCAAAACTTCCCAAGCATAAAAGAGTCATATTATTCAAAAATTGAAAGAGACGTTCATTTAGTAACTGTATAAAGTTTCATGTGCTGACAGTAACAAATAAATTGTTTAGTACCTCTGCCACAAAAGTTATGTTTTCAGTCGAGTTTGTTGTTTTTTTTACTATGTTTTTTTTTTACATCGCTTAGCCAATCGTCACCAAACTTGGTCAAAATATCGGCCATAATCTAACTTAGAACTGATAAAATTTGGGGACATCTAGATCAAAGGTCAAGGGCAAAGTATCGTAAAAAGTGAAAGTTACACTTTTGGCAATGACTTCGGTTCTGTCCATCGTAACAACTCGCTACTTGGCTCATATAGTAGCCAATGAAGTCCCGCACCTTACATTAATGATCTTGAAAATGTCAGTTATGGTCGAAATGCTGATGAAATTTCAGGTTCTAATTTTTATTTTATTGATTTATTAATTCGGGCTTCTTTGATACGAGTAACAAGCATGCACAATATTAACCTGATCCGAAAAATAGTTTTTGAGTAATGAACGTTTTCAGGGCCTATTTTCGGGAGAATTTCGTAGAACATGGTGACAAAAAGTTTAAATAAGACTTTAGCCTATTCTTACGTTGTCAGGCGGAAGAGTGTAGCCTTACGCATGACGTATGTCATTATTGTTTATACGTTCATTTTTTTCAGTACTGAATTCTGATTTCTATCGTTATAGTATTGGATTCTGATATTTTATTTAATTTTGTATGTTAAACAAAAATCGGAAGTGTTAGTATCCCACCAGACCAAACGCAAATGCTATTTCAAACTTATAGACATTCTTAGACAAATCGAACTGAAGTTCAATTTGCGCGTTTGACTAAAGAGTTAAGCGTTTTATTTATGATGGACGCAATAAACACCTGAGCCGTTTTGTCTAAAATTAGAATTGTTCCTCGTACAAGAAAGGAAATAAAAATAAATAAAATGACATAATTGCATTAAATGAACGACAAAATAGAATCGAGTGATGAAGTTTTTTCTCTTGATAATTAAACCATTTTTTGTGTGTGAAAAATGTTCATTTTAATATGCTTTAAATCGTGTCCAGGATTGCACAAATCAAATTTAGCAAATATTTATTCTCATGGCAACTTCTCTCCCTATCTCTTTCCATCTCTTTCTCTCTATCTATCTGTCTTTGTCTCTGTCCTTCTCTCTGTATATATATATATTTATATATGTTTGAATATATATATATATATATATATATATATATATATATATATATATATGTATATATGTGTGAGTATATATATACATCTATTAATAATAGAGTTTATGTATCTGTCTGTCTGTCTGTCTGTCTGAAACCGAAACTCCAGTATGACTATTTAACTGAAACTAATCTTTTTGAAATTCTTTATATACTGTCATCAAAAGGCGTTCAGACAACAGATGGGGGTTGCCATTAACATAAGTCATTCCTTTAAACCTTCAATTAAATTCATATTTACAAATATACACTTATAACTGCTATTATCCAATTTACATATGTATTTACAATATTTTCCGATAAGGTTATATTAATAAACATTATTCATACAATTAATTAAAGCCATTTTCATCATAACCGGCGTGTTTTCTAAACCATTTCAACGCGAGTATTGTTAAAATTGCAAAGTCATTAGCTGTTTAATAAGTGGCGTCCTCCCTCCCTCCGGTAATTAAATATGGCGATCTGATTAAGCAGCCGATTAGTTGTTTAATCAGTGGTGTCATCCCTCCCTCCGGTAATTAAATATGGCGATCTGATTAAGCAGCCGATGTTAATATGTAAACAACAACGCTGGTATCCACCGTGCTCAGTTTTCCATTTTTAAAACCGTCCTAAGTTTGTTTATTCTTAGCCATTATGTTTTAAAACACAAATTTATTAAATCAAATTGTTTAATTAAAATAATAATTGATTTAAAAATTACTATATAAAAACGCGCGCACGCACGCACACACACAGTTCAGGTAAACTTTTTCTTTCCGAGAATTAAAAAACTTTTCGTGTTTACTGTATTTGATTTCTTAATACTTTCATATCCAATATTATCATTTTTTCACGACCTCAACAGAATTTATGATTCCATGTTTTATTTATTAAAAAAAAGATGTGATTTTTTTTCTTTAATGTCAACAAAATAAACTAACACATTGTACTGGAAAACTATACAACTGATTGTAGAATAAAATTGTTTAATTAAAAAAGGTCATTAAACAAACACACACACACACACACTGTGTTCACTGTATTTGATTTTTTGGTGCTTTTTCATTTTAGGACCCACTCTAACTTTGACCCCATCGTTACAGTTATTGTTAGGTTGTTTTTTTTCCTTTTTAATTAAAAATATTTACATGTATAGGGGGGGGATAAAAAATTGGGGGAAGGCGGTCAAAAAATTTTTTTTTTTTTTTTCTTAACTAAAAAATATTTCTATGACTGGTAATATAAAAAAATTGAGGGGGGTACAAAAAAAAATTTTCTTTCTTTTTAAACTACAAGTCTTTCTATTTATGGACGAGGGTACAACAAAAATCGGGGTAGGATCGAATTTTTTTTCCTTTATTTTCAACTAAAAATAATCTTGGTCATAAACACAGAAAATCAATGTCTAAACACCACAGAAATATGACTGGGGCTCCATTGGCTTACGCGTGAGCCTTCATTTCTGATGCGGCAGCCTAGCAAAAATATGCGACCGGAGGGAGCATATATTTGCTAGTATATATAATATGTATATACATAAATATATACATATATATATACACACATAAATATATATGCATATATATATATAAATATATATATATATACATATATATACGCACATATATATATATGCATATATATATATATATATATATATATATATATATATATATATATATATATATATATATATATATATATATATATATATATATATATTTATGATAATCCAGGCCAGGTAACATCCACAGGATAGGAATCACAAAAAATTCAACCGGGCTTATAAAAAGTACTCAATATAATATAGAGTTTTTATATATATGATTTTTTTAATTTATGCAGAAATGTACAAAATCTGCGAGACTGTAATCTCGATGTTTCGATCAACAGCTGTTATAAACTGAGATCTCATCAGATATATATATATATATATATATATATATATATATATATATATATAATTAGGAAGTTAAATAATCGAAATAGTAGTAAGCAAAAAAAAAACACCGAACGCTGCAATCAGCAAATAAATACATGAAAATACGTTAAATATTTAGGGAGTCTTGTCCAATGTTAAGACGTTCGACTATAGACATCAATATCGAAGGTCCGAATCCTTGCCTAAGTTAGCCATGCTGATGACGACTCTGAGCCAGACACACGTTTCCATAGATTACTTGTACGTAAAAATTGTATATATTAACGAAACATACGTCCTATAAAGTTAAGGGCGGCTGTCAATGCCATTTTCTGCATCTTAATCACTTAAGAAGTGAAACAATCAAATTAGTAGTAAGCAAAAAAAATAACGAACGCTGCAATCACCAATAAAATAATTACATAAAATTACATTTAATATTTAGGTTATAAAAACTGTACATACTTCTAGATAGGACGTCTTTGTAAAATTGTAACACGCTGGACTATAGACATCAATAGAGAAGGTTAAATCGTGTGCCATGCTACTGACGGCTGGAGCAAAAAGCACGTGTCCATGGATTACTTTTATGTACGTGTAAAATTAATATATATATATATATATATATATATATATATATATAAATATAAATTCAGATATTTTCCGACAGAAGTAAGGTCTCGTATCCCGCAATTTATTTATTTATTTTAAAAACTAACAGCTGTTTCATCATAGCAATACAAAAGGAAGCATTAGTAACAAAAATGTATCCGAATGTTATTGACAAATTACAAATAACATTTATAGAAATAAACGGACTTACTTTAACATATTTTCAATAAAAACATCCATGTTTACCTTTAATAGATGCGGCGAATAATCTCCACGGTTCGCCATTTTTTTACATTTAAAGAGTCATCTATCTTTAAATAACAATATATACATATATAATACTTTTTCACTATAAACACGAATTTTTTATCCTGTATTATAATAAAACGCTACAAATTAGAATACAAATAATTACATCGGGAATTATGATTTTAAATATATATGTAAACAAAATAGACATTAATTTCAGCAGCAGGCAAGTTAGCTTAGTAGTAGAACGTCGGACTGACATTATACGTAATGGCTAATGTCCAGGGCTTTCACAGCTGCATCAAACCACACTGATTTGTCTTTAAAAGACGAATATGGATCACCATAAAGTATTACATTTACCTCCTCTTCAGGAGGTTAGGTACAAGGTCAATATTTTAATTTACTTCCTCTCCAGGGGGCTAGACACAAGGTCAGGTGTGGTTAGCCAACGCACTAGGATTAGCGCGCTCTGGCCTAAAAATACATGAGCAGCCCCGTCGGCATTCCCCGGTAGGGACGCATCAGGCGATTGGAAATAAGCTAACCCCTTCTCAAAGAGAAGGTTAAGCCTGGGAGGGTTAACACCTGAGACTGAACTGAACAATACCCCAGCCCTGACAGCAACAAAGTCACTGTCGGACTGATGTCGAGAATACACTTACTCAGCCGGTGCCAGGTAAGTAAAAAAGTATAGTTGCTAGATAATATATATATATATATATATATATATATATATATATATATATATGGCTATCTGTTACTCTTATAGATGACGCACTATGTTTCCGTGACTTCGCGTCGTCAACGTTCGGGCATGTTACGGAAGTGACCGAAAGTTGACGAGGCGAAAACTGCCAAACGCTGAATTGAAGACTGGCAGTCGATAAATTACGACGATGAAAACAAAACTAAAAAGTAAAGAACGAACAAACCATATCTAAACTACTGTTATTAATTAGATGTTTATATTTGTTTTGTTTTTTGTCAAAGGAACCATTGCTAATCAAATTGTTTTAAATATAATGTGTTTTGTTTGTGCACCGGAAAGTTTACATTTTTTTAATGTTTTTTTTACATTCTTTTTTTCAAAAAACTCAATTAGTCCTTCGGGAGATTAAACGAGCTGACAGTAATTATAGAAATTCATTTGTTTTGTTTATTGAACGCGATTAATTTCTTCTAAAATTATCGGCTTCTAGGTTAATAGTTTCGTCAACTCTCGGGCGATTTTGAGACCTGCCCGAACTTTAATGACGCGAAGTCACGGAAACATGGTGCGTCAGCTATAAAACTGATATGAACGATAAAAGATATATATAGAGAAGGAAACTTTCATACATATATACACACACACACACACATATATATATATATATATATATATATATATATATATATATATACGTATGAAATTCAATTCCTTCATATTACTTATAATTAAGCAAGCGCCACACCCTGTACTTACCTTGTTGCTTTCCACTTGACAAATTACATTTGAATTTTTACTTTTGTATGTTTCACTGATGTGTTACACCTTTTAGAATTAATTGCTTTTTAAATGTTTTATTCTTCTTTAATTGTTGCTCATCACAGCAACGCATACACACACATGTAGGTAATAAATAATTAATACTTATTTATAAATATTATTATATAGCCCCCTTTACTAAGACTGGACACTCTGAGTGAATTGAATAACAAGCAGTACTACTAACTTCATTGCGAGCTCCAACACGATTTGTTGTTGTTGTTGATCACTGTTCGTCGCTTGCTGTGAATACCCGCCGACTTGGTATTAACAAAGTTAAATTCCTCCTAAATTCCAAGCTCGTCGACCGTCGAGGATTAGCTTCCTCCACTGAAGATTGTAGGTAATAAATATTTATATATTAAGAGGAGGGCTAAACATCAATTTGTTTACATTGGAGTTGAAAACGACTGTGTTGTAGTCAGCTGGGAAGCAGCTCCACAATATTGTGTTGAACAGACCGACCGTTCTAAGAAAGAAACTTTACTCATAAATGCTCCGTTTAGTTTCGGGTACACAGAGGGAGAAAATGAAATTATTTACAATGGTAGTTGTAGCTAACGAGTTTTTGTTGTGAATGTTTTATAGGGGACACACGGTTGAAGCTCAGTCGAGCACCTACCATAAAAATAACGATAGAGAAAGACTAGAAACTTCTGTGAGAAAGTGGCTGTAGAGAAGAGAAGCGAACATCCGCCACTAGATCTCGAAGTCGTTCTCACAGTCTATCAATATAGGCACATCCCCAGAGGTGGTAACAGTACCTCATCTCAAGACGTATTTGACTCTAATACGGGTATAGGATTGCATCAGGCGTGAGATATATTCTGAAGCGGTACAATAATCCAACCATTTTTCCAGCGACTTTAGCAACGATTTGATGCAAGTTTTTCCTTTCAAGTCTGAAGTGAAGGTCAGTCCCATGAGCTTATCAAAGCAACGAGCATCCTCGATGAGAGCGCCATTCATTTCAATTAGGTCGAAGTGAGGTCCCGAACGTTAGTGGTAGAAGGAGAGAAACTTGGGTTTAGACACATTAAAAACAACCAGCCACATTTTCCATATAGCACCATGTGCTCCAAGTCGGCAGATAAAGAATAAGAAAGATCTTGATCAGTAATGCTCTTCAAAATTTGGCCATAGATTGTTGTGTCATCTGCATAAATGTCAACTAATAATCTTATAATGTGTTTACGCAGATCATTAATGCATATCAGGAAGAGGGTTGGGCCACAGATTGATCCTGAAGGAACGCTGGCATTGACATTATATGCTTCAGACTTCTGCCCATCAACGACTACTTTTATAAAGCTATCAAAAAGAAAAACAATTTGATAGCTGAGATGACATTTGCAGATATTCCATAGCTAGCAAGCTTATGAAGTAGACGTTTATGCCAAACCCTATCAAAGGCTTATTGCTATAGAAGCCATGCTATAGATTCACTGTTCCTGTATGAGATTACAGTCAGTACATCAGCTGTTTTCTTATAGGACGAATTCCATATTGCTTGTCACTGAGTATGTCATTTCTGCTGAGGTGATTGACAACTTCTTGATTCATCACAGATTTAAACTACTATGCACAGGAGACTAATTGGCCTGTGCTAAGATGAAGAGAATCGATTCCCAGTATTTTTAAATACTGGTCAGACTGACTAAGTTTTCTGACGTGATGGGAAGCATTTCTCCTTTGAGCAACGATTGAAACGCTTTGTAAGTATAGGAGCTTGTTCCGGTTGCAGATTTTTAAATGATGTGATTAGAATGTTGGCAGGACCAGTTGCTTTGCTGACATCAAGGTTCTTGATAAGTTTGGCAACATCCCGGACAGTGTTTTCAGTCATGAAGGGAAATTCACGTGGTAGGTGGCCCTGATCGCAAAGGTTGGAATTTGATGCAAAGTTCTTTGCAAACTATTTGGCTTCGTCGGGGTCTAAATAAATCAATTCTGGTATTTTTATGGTGGTTGGAATAGAAGTCACGCATCTGTTCAGGACCTTGTTTGTTATTCTCCAAAACTCGTGGGAACTAAGCCCTCTATTCAGCCACTCTAGATTTAACGGATTGAGCATATGATTTTCTCGCGTTTTCTATAACCTTTTTGCAATGGTTACTAGTAATTGTAAAGGCGCCTTTGGTTTCAAAACTATTTTGTTGTAAACAATTAAAGTAGTGGTGTCTGTGAACAATGGCAGCAGCAAATTCTAGGGTGTACAACAAGGGTATGAATCTCTCAACACCAAAAGGTTAACCAACTAGTTTAATCGGATGCGATACAGGACACATTCTTTTCAAACCTGGAATGCAGAATAATTTCTGATAAAAAAGATCTGAGGCTGTTCCAGTCAGTCATCGAGCATTGATACACTGTGCGATCGAGAGGGGCTTTACAGGTCTTGTAACACTTTTTTTAAAATCTTAATTGCGATAATTAAGTGATCGTAAGATTCCAGCAGAGGCAGAACAGTGGGTGAGCATAATTAAGGACAAGAAGACTTGCAAAATGTCCGTCAGCCTCGGGTACGCGTGTTAGTTTTTCAGCAATCTGTGTAAGCCATAAGCTAAGAAAACTCGTGACAAAACCTTCATTCATTGTCAGAATTGTTTGAATCGACTATTCATTCAACATGGTAAACATTTAAGTCACAACAGACATCAATGCTAGCAAAAGAGTGAGAAGACACGCTATTGTCAATTTTGTCAAAGATTTGTTCGGTGAGGGGACGATAGAGAACAATGGTAAAAGCGGTGCTGTTCGTTAGTGCAACACTGAAACATATATAAGGAAAATTAGGGTCTTCATAGAAAGTGTCACTACCACATGGCAAAACGTTCCTATTGTAATCACATATTCCCTGACCACGGAAGTGTCGGGGTCGGGGTTTGAGGTCATGCTTGAATAACCGGGGATCATGAAGTCATAGAAACTGACAGTTTCACACAGAAACAACAGGTCCGGTTTAGTCTCCTTTAAATGAATTTCAACCTCTAGAAGGTTGGAACGTAGATCCCTCATGTTGGAAAAGGGGACCTGATAGCGGGGATCTACGTTAGAAGTTGGGGTTCCGGGTTTATGCTTATGTTTGTATTTGTGACTTATGTTGAGCGTGGTAAAATTTGTG
This sequence comes from Sepiola atlantica, assembly GCA_963556195.1. NCBI lineage: Eukaryota > Metazoa > Mollusca > Cephalopoda > Sepiida > Sepiolidae > Sepiola > Sepiola atlantica. The sequence goes on from OY744519.1 coordinate 134,961,480, forward strand.
GAAGGGGTCAGCAGAGGAGTATACAGAAGAACACAGAGAGAATGGGTAAAAAAAGATTATCTTTGTAAAGCATTGAATAAAGAAAACCCGTAGCAGTTCCAACTAATATGGCATCGACAGGTCCCACAAGAAACTACTTAATGGTCAAGATTCCATTCACTAAATGGCAATACAGCAGCCCCGGCATTTTACAACTGCTGATAAGACAGGCTCTTTGAGAGTTACTCCAAGTTCGGGTTCTTTGACTATCAGGCGGATAACGTCAGTCCAGGTAAAACGTTAACCTCCAGTACCCTTATTAGTGACATGGCAACAAGATTAGAAAGAGAGATATTACACAAGTCATCTCCATGTACTGCTCATACCAAACTGCCGCCCCAAAAGACAGCGTTTTGTGTCCCTTTACCAAAACATCGCTCATAGAAAATGAGTGGCAAATTAGGATAAACGAGAGTTACAAGGCTGCTGAAAGTGCATCCAAAATGCATTTTTTATTATCCATTTGTTTGAGCGAATATAAAGCGGAATCGTGAGAAAAACTCTAAGTACGTACTTCATATAAGTTTTTTACCCTAACCCCCCAAAAAAGAATTAAAGATACGTCCCTTCCTATATTTTTAATGGGGTTTTGTTATATCCCCCCTCCCAAAAAAAAAGACTAAACTTATAAAGAACAAAACCATAGATGTTTAGGCGAAAATTAATGTTTGAGTTGAGTATTTTGAAATAAAAAATGAAAGCAAGCTAGAAATAAATATAAAATAAATGAATATCAATGATATGATATTAAGTTCTTTTAATGAAATGCTAATATGCCTATACTATTATATAAGCGTGCACATGTAAATTCAAATTGTACATTAAATTATGTATATATAGTAAATATTTGATATATATATATATATATATATATATATATATATATATATATATATATAAATATATATATATATATGTGTGTGTGTGTGTGTGTGTGGCCTAGATTCACTTCCCTTGAATTTCCGAAGAATTATTATAGGGGGTTTCCAATTCGCTTCAAATAAAAATATCTATAAATAAATATATTATCTTACATTATTAGGAAAGATATGCTCCCTCCTGTACATATTTTGTTAGCTAGATAGTATCATGACGAACGACCATATACTGCACTACTTGCAAGAGGGAACGTAATACAACAGAACAGACTATAGTATCCTCCAAAGAAGATAATAATGCTTGGGGGCTAGTCTGATGTTTAGAGAGCAGACGCAACACTACCGCTACCCTTAATAAGAGAGTAATGCATGGAACGATTGTATCATGGACAGAACTTATACCCCTTCCGAATTGAGCGTTGAAAGATAGTAAATTTGTCTAAGATTGTATAGTAAACTGAATTGAGCATTAATAGATAGAACAATAGTAAAATTAATAGGAGCAATAGCATAGTTTTGGCTTCATACTGACGGATACGAAAACAGTCTATTAGTAATAGATATAAGGATAATATATATTTATATATAAACATGAACATATATATATATATATATATGTTACTCGTTGTTGTGTTTAGAATCTTCTTCCAAAAGTTTAGAAGAATTAACACAAACATCTAATACAATACACGTTATGTCTCTGTTTCAATATCTATATGTAGAGCAGCTATATCTTTATATGAAACACTAAGTGGGTAATTTATTCAGTTTATACTTAAACATATGGAAGAATCAGCAGCAGGTGGCTAGAAATATTAGTGTTGTTTCCAATGTAAACAAGACGATAGCAGCTTTATTTTCTGTACCTTTCTATATCTCTGAGATTTACAAGTGTATTACTTTTTTACAAATAAATCATCTCTTTTCAAGGCCCAAATACCATTCGAAGATAAAGGTTATTGAGATCTGTTACGAATGTTCTAACTGGTAGAGAAATTGATTATTTAAGGGAGTCGGCTCAACAGAAATTGCTTACATTGGATTTGAAAACGGCAATCTTATAGTCAGCCGGGAAGCAGCCCCGTAGTACTGTGTTAATATCGACGTGTGCACTTTGAATCTTTAGCCCTAATTTTGTGTTAAGACGTCAATCAACGGACAATGAACAATTAGAATCTATAAACAAAAGATGTTTTATAAATTAGGTCGGTTACTTATTAGAGATTTGATAAACAAATGTTATTCTTAAAAATATTTGATGCGGAATTAATGCAATACATGTGTATGATGTGAAGCATGACGTAAGCAATATAGTTAAATAGATAGACAGACAGAGAATGTGAATAACGAGAAGACATACAATTCGAAACAGACTGAACTGCTTCGCTCGTCGCAAAGATGAATTATGTTAAAGTCAAGTAAACGCAAACGGACACGAACATGGCCTCATATTTTACGCTTTTGAATCCAGAAGAAACCATTTGATTGAAAACTTCATACATTAATAAAAATCATGCAATATTGCGGTGTGGAGCGACTATCTCCAGTTTTCCGGGTCTCTAGATGACCGATAAGAGAATGGCCCTCAGATCTTGAGGTTAGCTGCGAATATCCAATAAGGAGTCCTGAGCATAGTATAATACTCACATGGTGCATGTGGGATGTTTCTCAATAAAATATATACAGTGTAGAGTTCAGACGATGCGAATGTCGGCCGCCATAAAAGCTGACTGACTGACTTGGCCGATTGAGGGCTGTTTGGTTGATGACGCACATAGTGTCAATCACGAAAAAAGCGCTGGGAAAGGAAGGTGATCACCTGTAAAAGTTTTTCTTCAAACATAACTTCATGGATATTTTCATGCGTGAAGCTAGTCAGCTATCTGAACGGGGGAGTCATTAGAGTGCATGTTGACCCTTAACTTTCACATTAATAACAAAGAACCGATGAAGAAGACATAAAAAGAATGTTAACAATTAACACCGTGGTAATGGATTATGCAATATTCAGAGCCAAAAATATGTAAAGTATGAGGCCGTTGATTTGTGTGTTCGTGTCCGTTTGCGGTTAATAGGTTTCAACGCAATTCGTTTTCGCGGCAAGCAAAGCAATTCACTCTTCTCGTTCTTTCGGTTCTCCGTCTGCCTATCTATTTTACCATATCGCTTGAGTCATAGTTTACGTCATGCACAATTATTGCATTAAGCCCGAATCAGATATCTTTAGAACACCATTTTCTTATCAAATATCTAATAACAATTCGATCTACTTTGAAAACATAATTTGTTTACTAGATTCTAATTGACCATTGTCCATTGAACAGAAAACTCGGAATAAAGATACCAAGTGTACAAGTAGTGCAGTCGATCATATGGTCACTATATCGTCGACTACACAACTGATATACATGGTATTTCTATACCTACCGGCTGAGTTTCCAACTGTTTCCATGTAACCGAAGGTATCAATGGGTGATCAAACTAATTTATAGTGCTTATTTAAATCTATCTATCTATAAATCTATCTAGCTAGCTAGCTATCCATCTATAGGCACATATATGTATATATATATATATATATATATATATATATATATATATATATATATATATATATATATAGTAATCAGACTCTTTATGTGGATACATGAAATAGTATATATATATATATATATATATATATATATATATATATATATATATATATATATATATATATATATATATAATGGTAATAATCCAGGTGAAAAATATCCACAGGGTGGTAATCCAGAGAATTTTAACCGGGTTTATAAAAAGTGCTCAATATCAAAATAGAGCTTTATATATGATAATTTTATTTACACAGACATGTACAAAATCTGCGACACTGGCATGTCGATGTTATCGATCAACAGTTACTATAAACTGAGATCTCATCAGGCAGAGTTAGAATCCGATCTTAACCTCAGATCAACTGTTGATCGATAACATCGACATGCCAGTGTCGCAGATTTTGTACATGTCTGTGTAAATAAAATTATCATATATATATATATATATATATATATATATATATATATATATATATATATATATCCATGTGTAAAACATGTTCAGAACTTTATTAATGCACTTTAGATGATTTAGTGATCCATTAAACTGCACTATATATAGTCATGCGTAGTCATCCATCAGTCGATCACCCATAAACAAACTATATAACAACTAACCAGTGTGGCTTGACCGACAAGCACTGGAAACCATGATTGAACTACATGTGTGTGTGAGTGTGTGTGTGTGTGTGTGTGTGTGTGTGTGTGTGTGTGTGTGTGTGTGACATCTGTCCTGGTTTATACCGCATGTAAAGGAAGTTCAGTAAATATCTGTCTTTTAAATATTTATTTGGTCTGATTTGGGCGAGCAAAGTTGTAAAGGTCCATAGCTTTTGTGGTCAAATCAGCAGGGAATTACGACTCAATGTACTTCGATTGGTTACAGATGCTAAACACATAGGTTTGAGACTTTCTCTTTGTTTGTGGAGAGCTTTTCTATTTGTTCAAAGATCTAAACGAGAGAACCTGCCACGAATTGAACTCAAAACCGACCATTCACAACAATTCGCCCTTCCCACTTCAAGTTGACTTTCCAGGCCGGTGCAATTTCGTTTGCCTTCCTTTAAAGGAGCGCACCCTCTTTGATCAAACTCTCCAAATTCACGCGACCGGAACACAAAGTCAACAGTATCAACTTGAAGCAATTCAAGCCCCACATTCTCTTATGAACCTTCACACCCCGCCCCTGGCGCTATAGCATCCCCATTGAGGTAGCTGTGGTGAACTGATGACTCGGTCGGTCGCGTTTGGGTCCTATCAGATATATAGTACCATTTATTACTGAATATGCTAGCAACTTTCACGCGGTTCCTTTTGTGAGTACCTGGTTCTATCGGGGACACCAATGTCAAAGAAACAGAATGAAGCAACTTATAGTATCAGAACTGACTGGCGCTCACGTTTCTTAGTCTTCCCATCATCCTCATCTTCCTCCCCATCACCAGCAGCATCATTATTATTATAAACTAGACCAACCATGAGTCGTTGGATTTGTTATATATATATATATATATATATATATATATATATGATTACATAAACAATATTATAGCCTTACGTCAATCAACCAACGTTTCGACGTTGCGGTAGTACGCATTGAAAGTAGGTTGATTAACGTAAGGCTATAATATTGTTTATGTAATTTTATAATTGCTCTACTTTGTTTTGAGCACTATTGTAAAACTTGGTGTTATGTTCACTTTATTAACACATGTGAACTTGATCAATATATATATATATATATATATATATATATATATATATATATATATATATATATATATGTATGTGTGTTATTAAATATTTAATTGCATAATGTTTTCATAAATATTTGGAAATTCAGAATTATTTTCATAAATATCCATATTAGAGAGAGAGATAGAGAGAGAGAGAGAGAGATAGAGAGAGAGAGAGAGAGAGAGAGAGAGGGGGGTATTATGAACTCGCAATTGTATTCTGAAATCTCTTCATTCATTTAAGAAAATTATAAAAGTTTTGGAATTTCTAAAATATGTCAAAATATTTAAGAATACATCGTGATGTCATAATAGACCTCTTCTATTTACCTCACCCTATTCCACACTCTCTCTCTTCTCTTGTCTATCGCTTCACACTCTCTTCTCTTTTTCCTCTCTTTTTCTCTTTCTTTCTGTTAATAATTTATATAATTCTATGCTTCTCACCATTTATTAAACAGGTTAACTTACCAATAATTGTCGGAGTATTAATTATCTTAATTAATTACATGTCATTTTTAATCCACACTCTGCGATAAATGAGCTAAGTATTTCATTGTTCTATTATGATCTATATTGTCTTGGGTCTATAGCTAAGTCGAGAAATGTAGATACTGCTATCAGTGATCTATTTATTTCTTCGCGAGTTTCGGGTTTCGAAACACCAGATTCGCTCAACCGATACAATGGCCTTTTTCAGTTCTTCTGTTCATATCAGCCGAAAAATCCTTGTCACATTTTCATTCTAAGGTCTGTTCAAAATAGGATCCGAACATTTGTTTTGAATTATGGTTGGTTCGGTGTAAGAAGGTCATCCACCTAGGTATTACCTTCTCCGTTGGGATGGGATTGGTTTATTGTCGGTCACTTTTTTATGATTCAAACAATCTAACCCGAACTCAATGGATAACCCAACGGATAATATTTTTCTAGTATTTCTATAAAATATGGAAGTGAGGTATATCCTATTTTGTATGTTGATAAAACATTCAACGCACCCTAATGGCTTATTTATAAAAACACTTAGATGGTTCAACACAATAAAATTAATACTTCTTGCGTATTTATAGTTCATTCTTTATGTCATAAAAATGAAATCGGTCAATATTATTCAAGAAAAAGGACAACGTTTTACATTAGACAGATTTTTTTTATCTGCTCCCTTTATTACATATGAAATTAGGTTTTGTAAAAAAACTTAATAAAAAGCATGTACCATACAGGGTTTTATTACTTTTGTAAGAAATTAAGTAGAGTAGTGTCTGTATTGATTTACTCCTCTCCAGGAGTTAGGTACAAGGCCAGTTTTTATCTTACTCCCACAAGTAAGATGTGACCCAAGGTCGGGTCCGAAAAGTGGGGTTTAAAAATTGCCTGGGCAGCCCCTTCGGCATTCCCCGGTAGGGGCGCCTCGGGTAGTAAGCAATAACCTTACTCCTTCCCAAAGAGGGGGGGGTCGAAGCCTGGGAGGGTTGACCTCCTAGAACTGCACAGGACAGCCCAATAGACCGGCGTAAATCAAGCCTCGAAGGCCAAGACAATACCAATCTATGGGGTGCAGTATCTATCGGAACAGATACTACACTTTGATCGTAGCCAAATGTTGGTTGATGATGGTAAGTTTACGAAAACACTCTGGAGACTAATGCATGAGAAATCATTTGCAGATGCAACATAGTTTTCTGTGCAGTCAACATTTGAGACATTGTCGAAACCATAACAGAAAATGATCGTACTCTTGGTTAACGAATGTCGTTTAGGCTTTACATCTTCTATTCTTATCTGAACGTATTCTAAGGTAATCTAGGAGATATCAGTGATGAATATAAAGAGATGTTTCACCATAACATTTCATAATGGAGAGTATTATCAAGGTCGGTTCAATCGCAACATGATGGGCGATTATGGTTAATATATATATATATATATATATATATATATATATATATATATATATATATATATACTAATAAATATTAAATTATTATTATCTACAGACGCCGGCGTTTCAAGCTTTTGCTAACATCAGTGTATGGATTTTATAATTTCAGGTGGTCGCAGGATACGAACCCAGTTACAAAATAAGCCTAGGCTCCGCAAGCTAGTGCTCAAACACCACGAGAAATTATCACGTAAAGAAGGGAAATTAAGTTATATTTGTGCCTTAAGAAAGCGGGCAGTAGACAATCGAGAGTGTTCAACGAACGTTTACGAACCTGGCGGACAGCTAAGTGACAGTCTATTTTTAACTTCCCGAACAGGGCTTAACTTTCTCAATGCACGTGTGTATGCGTGTGTGTTTGTGTGTTCCCTGTAGACAGAAAGGTTAAAGAATCTACATAAAATCTAAAAGTGTATTATTATGTGAAATTTACTCTGGAAGTGTTCTCGAATTACTAAGTACACGCTTAAGGACCGTACGTGGGTAGAACCCCCTAAAAGCTTCAAATATATGCTATTTTTTTAAATTTACATCTCATGTATAACATTTTCTGGTGAAGACAATGGAAGTGGTCCCGAATCTCAAGGTTCCCTCTTAACCTTATGGGAGCTATGGGGGTCGAATCTTCTTTTAAACTTCAAATATATCCTATTTTGATGAAATTTATATTATATTTATTAAATTCTCCCGGGAAGACAATGGAAGTAGCCCCAAACCTCTACCTTACCCTCTAGGTAGCAGATCCTTACGTGCCTCCACTTCTAAGTTACCAAATACGAATATAAGATTTTCTTATGGGGGTTATCCTAAAAGTCAAGTAAACAAATGCCAGAATTGTTTATTTGGGTAAGTCTCAGATTGAAAACATCGAGTGTGCAGTTTCGATTCTACCCTCAATTAAAAAAATGAAATCAAATAATCATTGTTTCTATTTATTTTGAATATAATAAAATGTAAGTCAAGACTTTTAGTATATTTAACTCATAACGCCTTTTAGTCTCTCTCTTGTTATCGCTCTCTTTATATATCTAGATCTATGTATATATTCTATATCTTCTATATATATGTTTGTGTTTCCTATGGATAGAAAGGTTAGAGAATCTACATTAAATCTAAAAGTGTATTTTCATGTAAAATTTACAGTGGAAGACAATGAAAGTGCTCTCGAATCCTTAAGTGCACCCGGAAGGAGGCAGGGGTAGCATAACCTCTGGAACTTAAAATACATCCCATTTGGATGAAATTTATATCAACGTATAAAATTCACCGGGGAAGAAATATAAGTGGTCTCGAATCTCTACGTTATCCTCTATGTTCCGAATACTTACGTGCATCCATCTCTAAGTGAGTCATAGAGACAAAAAAAAAACCTTAAACTTTCAAATACGTATATCCGATTTTTATTATGGATTTTATTTTGAAAGCTGACTTAACAAATTTCTGAATTGTTTAGTTAGGAAAGTATCGGATTGAAAACATCGAATGTGAGGTTTCGATTCTATCCCCCTCCAATTATGTTTAAATAAATTTGTATAAAATCAAATAATATATCATAATAAAATATGAGGGAAGAATTTTGGTATATTTAGTACGCAACGTCACTCCGTCTGCCTCTCTGCCTGTCTCTCTGTCTGTCTCTCTCTCTGTCTCTTTTTCTATTTTCTTCTATTTATCGCTCTCTATATACTTTTATCTCTCTCCCTCTCTCTCTCTTTCTCTCTCTCTCTTTCTCTCTCTCTCTCTCTCCCTCTCTCTCTCTCTCTATATATACATATATTAACGGAGAACACCCATCTGTCTGTTTCCATGTCTGTCCCTAAACACGAAGGCATGTTAAGGAGTATAAGTGTATTATTATGAACATTGTACTTTTACTCTCTCCCACCAATTTCATGAGTACATTGTTACGTTTTTTTTTGTAATTAAATATATAAAACGTGAAAAATAAGAGTAAAAAAAAGTAATATAGTGTTATGAACTAGGGAGAGAAGACATTGTATTCTTCATTCAGTCCCGGGCAACGCCGATCCTCCCTACTAGTTTATTTATAAGCATTGCGGTAAACTGATGTTAACGAACATTAGTAATTGAAAACATTGCTTTTATTTAATAAATGCTTCCCACTGTAAATTATTCGCATGAGATCAGTTCCACCCTATCTACTGAAGGTACATCACCAGAACTACACCGTTTCGTGACCTTTGGGTTAGGGTCAAACTGTAGCATCTCTTCTTCGTCGATCCGGAGAAAAATTCTTCTAGACTGGCGACATTTTATTTCTTTTTCTTTATTCAGAGTGCTCCGTTGTAGAACTGGATTTCCCCACATTAAAATCATCCTTCTGTCTATCTAACTTAGCCTTCGTGTAGACAAGTAAATAGGGGTTTTACCTGAATTACCAGAGTATGTTTAAGATTGAAGCTTTTAAAAAGTATGTTACGATTGAGACAAATTTTATATGGTCACATTTATGAGCAACGAATTCACGAAACAAAAACCCTTTCAGATTTCCACCAAACTTTGTAAAAACCTTGATTTTAGTTGAAGATCCATTCCGTTAAAGTTTAGAGCATATCCGAAGAAATATATATATATATATATATATATATATATATATATATATATATATATATATATATATATATATATATATGGCAACGTGACTGTGCAGTATAACGCATCCAATGCAACAAGTATGAAGACTTCTACATATGTAAGACGGGCATACCAATACACATCCGCATTAAATAAGACTCCAACACGATTATAGAAAAAAGGCATTTTCGTTATTTTGTCATGCTAAAGTTCAAAATAGTATTTTCATGAATAAACGCGCAGACTAAATAGACGTATCTTCATAATATCCGTTATTTTTCATTTATATCCGGGTTCTTTCCTATTTTCTTTCATGTCTGTCCGCCATCTTGATTGCAGTCTTCCCTGTTATGACCCACTGTTTTGAATCTAGAAAATTTCAAAAGAAATATTTCTTTCTTAGATTTGACTCAACAAAAGTTTCCTTAATGACGTGGCGTCGTTTGTTATTCAAGATAAATCTAATTATTTTTTGAATGGTCGTGTATTTTTCTCCATTAAGGAAATCGTACACTATTCTCTCACTTCCTTCCACTCTTAGTTCAAGTCCTTTCGTGTCAATGACGAAATAAGGTCAACATGAAACAAAGAACAAAGAAAGTCTCGAAGTTGATTCTTCAAAAGACACGAACGCCCTAAAAGACAAACAGAATCTCCCCAAACATCAAATTGAAATTGGACCGAATACGAAAGTTTTATAATCTTATACGAAGGTATTTAATAATAACTCGAACGGCAAACATAGAAAAGTAAAAGAGTTTATTACTGTAAGTGAACAATGTAATAGGTAGTTACAAGTTGGGTAACTGATTTGTAATGTATACGGGGAATGGCTTGGCTGTATTCGTATTAACACCGTACTCATACAGGCGTTGTCGTTTATATGCTATTCAGGCTAATTCATAGTATAAGGAAAATAATTTCTTTATGGTAGAGGGAATGTTTTTAACGAACATCATTGTTTTTTGGGGTTTTTTTGTAATGTTCTATAGTATACCGCTTGTTTGTAACAACATGATGACACAATTATGCCTGTAACCATGTGGCAACAGCAACACATTAAAAGAAACCGGGCGATTCAACAGTGAGACTTTCGAATGAGTTGTAAATATTCAATGAATGCTTTCGAATATCCTCATTTTTATATTTTCATCACTCTTGATTACCTAGCCAATATCACTCTTCAGTCAACGCTTCAGTTAATGACACTGCAAAACCTGACGTTGTTTAAACGCAACTCAATCCCATAACTAAGGAATATTCAGCATGTATGTTGTGACATTAAAGTGTATAGAACTAAAAGACATTAGGAAACAAACGTTGACACACTCAGCTTAGGTTAGCAATAGATACAGCTGTAATAAGACTTCTTATAGAGTGTTGCACCTTGGACTGGCGACCAGTATCGGGATGTGAAAATTTGAATGTATAATTGAGATTATACTGTTACGATTCCGCTTACCGAGGCGAGTATAAACCTATACACCCGTCGTTATCGACAACCCAGGTTATTGATCGGTTATTGACGAACTTACTCGGACGTCAAATCCAGAGTGAAGGAAAAGCGTTACAAAGACTTTAACAGAGAGAGAGAGAAAGAAAGAAAGAGAGAGAGAGAGAGACAGACAGACAGACAGACAGAGACAGAGAAGGAGAAAGAAAGAGAGAGAGGTAGACAAACAGGTAGATAGACAGATATATAACTTGTGTCACGTTTCACCAAGCTACATAGTGCACGTCCCCGATTTTACGCGCACAATCTGTCTAAAGTGTCGCCAGTAAGAGAGAGATATACCTTCTTTCGGAAGTCATGCGGTGTCACTAATGTCCGTTTGCTAAAGGTTAAATTATGACCTCAAATCCGTCAATTACGCCTTCATTCAACTAACGGCTTTCGTTATGTAACACTAATCCATACAATGAATAGTGACAAAACTAAAACAAAGAGTAAAAGTCTACAGTCACAGATTGAAAATTACGAATAACTACTATCTGTACTACAAAGAAGCATGAGAGATAATTTAATGAAAACTGGTAGACTTTTGTTTGATAATTATCCTTGATCTGGAATATTAAGTAATTGAATGTTTTTGCTAATTGAATAATATGTCTTGCAATAAGTAGCCGGATGAGATTAAGAACGGCAATGGCGTAGACCAGCGTTTATCAGCCGGGATTCCATCCGGAACCCTAAGGCCCGCAAGACCAAATAAAATAATCTAATGAACTTTTGACTTTTTGTTTAATTTCAATATAAGTAATATTACTAAACACGCTCAGTATATTTCTTGTTATTGTAATATTGTAATATAGACATGAAGATAGATATCAAACCTATTGTTATATATCCGCTTACCGTTGGGCTGGGGTGCGATTCGTCTTTTCTTGCTGGCCATCTCGTATTCGTCGTTATCATTATAACACCCTGAACTCGTTTTTAACAGTTTAATTTTACAGGGGCAGAAAACTCAAGTCACGTGCGTAGCAGTAGTCGAGAGAGAGAGAGAGAGGGGGGGACAGAGAGAGACAGAGAGAGAGACAGACAGACAGACAAGACAGAACAAAAAATAACTTGGAGAGAAACCCTTTCATTTATTCTGAGCTCACTGCGCCCCACCTCCCAGGCCATCCCTACTAGCGGTTGAGCGGTCGGTTCTTACATTATCCTCGACCTAGAGTCAGGAACAAAGAGATCGAAGCCAGCCCCAAACGGAAGTGACGTAACTTCTAACTTCCGCATTTACTCTCTCCCCACCTTTCACTATCTAACCTATTATGTTATTAACAAAAAAATCATGACTTTTTCGAATATCCTCATTTTTATACTAAAAATCACTCTTGCATTCCTAGATCATGTCACTCTCCAAACCACGCTGCAGTAAATGACACTGTTTAACATGCCGATTTACAAACATAGCTCAATCCAAGAACTAAAAACTATTTCAGCATCCATTTTGGCCCATTAAATATCATAGGGAGAAATACTTTAGGAAACAAACGTAGATGCATCAAGCTTTAGTATAATAATGGATAACTCTAGACTCATGACTGGCTTCTAGTACTTAGACGTGAAAAACGGAATGTAATATTGAGACTGTAATCCATACAAAGTATACTGACTAAACTAATAAAAATAGTAAAAGATGACAATTACACACACATAATAGAAAGATTATGATAAATTACTATACTAAAAAGAAGACTCAAAGATGATTTAGTTGAAAAATTCAAAATAATTAATACCATATCTCATTGGTAGACATTTGTTAAATAATTATCCTCATCTGTAATATTAAGTAATTGAATCTTTTTGCTAATTTAATAATATATTTTGGAACGAATAGCCAGATGAAATCAATAACAGCAGTAGCATAGATCAGCTTTTCTTAACCGAGGATACCCATGACCTTACAGTTCTGCAAAAGATCCCTAAGGGTTCCGAGATTAACTAACGCACTTTTGACTTTTTATTTAATAAACATAATATCACTAAACACGCACAATATCTCCTTGATTATTGTGATATTGTAGTAGTACATGAATTATCACATCTAACCTATTATGTGATTAACAAATATACCAATACTTATGAATATATTTAGTGGTGTCTGTACAGCGAAAGTGTGAAACTGCCTTTACTAGTAAGTACCTACTCAGCGAATGGGATATTTACGTGACTGATTTTTGAAAATAAAACATTCCGAAAATTGTGATAATTAATTTATGTATATGTAAACGGAATTACAATGTAAATTAATAAAACTTATTTATACTTTTGTTAACTAGACACCTACCAAAAAACATATTCGCCTTTGCTCTTGAAGCTTGCATTTACAAATGTCCGGGGACTTAGAACCAACATATACAACGTAGAAACCTTTCCCCTGACAAATCCATCGGATATAGACCAACCCGACAATCAGCTAAGTCCCATCCATTCACTTTGGAGATTCCAAGATGCCGAAGCACCTTCTACTCCAATACCTTCTTTCCTGGTGCTGCCAGCCTTTGGAACTCCCTCATAGCTCCCTGTTTCCCTGACTCTATTGACATGCAGAAATTTAAAACTAATGTAAACAGACATCTCGCCGCACAGCTCACAACTTAGGATGACCCTCAAAACTTACACCGTAATTCTCAGTAGCCCTTTACATGTACAGTGGCGGCCTGCCTTGTTTAGGTTGAACTATGATAAATAAAAATTTTAATTAGATATGTAAAACACTCTGCTTATGTTATTTTAGACCTCGACGTTTATGTGAATAATGTTTTTGTGCTGGGGTTCCTTGAGATATATTATTTATTTTAACTCTTTTATGTATGATTTTGTACAGAAATTCGACGTACTTGATCTAACGTGCCTTCAAGTTAAGCTGACTTCCGAAAAAGCTCGTAACGATGTATGTTTTAGCATACTATTTCATATCCGCTGTTGGTACTGTAGACTACTTAGGCATGTCAATTTCCATCTTTTCTCAGCCTTTTCCGTTTTAAAGCTAGTACGAAGAAAGATATTGGTTAAACTACGTGGAAAAATGCGCTACTTTATATTTGCATAAGAGAGTAAGTAACTACGATGAATGTATTTACGTATTGTTTTTTATCGGCGAAAAATAAGAAATGATATTATTAAGCAAAAATAATTCGCTTTGAACTAATGCCAAATACTCTTTATGTCTATGTTTTGTGCAGATTATCACAAAATAGCTCACTTAGTTTTCAAAAAAAAATTTATGTAATGTTTTTTTATAACATTTATAAAACACGTATCCAGTTCGAACTCGGGTGTTGACATCGTAAAAACTACTGCCTTTGTAATGTGTACTCTTCCTATTCTTTTTTGTCAACCAATCACATGTTTCTAGTTACCTACGAACAGAAAAGCTCAAAAACATCATAAATTTAAATGTATTTTTATGTAATTGTTTTATGTGTGATTGTAGCGTTTGTTGTTTATGCTTACTACTATTTCGATTGTTTCACTTCCTAAGTGATAAAGAACGCGGAAAATTGCATTATAAGTCACCCTTAACTTGATAGGATGTATGTTTCGTTAATATGTACTTTTTAATTAATTTTATACGTACATAGAAGTAATCCATGGACACGTGTTTATAGCTCCCAGCCGTCATCAGCATGGCTAACTTGGAAAAGGATCGAACCTTCGATGTTGATGTCAATAGTCTGACGTTTTATCTCCGAACTATGACATCTTGCCTGGAAATATGTACGATTTTTATCACCTAAATATTTAATGTATTTTTATGTAATTGTTTTTTTTATTGGTGTTAAGAGCGACTTAACCATTGAATCCATTTTCCCTGAAAATTGCTTCTGGCTATCTCCTGAAGGAGTCTTGAAACTCCTATGAATTCGGACTCCACATTTCTACGTTCTAAGATTCAACTGATTCGTTAACCATTTAAAATATACCATCATTATCTATTCACCTAATTAGACCCACCAATCCGCTATCTACTCTCGTATATCGGGCAGTGACCTTAGGGTCAGCCCTGTCGATCACACTCGTTGACCTTCTGAAAACCTATACTGCTATATATCAAACAAAGATGCATTGGCTTCCTTTGTTTCCACGTTAAAGACATAAAGTAAGGCTTTAAATCTTTTTTCTCCAATGAAAAATGGATAGATAACTTATCAATGGACGCGGGGAACGCGTGTCGAATGATATCCGGATTTCCGGGTAAATATCGTCTTCACTGTCCTGCCATTTCCTCCATCCCCAACAAGTATAGGTGGCAATTAATGTAAATCACTGTCAGTCTTTACATACCCTTGTAGCCCCTCCCCCTCCCACCCGTTTAAATTGGTCCGATCAATCTTCATTAGGGGACAAAAGAAGGACCCCCACTTGACCTAGAATTTTAGGGGAAAGAAAAGCTTGTTTTCAAATGAAGCCTAACATTTCAGTCAAGATGATTTGTAAATGTAAGAAGTTCATGACCCCAATGATTGCTCTAAACTTCAGAGCCTTGTGTCAACCTACGATTAATTCAGAACACCTGCTGTAAAATAGAAAGTAACATTTTTGTCTCAAAGACATCGTTTTTCATCGTCTTATCCTTTTCCCGTGTTCTAACAGATCACCTTTATTTCATTAAGTTTGGTGACTGGTAGCTTCTTGCCTTGAGTAATGATCTCAACACGCAAGTCGATATACTGTCAGTCACTATGCGCGGTTGACTTTATGCTTCCAAACTTGAATCTACCATATAACAACTAATACCAATTATATATAGTAATCCAGAGACTGACTGTTTCGCCGTATCACAGCTCTTCAGTGTCGCTTAACAGACAAGTGCTTCAAACTGAGACTAAAATTTTACTGTGTTTTCGACAGTTGGCGATTCTACTCGTTACGCCATCAGCACAAGGCACGAGTAAGGGAAATCCGTATGTTTAGATAAACAATAGTTGCTGCCTTATGTTTTCTGCTCATTTACAAACAGCTTCGTATTTACTACTAATAATAGCCAGCTATCTAATGTACCGGAGGGCTCAACCGACCAAAGAAGTAATGCTATATGTAGTCACCCAGAGCCTAGGTAGCCAAAGTCAATGAATTATACAAAAGGGTATTAATAGGGAGTAATTTACGTAGACTCGAAACGATTTTACATTGTTAACTTTTATTATGGATATATGTTGATATCATCTTACTTCCAGAGACGTCTATCTTCAGCGGAATCTTTCCATTCGTCAGAATAGATTACGGAGCCTTCAGCGATTTCTTCTTTGAATGTTAGGGTTAGGGGCTAAGGTTAGGAGTTAAAGTTTAGGGTTATGGTTAGTAGTAAGGGTTCTAGACTCAGTAACAACACATTCTTTCGAAACGTATTAGAAAGTGTTTTTCTTGCTCTTGTACCGTGGTGATTGCCATATATGCCGCAAAGAAGGTGGGCTCCTTCTACCGTGCTAGTAAACTTCTCACACCTGACATTATCCTATATCTCTTTAAAGCTACCATTCGGCCATGCATGGAGTATTGTTGCCACATCTAGGCTGGTGCATCATTCACTAGTCTCTCCCTCTTAGGTCCAAAAAATAATTGCAAACTTAATAGGTCCCTCACTATCCACCAAGCTCCAGCCGAAATGTTGCATCATTGTGCCTATTTTACAAGTACTTCAATGGATTGTGCTCCGATGAACTTGCTGCTCTCGTGCCCCCTCTACGTAAATACACTCGACCAACCCGACAATCAGCTAAGTCCTATCTATTCACTGTGGAGGTCCCCAGATGCCAGAGAGTCTTCTACTTGAATTGCATCTTTCTATCGTTTTGCCGGCTTCTGGAACTCCCTCACTGCTCCCTGTTTTCCCGACTGTACCAACATGCAGAAATTTAAAACTAATGTAAACAGACATCTCGTTGAACAGCTCACAACTTAGGATGACCCTAAAAACTTACACCCTAATTCTCAGTAGCTCTTTACGTCTACAGTGGCGGCCTGCCTTGTTTGGGGTGAAATATGATAAAAAAAAGATCGCATAACAAAGTGTGGATATCATAGCAAAGTCGATGCATGATACGTAAATAACAAGCCAAAGCAGCACCAAATCATGGTATACTTTTGTTTATTTCACATTTTTATAACTGCACAATTCCCGTTTTGTTACGTACACTCTGATCCTGTCTGTGCCTCACTGTCTATTAGAACCCGTCGTATTTCGTTGGTGTTCTCCCAAAGTCTATATTACAATCAATAACGGAAGTCTACGTATATCCATTCGTCAGTACAAAAGCTATGCAATTTATGAACGTGCCAAGTTGTTTCTCGCGCTTCGGGATTGACGGCATACTTCTCGGTCGCTGCTGGAAAGATGCCCACATGAAGAAGACAGGAAATTTAATCGTTAACTTGCTTTATTACACTTAACTACTTGGATCCATTTTCCCCGACTTAGAGTTTCTAATTTCTTCTAGCTTAATCTTCAGAAGAGACACGAAGAATCTAAAGGTCCATATTTACCTGCACTACATAACGATCCTTTTTCTTCTAAATTATTGACTGCAAGTAATGCAATCATCCCCTAACTAGATTTACCAATCACATTCTTCAGTTCAGGAATATCCTGGAGATTGTATTGCCATATATTATATTTGAGATAACCCCACAGATAGAATGATCCCGTGAGTGTGAAGCCGATTCAAGATCACAATTCCTACTGATGAGACGAGAATCAAAATGTTCCCGCATATCATTGAACGGCGATAAAGCAAAGACTGCTAAATATTCATGACTGAAACATAATGGACAAGTCAAGCATAAACCTAAGTTCAAATGGTTGGATTGCTGAAACGATTGTGACGTATATAACCGATCCCAAGGGTGGCACATTGGTGTTCACCCTATACCTACATTATTTTAACAACAATGTTAATCAAGATTCTACACTATATATTCTATTCTATACTCGATTTCAAATAACTATTATCGGATTTAATTTTATTACTAATCAATTTCGTCCTGTCAATTTTTATACTTCAGCCTTTTTACCATATAGTTCAGTAATTGAATGTTCTTTATTCTTGTGCGAATGACATTGTAAGAAGATCCACCTGTTTACCGCTATATTTTGTGCTGTGTTTAGCGCGAAAAGAAATGGTTGACATTACCGCATTACAGCGACACAAGTCACCAGTCGCGCCTGTTTTGTCTTTCTCGTTTCTGGCCTCTTCTCTCGCGCACAAAGCCTCAGTCACACGACCCGACTTCGCTCGCCGCTACTACCGTAGTCGTGACCTTGTCGCGGCTACTAGCAAGTCCATAATCGCTTCATGTGACCACACAGTCGTGCAGCTTGTTTCCCCACGCGTTAAATATGATAGAAAAACAAAATTAGATTTACAGAAACTATGAAGGTTTGTGAGATACAAACAATATAAACTGTATGAAGAAAAATGGTTAATTAATGAACTAATTGAGGCTGATTCCTGGCGAAGAGAATTTGAAAAAGAAAATAAAAAAATTGAAGGATGCAAATCACACAATAACGGGTTGATATGCCATCAAACGAAACAACCAACGAACAAATGCGGAAACTCGAGCGAGAATCGAATTTCTAACGCCGTTAAAATGATGGACGAGACCCGCTTTTCTTACCACATCTTCCCCGGAATGTTTACATCAGATAAGCGGATGTATTTTTGAAATTTCCTAACAACATGTTTGTATACACAAAAAGATAACGAAAAGCGGATGTGAGTCACAATAGATCACTGTATTTTTTTGGTTTTTTTTTAATAATTTGGGCAGCACAAAACAGTGGGGCACTCTTACGAAAACCAGAACAAAGTAGCAAGCCAACTGTTAACAATGATAATTCGCAAGCCAAATTAACATCTTCATATTTATGTACTAAGTGAGGTACCCATTCCCAGACGGGTTCGTAATACCTGAAGGTACTTGGCCTTTTGGCTAAGATCAAAGTGTAGTATCTGTTCTGATGGATACTGCACCCCATAGACTGGTATTGTCTTGGCCTTCGGGGCTTGATTTACGCCTGTCTATGGGTCTGTCCTGTGCAGTTCTAGGAGGTCCCCCCTCCCAGGCTTCGCCTCCCCTCTTTGGGGAGGAGTAAGCTTATTGCTTACTGCCTGAGGCGCCCCTACCGGGGAATGCCGACGGGGCTGCCCTGGCAATTTTTAAACCCCACTTTCCCGACCCGACCTTGGGTCATATCTGACTTGTGGGAGTAAGATAAAAACTGGCCTTGTGCCTAACTCCTGGAGAGGAGTAAATCAATACTCGGACACTACAATAAGTGAAAGTGGATCGGATACCCGGATGTAAAATATCAATGCGAAGTAGATAGTTCAACGGATGAATTAAAAAATTTAATTCATCCGTTGAACTCTCCATATCGCATTTGAATTCTATTTGCCAAGATGACTATGTATATACTGATTTTCTACGGACTCAGATTTTGGTGGAGTCATTCACATCAATGTTCACTGATTTATTGCTTTGGATATCATACAAATTCATTTTTGCGTTCACAAAAGTTAGACATGGACGCGCGTTTCTGACTATCAACCGTCATCAGCATGCCTAACCGGGCAGAAACGCAAAAAATGAATTTGTAAATTAATTATGAAAATCTGTATACAATAAATTGGTTTATAAATTAATTAAAAGAAATCTAAATACATAAAAATTGATGACTCGTCCGATTAAGGGCCAATTAAAATAGGAAAAATGCGCTCATTTGCATATTCTTAATTAAATAACAAAAAAAACAAAAACGCTCAGGGTAGCGTAAAGATACCGGTCGCTATCGCCCAAAACAACAAAAAAATAATAACGAATAATCTACGTATATATATATATATATATATATATATATATATATATATATATGGGAAATGAAAAAGGAACAACCAAAAGATGTTGTCTTTTTATGTATTCATCAACGTTTCTTCTTTATTTGTAAGACTTCTTCAGGATGATAATTTTAAGGAAAATGTCATTCAAGTACATATAAATATTGGGTTGACATGATGGGTTGATGAGAAGTAGTAGCCACTACTGGAAGCGCAGGTCAAGGTATGGGCTTAGAAAAGTCGGTGACAGAGAGTGCTTCTCTAAGCCCAGACCTTGGTCCTGCGCTCCCAGTAGTGCCTACTACTTCTCATCAACCCATCATGCCAACCCAATATTTATATGTACTTGCATGACATTTTTTTTTAATTATCATCCTGAATAAGTCTTACAAATAAAGACGAAACGGTGATGAATACATAAAAAAAAAACATCTTTTAGTTTTTTTATTTTTCATATCCCATCACGTCGGATTACTCTCATCCTTCCCTTCTCATATATATATATATATATATATATATATATATATATATATATATATATATATATACATACTGGAAGTAATTAAATTAATCTAATATGTTTTTACCTTTTCCCTTGTGAGTGATAATTCTATTTTCTCAAGTATTTTTTCTTTTAGTAAAAAAACTGAAGGGAAAGTCATAAGTTCTCTGCAGAATTACTAATTCTTGTTACAATAAAAAGAGAAATGTAATTATTAAGAACAATTAAACAAATTATTTGATACCAAACCTGTGCGAAAACAATGTTATTTTTAATCAAAGGCAAATGTCGAAATCATTTATATAGGAACGGCCATATTGTCTGATCTCATTTAACTTTATTTGACAACAACCATCAGAGTATTATGGATAAAGCAAAGAAATTGGACAAAGATTATTGTTCAATTTTTAGCATGTTGGTTCAATTTTCGATGCAAGTTAAACCTATATTATAACTGGCAGAGTAAATTAATAAAATATATTTCACATAACACTTTTTCTATTAATTATTTATATTATAGTGTTCAATCTCCTGTTTTTTGTGTTTAATATTTTAGACAACTACATCAGCAAAAGCAACTACATCTTAATAAGTGGAAAACTTAAATATAGATCAAGACTAAGTATGTAAATGTAGTAATGTGAGTGAAATTAAATTTGTTTTCATGACACGGTGCAATTTCGGGCGAAAATAAATGACGAAACATTTATATGCAGTCTTTGTTTAATAATCTATTCCGATCAATAAAATAGAGGAAACTAACTTTATTTTATATATAAGATATAATGTTTTGTATGCGGTTTCTAAAATATGTACTAAAAGAGCGTAATTTTGCTATTAGATTTTTAAAATGCGGTCAATCAAAGTAACGACAACATTCTTGATTTCTTGGAATGGAAGCATTGTTGTCTGTGAAAACAAGATAATCAACGAACTGGTCCGAGAGAGTTAACATCCTTTTTCTTCTTCTTATGATGCGTGTTATCTCGGTTTTGGACAGATCGTGACGTAGATAGAAATACCGACAGCTCGGTCATAACAAAGATGGCCGCCTGTGTGACGTCACTCCAAGGGTGGGAACCTTGTTCTTGCTAAGTGCTTTGGGAAGAATTATAAATGGCATATCTTAGGATTCATTTTACAATACCATTAGCCGAAACAAGCTGCGACAAGAAAAGAGTTTGGGTTCAACGTCAAAGAAAGGAAAAGAGTTGGGAACTGGATTTTCCCAAGGTTTCTTGCGATAAACATGCGACATTTTATAATTAATAGCGAAAATGTGAAAATTCCGCGGTTAATTAGTAAACCTAGTTTATTAACACTAAATTCGAAGTCTGTGGTGTGTTCCTGGGAGTTAAGGTTTAAAGTTTAATATGGGCATGAAAGAAAATCTATGGAGGCCTCCTAAATATAGTTTATCACTTACTTAAAAATTAATTGTTAAAGTCATACTTTTATACTTACGGATAGACCAAATAACTTATTATTTTTAACATAGTTCACCCAAAACAAGACAAGTTGCCACTGTAGACGTGAAGGGCTACTGAGAATTAGGGTGAAAGTTTTGGGGGTCATCCTAAATTAGGAGCTGTGCAGCGAGATATTTGTTCACATTAGTTTTAAATTTCTGAATGTCGGCACAGTCGGGGAAACAGGGAGCAGGATGGAGTTCCAAACTCCGGCATTACGAGGAATGAAGCTATTGGAGTAGAAAGCTCTCCAGCATCTGGGGACCTCCACAGTGAATGGATAAGATCAAGCTGATTGTCGGGTTGGTCGAGTGTATTTACGTCAAGATGGCACCAGAGCAGCAAATTAAACTGAGTATATTCCATTGAAGTACTTGTAAAACAAGCACAAGGATGCAACATTGCGGCGATGGACATGAGGCTGGAGCTTGTTCGATAGTGGGGGACTGATTAGATTAAAGACTTTTTCTAGACTTTGTCTAAGAGAGAGAGAGAGAGAGAGAGAGAGAGAGAGACTAGTGGATGGTGTACTAGCCCATATGTGGCAACAATACTCCATGCATGGGCGGGTGGTGGCTTTGTAGAGATATAGGATACTGTCTGGTGTGATAAGTTTTCTAGCACTGTATTGTTTTTTCTCCATCTCTCCAAAACTATAAAAGCATAAAAATATAATGATAAACCTACAATCATTTATTGGTGACTAGCAGGACTATCCGGCGTTGCCCGGAAATATGGATACAAAATAAAAAATATTTCAAAACCTATGTAACATCTTTTAAAACGTCGCTCTCCACATCCTTCGTCTTATTACCTTTTGAACACACCTAGGCCCCCGAACTGCTGGCATGCTCTTTCTCTCTTCCATCCCCATCTTTTCTCTAGTTATAGTATTAATACTTGTCGTGATATTCCTTATTATTTATATGGAACTATTTCAATCTTCTATTTTCCAGATAGTTTTATTACTTTTGATTGTTAATATACATACAGAGAGAGAGGGGGGAAGATAGAGATAGAAAGAGAGAGGAGAGAGAGAGAGGGAGAGAGAAAAATAAATATAGGGCGAGAAAGGGTACAGAAGCTAAAGTCATAGAAACTGTATAAAAGAAGAGTATGAGAGGGGGTCAAACAACATACAGTACGAGAAAAAGAGATAGTAATAGACAGAACGTATTAGTAAGAGTTGGGCGACTTAGTGAGTAAATTGCAAATTACACCTAATTAGAACAATTAAAATTGATTTTTTAAAACATAACTCAATCCCAAAACCAAGGAATATTGAAACATTTTGTGAGACTAAAATATATTTGTAAAAAGCCTTAGGGAACAAAACATTAAATATTAGAGTATGTTCTACCATAACCAGCTCGAGGCGATTCTGAGACGTGCCCGAACGTTGACGACATAAAGTCACAGAAACATGGTGCGTCAACTAGAAAAGTACCGATTTTCTTTTCAGTTTTTTTCGCCTTTTTCGTAGTTTTTAATACAAATCAGGTGCAAGCGTTAATGGGATGCGCTCGTTCGCCAAATTCTGTTGCATGGGAAAACCAGTGCGTTCAGGGTTCATTTGGGAATCGTTTTTAGCGGTACTCGAGCGTGCGGGTGAACGAGGGCATGGCCAGCACGCATACATTCAGAGGATGAATGTTTCCAAATCATAAAATAGACGAAAAACATGCAGTGAAAATAATTGTTTTGATGTTATATAGTGAATTCACTACTTCATGGTCATTTGTCGAGCCAAAAACAAATCTAATTATATAACTTCACGTTATGTGGGTAAAACGGACCGCACATATCTGAGGCAATGGCTGAATCCCTAGAAAATGACGTCCAGTCTGTAGTGGAATGGGTTCATACATTGCTGGTAACATTTAATGCTGCTAAGATAAAGCTCCTTTCATTCAACAACTGCAAGAAACCTCTTCAACCACCGATTGCCATACAAATTAACACCTTATCCGAGAGTACAACGTCCAAACTCCTCGGTCTAACATTTACAGGTTAACATGAATTGGAACAAATACATAGAAGATATTTCCAAAGCTGTTGAAAGAAAGTGGGCTACCTCTGCCGTGCTAGGAAACTTCTCGCACCTGACAGTATCTTATATCTCTACAAAGCCATCATCCGCCTATGCACAAAGTATTGTTGTCACATATGGGCTGGTGCATCACCCACTAGTCTCTCCCTCTTAGACAAGGTCCAAAAAGTGTATCTAATCTAATAGGTCCTTCACTATCCACCAAACTCTAGACCCTGTCCCATCGCCACAATGTGTCATCATTGTGTTTGTTTTCCAACCTGACAATCAACTTGATTTCATCAATTCAATGTGAAGGCCCCCAGATGCCTGATAGTTTACTACTTCAATAGCTGCTTCCCGCGATCTGCCGACCTTCGAAACTTCTTCCCTGCTCTCTGTTTCCCCGACCGTACCGACATGCAGAAATGTAAAACTAATGTGAATAAGCATCTTGCTGCACAGCTCCCAATTTAGGATGACCCCCTAAACTTTCACCCTAATTCTCAGTAGCCCCTTACGTCTACAGTTGCACCTTGTACTGCACAAGTACTTTGGAATTAGAGAAATAAAAAATTTATAAAAAACGAAAAGCGCAAAAAAGAATTGCTCGGTAAAACACGACCCCCTAAAAAATTGTTACCGTTGTAAAAAAAAGACTAAAAAAATGGTTACACTTTCTTTCTTCTACATCAAGTTTCCGGAAATTCGTGATCGTAAAGAAATTAGTGATAATTTAACGTTAACTTTATATAGGAAAATGATCCCCCGCTCTAAAACCTAACTTATTGGGAATCAAAATAAAGCGGAATACACTAGCGACATGATAAGTAAGTGTACACAGAAAAAAATTAGTCCATAAAAAATGCTAAAACAAGTGGTTCGTAAATACTGCAGAATTCGCACGTAATTCAACTATTTGAAGTATAAACTTATCATGCTCACTTAACAAAGTGTAGTATCTGTTCTTAAGATATACTTAGTCTATTCTTCCCTCGGTCAGTGAAAGTGAATCCTTCTAGATTGAGGAAATATTTATTCTTGTTCCAACCCAAAGTGCCCCTTTTGGGGGATCTGGATTTTCACCAGATTAAAAACTGACATTGAATCTAACCTTAACCTCAGTGGAGAAGCAAGTAAATAGGAACAAGGCGTGTAAATATGAGAAGTTGCAGCGAAATCTTTTTACCGATTGTTGTGACTGTAAAGCAGCCACAAGTTGGACTTGTAAAGGTTAGCATAACAATTCCATTTCGTTTTTATCTTGAGTGAAAAAAGAAAAGAAAGCAAAGGAAATGACAAAGAAATCTCAGATTTTCAATCCTGAGGACTTTTTATATCATTCTGGGGTCATTGCGTTTATTATTTCGTACTAAGCTCCCAGGGGTCACTAATTCATACGTGAACTTTTCTTAATAGAAACACCGTTAACCTAGATATGTCGCCCCACTATTCATTCCGCCCCTCTCATAGGCACCCTACCTAACCCCACGTCGGATGAGTCCCCCTTCCCAATGGGAACCATTCATGTTTAAAGTGCAAGTGTGTCGTTACCAATTCCCGAGTTCCGGAGACGTTTCCCCCGATTAAACGCATTTTCTATCCTGTCTTTAACAATTTACCAAAAAGAAACTTCTTCGACTTTTATTCAAAGGACTAACTCCCATATTATCCCCATTGTCACCATCCACATATGTTATATAGCCGATGGGGCTAGTCGCGGACCTACGTTTTAGAGACTTTGAAGCTTGACGAGTTATGGGGTTACTTTGTAACTAGCAACGCAGGTAGCATTCAATCCAATCCATTGGTGCTAATTCCGAATAGGCACCCATATATTAGTGATCGTGACGTAATCAGCTCCGACTTTTACCGAGTCCTAAAATAAGCAATGCAAATAAAAAGGCGCGGTTACATTTCGGCAAACGACACATTTTCAGACAAATACAAAGAGTTAAAACAACATTTATGCTTTATATTACTGATTCATTACTGTTTAAAAATGAACCTTGCGTTTTTACATGCAACTACTGTAGAAGGTTGCATAAATTTTGCATGTATAAAGGCCTTCTATGGAAGGACCCACCCCCCCAAAAAAATAAACACAAAACGGAAACTTTTTTTGCTTTTTGATTGCTTTCGATCTGGATATGCATTTTAACTCTACCTTCGAGCACCGCCAGAAACGATGCACAAATTAACCCAGAGCCCACTTGTTTGCTCATGAAATAGAAACTGGCGAACGAGCGAAGCTCGGTAACGCCGTGACCTTAATTGTATAGCCTCTATGGGTCATGCCGTGCAAATTTCACCTCCTCACATAGAGACACAAAACTTCATTTCACTTACCCAAAAAGAAAACACTAAAGCATGTTTTCACAAAAACTGCCTTTCAGAAAAGAAAAAAAATACCCTTTTATGTGCAAAGAAAAGATATAAAAATTTGCGTTAAATAAATTGAAAAAAAAACGCAAAATAGATTGTTCTTTTCTCGTCCCGAACGTAGAACAGATTTTCACTGACAACGATCCAGACGCCCAGAATTATTAACTCTCGTCGATCCGACTAACACACGCAGTTAAACTTTGATAATATCGAACGGCCTGATTTGGGAAAATGTACATTAATTTAATTAAAAAAAACAAAAAACTATTCTTCTAAGAAAATCACACTGACCAATTCGTTACGAACTTAATTCCTTTCATTCAACTGTTCTGCATGAAATGATTCTTCTCTTCACAGCGAGACAAGGTTGCTGACCCAACCCGGTTGGTTGCTCACTGATCTAAACAGACACA
This sequence comes from Sepiola atlantica, assembly GCA_963556195.1. NCBI lineage: Eukaryota > Metazoa > Mollusca > Cephalopoda > Sepiida > Sepiolidae > Sepiola > Sepiola atlantica. The sequence goes on from OY744519.1 coordinate 134,988,409, forward strand.
ACGTGGGAGTGAGTAGTCGCTGGATCAGGCGTTTCAACATCGACAACCTTCATCAGAACGTTAACTTCTCCCGAGCAGTACCGGGTGACCAACCGAACCCGGAACGGCCGAACTGGTGACGTCGCGACGTAGGGGGTGCGGTACAGTTGGAACTAGAGTAAAATTGTAAGACTATTTAGATTCTAATCATTCGTAACTTCATACTCTTTGTGCTAACTTTGACAAAGCCAGTAAAAACTCATAGATGAGGAAATTGATCCAAGGCAAAGTTCATAACGTATTTTCTCAGTATTAAATGGGCGATATTAAATGTATGAATATATTCCAGCTACCTACTAGAGAAGAAGCAATAAACCCAGTGCTCGACAAACGAACAAGATCCATTCCCCATCCAGTGGATGATAAATGAAGGAAGAGAGATAAAGATGTACGCATAACAAATCTATTTCATCTCCGATTGTTCAATGCAAGGTGTACTCGATAAAAAAACATGTTTATTTTTCTTTCCTTACTCCAGGCTTTTCAAAGATTAAAATCTTATCATCAGAGGAATTACATAGATGGATACACCTTGCATTGAACAATCGAAGATGAAATAGATTTGTCATCCGTACATGTTTATCCGTCTTCCTTCATTTATATATATATATATATATATATATATATATATATATATATATATATATATATATATATATATATATGTTGACATTCTTATAATTAATGTCGTAATATTTTATCAGTAATGGTACTATTATTAATTTGTGTTTCTATTTTATTCCAATGCATTTAATTATTGTCAAAGCGTATATGCTATATGCAAGTCAGATACAGAGGACGCAACTCCTATATAACGATCTCGAAGTCATGAAAACAACAATATTAAATATTTGATAATATTTTTAATCAATTATCTTGTTATCTGTTTATTCATTGTTTAATTTTTTAAATATTTGTTTAATTGTTATGTTTTATACACATATCATACACACACATACACACACACACACATATATATATATATATATATATATATATATATATATATATATATATATATATATATTACATACATGTTTTCTTGTTATCTTACATAGGTGGGTGCCAGTATTGCGTTTCGGCGCATTGCATGGGCACCAGCTGCATGTGAGATTATACACCTATCATCAATGCGTGTCCGCTGACGTTCAGACACACATTCACACACTAATATATTGTTTGTTACTGGCTGTCATTTATTAGTTATCACATGTGTGCATCTGTGTCTGTTGTGCGCGGTCATACCAAAAATGTGCAATTGAGGTCTGCTCTCTTGTTTAGTTTGGGATTTAATTTTCTTATTAATAATGATTCGTTTATTCTATAGTTGCCTAAGTCCCCTTCTGTGGCTAATATTTTTATTGGTATGTCTTTATTAGGGTTGTGATTTCTTGTTATATGTTTTTTGAGTAAAGGCGCCTTGGTTAAATGTTTTTTTTATGATTATATGTAGTGAAACTGCGCTACCGATACCATCCTAATGGGACACACCATGTTGATAAATGAAATTATTATCGAAAATTATTAAAACCTTTCAATATTGTCGTTTGTTCTATTTACTTCGCCTAGTACCCCGAAAGAGTGCTCGGCGATTCGAAAACCTCACAAAAACATATAAAACGCGAAAATTCCGTGTTGCTTAACGAAGCCTGCTTAAATATATATATATATATATATATATATATATATATATATATATATATATATATATATATATATATATATATATGAGAGAGAGACAGAGAGAGAGAGAGAAACACTAATCGTCTTTTCATCAAATTCCACATTCCTCTATCTGAAGAGTACATTCGGTTACATATGTTTTAACGATATCCATGTTTTAATTGTCAGATGAACTAACATCTTACCGAGATGAGCCGCGTTCTTTTATTCCGCCGGGGCCAATGAGTGCACACTCGACACATGACAGATGGTCTTAAGTGAGGCTTGCAATCTACGGAGAATCTAAGTCTTTTCCGAAGCAACCCACTCATTTATTTATTTTTTTGGAGGGGGGGGGGGCACTTACTCTTCCGTAATTGACACGTGAGCATCAGTACACACATAAGAATAGAGCGGCGGGAGGAAGGGGGTATAGAATAAAGGAGGGGAGGGGCTCAACACGGTCACTAATCTCATCAGTAAGAATATGCTTATCATAAATGACTAGTGGGACCTGTGCACTGGCGTTGCCTGGGAACAATGAAAGATCAAAGAAATTCTCGCTCCCATCTCTGAATCCAATATAAGTAATTTTACTCGCTGTACTTAGGATTTATAAGTATTAATTATAGCCTTCTTGAATTGTGTATACTTTCGGCAGCCTCGTAACTCGCTTCCCTCATTTTGTCTTTCATTCCTCACATTTCATTAGCGATGTTTCTGACAAGGGGGAAGAATTGCTGTTTTCTTGGTCGGAATCCATCCATCTCACACTTATCGTTGGCTGGGTTTTTACCTTGAAGTGGTATTTCTTTTAGCCTAATTTTAGGATTCATTTCCTTGTTTGGAGTGATTTCCATGAACAAAAGATTACTCAATCTATAAATAACTAGCTAGCTTTGCCGGCTCGATTTCACTTCGCTACTTGAAATATTAGAAACATGTATTTAAAATAATAAACATTTCGTTCATAACTTTTTTGTAAACACGAGACAAAATCTTTCTCATTTATTCATATAGATTGATAAACATTAACATTTTTGTAATTTTGATACAAATTGATTTACCATTTAAATGTGACTGTAAAGAAAGGAAAAGAAAGAAGTAATCAATTTGCCTTTTCACCTGCAATTTTGAAATATACCGCAGCTTTTTAAAAATCAACTCGGTCTCTCAAAAAGAAACATTAGAACAGAAATACTAAATATTTGTGGAGGAAACCAAACAATATAACGAAAAAGGACTATTTGTTATGTTACAAGCAAAATAATCATCGTAATAAAAAAATAATAACCAAATATAGTTAATTAAAAAATGTCCTTTTTTCAAAACCAATATGCAAATTAGCTAATCTTGCCACTTGCATACACAAAAAGATAGTGCGTCTAGTGTGTAAAGTTGAATTACTTGAAATATGGCGTTTTGACCTTACTTTTAGTGCAAGAAATGGGCCCAACTTTCACATTGATTTATTTAGACGAGGATATTCTATTTGATTAGGAGATGATGGACATTTAGACGTTAGTATCATCTGATAACTACGAAAGGGCATCCTTGCAACAATGTAGAGGCGACCATTTTCTCTTTATGTGGAGAGAGGAAAATTATAAATAATAGTGTCTATACACAAACACTGAAAGCAATTACCTTTTTTTCTGTATAGTTTGTGCGAATATTAGCGTTTAATCCGAATAGTAAGCGGATATATTGAGTAAAAACTGATTCTGGATTGGAATACTTATTATAATAGAAATATATATATATATAAATTAAAGTTAAATGGCAAGGCAAAATAAATAGGAATGTATTAATAAAAATTAACATTGTATTAACGTAGAAGCATCATAATTTTGGTGACTGACCTACATTCGTGTGCGAAGCTACGACTGTGCTACGTTTCTATGGTAACTGGCTTGTAATAACTGGTGTTTAATAGTTCGAAGCTACTAACTGCTATTATGACTCTTCCTCTTTTCTCAGTAAATAGACCAAGAATCAAAACACTTTCAAGAACATTGTAGGACAGAAGATTGTGGATATTTGTGTATTATTTGTAATAGTGACAATATAACTATGTAAAGTCTTTATCTTAGCCGTTTAATTGCTGATAGGAATAGATAGACGGTGTAGTACGAAAAAGTGACTCTAATTAGATTCATACTTTATTTATCTTACGATGTTCTGAAACAAAGAATGGGGACTTCTAACTGTATAAAGGGATAGTTACTCCAACTACTGTGCTGAAGTTATCAAGCGGTGTTGATGAAATATAAAAATCAGCGAATTCAAACCGAACTACTTTTTACCTGTAAACACATACTGATAAGTGATTACAGCACATACGAAGCAGAATTCAATGTGTAGTTTTTTTAACGGTACAAGAAATAGGACACGTTCTGACTTTTCTTTATATATAAGATAAGAGACAAAACTGCAAAACGATATTCCTCAATTCAGCCAGCACTAAGTATTTGTCATTAATTTGTGCAGGTTTATAATATTTTAAATAAGTGAAGCAATCCGACGTGGCCCTAGAATACACACAAATTTTAAAATATTCAGCAATATTTTACCACATGCGATTTTATCTGGTGGATAAAGAAATACACACTCACACACAAAACAACACCCATACACACACCCATACACATACACACACACACACACACACATATATATATATATATATATATATATATATATATATATATATATATATATATATATAGTTGAATTCTAATGACCATAAGAAAAATCAATCCCAAACCATAATTTTCATTTATTCTTACAATTTCTTCATTTTCATATTTTGGTGAGTACCTATATTTCTTCTTTGTGTCACAAACAAAGAAAAATTATTTATTTTTTTCAAAATGTAATAACTTTTCTTTATCTTATGCGCGTTTCACAGCAAATACAATAGAACTATATATTCTTTAGTTAACATTGCTGATCATCAGAGCAATAGTTCATTTAATGGTAATAAGAAATCATTATTCCTATGACAGAATAAAGGAATATATATATATATATATATATATATATATATATATATATATATATATATATATATATATATGATAATTTTATTTACACAGACATGTACAAAATCTGCGACACTGGCATGTCGATGTTATCGATGTTTTTTGTTTCTTAGATTTTTAGATTTTTTGATTTTTTAATTTTTAATTTTAATTTTTTAACGGCTTTAATTTTTGAAATGTTAAATTTCTTTCCTTCTTCTTCTCTTTCTCTATCCCTCCACTTCATTCTCTCTAAATATGATCTGAGGTTAAGATCGGATTCTAACTCTTCCTGGTGAGATCTCAGTTTATAGTAACTGTTGATCGATAACATCGACATGCCAGTGTCGCAGATTTTGTACATGTCTGTGTAAATAAAATTATCATATATAAAGCTCTATTTTGATATTGAGCACTTTTTATAAACCCGGTTAAAATTCTCTGGATTACCACCCTGTGGATATTTTTCACCTGGATTATTACCATTATTATATATATATATATATATATATATATATATATATATATATATATATATATATATACTATCGGACGCGTGTCATGGTGTTGCCCGGAAAAATTGGGAAACAAGAAAACCCCTTTTCTTCCGAAAGTAAACCACATACGAATATTCGTGTTATTACGTTTCTACTTTACTAAGTAACACATCAATAAGTCCCGCATATAGATTTCGACACTAATTTTAAAAATCCATATAGTTGTTATAAAGTACTAACCTTTAAATGATACGTGTCAAAATTCGAGCCAAATCGGATAATTAGTTTCTAAATTAGTGTTTTTTAAGTGAGGCTGTTGTACATTTTTAAAACAATGGAAAAATCTGAATTTCGTATGTTGTAAAGCATTTCTTTCCGGTGGGGGAAAATGCTTTTCAAGCAAAGCAATGGCTTGATAAGTGTTATTCGAACTCTGCTCATCGGAAATAATGCTAAAGAAGTTGTATGCTGACTTAAAACGATGTTGTATAAACAAAAAAAGTGCTGAACGCTTAGGTCGCCTAAATTCGGTAGTTGTATCAGAAAGCATTTTAAAAATCTACAAATTCCTTGTAGCCGATCGTGAATTGAAGTTGTATTCGATAACAAAGGAGTGTAAGTTATTAGAAGTTAGAGTATTCACCTGTTTGTTTGAACATTTGCCAATGAAAACTCTGTGTTCAACGTGGTTGCCGCATTTCCACACAGTTGATTAAATACAACAACACGTCGACGATTTAAAGCGTTTTTAGCAACTGTTTTGTAGAGACGAAGATTATCATTCGGTGCAAAACTGAAAATGCTTAAACTCGTTTCTGCGCAATCGTTTCGGCGCACGCATTCGCTTGAATTAATAAAAACAAATTAAAAAAACTTTAAGCCAATCAGATGCATTTCTCTGGATTTATCAAATTTGTCGTTTTGATCCACCCGGAATGCATATGAGGCCAGATTTTTCTTTCAACAAGAATGTGTTTAGCCAAAATCCAAGACTGAGCTAACATCGACGTTTCTTCAGCCCCATCGCCCCTCTGTCGGGCACTGGGAAGCTGAGAATGCCTTTTCTAAACTTACACACACAGCCACACGGACACCAACGCATACACAATTCATTTACTCTTTCACTGTCTTACGCATACGCACACTAAATGCGACGCACACATACTGCTTGAATCCCCTTCCAATGTCGTCTGCTGATTGAAAACAAAATTAACCACTTCATACATTTCTCACTGATCTTTCTAATATGAAAACAAATTATTATTATTATTATTATTATTATTATTATTATTATTATTATTATTATTATTATTATTATTTATTATTTATTATTTGTTTGTTCTGTCTCCCCTTTAACTATCTTCTCAATTCAACTGTTAAAAAACTATTAGTACAGTATCGATATTCAGATCAAATTCTGTCAAATATTTCATTTGACTCCATTTAATAACTTACAATGAAATGTAATTTATGTAATTGAGTGAGGTAGTTTAGATTAGGATTTTTCTAAACCCGTGGATAATTCACAGCCCTTAAACTTTCGATTCAGGTTTCCTCGATATCTGAACTAATGAACCCCCCTTGTTCGGCAAGGACAGTCAAATATAAACAATTATTCTATGTTTTCCTATTTTTGTAGATTTCCATTTAAAACACATGAAATATCTCTTTTGTGAACTTGTGCTTTTGTACTCTTTATTTTGTTTGTTTATCATATAACATTTCTCTCGCTTGAACATTTCTTAAAACTGTTTTCTTTAAAATGTGTCTATGACACTGGTTCTTCTCAAAATCTTCCCCCCCCCCCCACAACTGGAACCCTAAACATGGGCCCTCCAAAGTTTCAACGGAACCAAATAATTTTTGCGTCAATATGTGACAATTGATTAAACATGTTCAAGGTATTTTGTTTATTGATTACTTTGAGATGGGGAAAAAACATAAATAGCGAAGATGATTCGCGTGTTTGAAGGAAGAAATCGCCCAGAAAGACCACAAAGGATGAAGAAAAATAGTGATGTTTCACGAAGACAGTACACTGTGTCACAAGTCGATCGCAACGATGGCAAAACTGCATGAATTTCCTTTTAAATATCTTCCGCACTCACCATATTCTTCATATCTGTCCCCAGCGACTACTGGCTGTGTGTAGACCCTAAAAGAATGCCTCAGAGAAAGAGATTTTGCTCCAATGAAGAAGCAGTATCGGAAACTGAGGTGTATTTTAAAGCCAAAGATATCGTTCTACAAAAAAGCCATCGAATTGTTAGAGAAGCGTAGAAATCAGTGTATCACCCGAGAATGGGGACTATGTTGATGAATAAAGTCGATTTTTTCCAAAAAATTGTTGTTTTATTAGTTAGGCCTGGACTTATTACGTGATGGGCTACCAAATGTCAAGTCATAACTGAAAGAAGTGTTTTAATGTTATATTTTTATTATTAAAAATGTAGTTTATTTAAGAATAAGTTGATTCACGCGATACACACATTAACGTAATATTACTCGCTGATAACGGCGAAAAGTTACAACTAGTAAAACGATAATTTTTTATTTTGAATTGGTGTAAATGCGTGTGTACGTGTTATTTTAATAAATGAGTTAAAAAAGAAGAAATAAACTTACCACTGAATTTATCAACTACTATGCCGATTCACACCTTACTATGGAATGTTTAACTTAGGCAACATTTTGATTAGTTGTTCTAAATCAAATTATTTTATCTACTATTATGATAAATAAGTAATTTTAGTAATAAATAGGCGATTTAAATTTTAACTATATTTTATTTAATTAAGTAATGGATATCTATGTCCTAAACTATATAACCCTCCTGGACAATTTTTGTGGCAATATTCAGATGCGGGTATGGAAAGGTATAGTTAACATCAAAATTTCCACGGAAGGTTAACATTAAGTAAAGAAAGTGGATAATTCCATTAGAATTAGGGCTAAGTCGCCGGGTATCAAGTTAGGACAGAAAAGCCTTTCAAATTTGACGTCGATATGATCGAACGTGAGTTTCGAGTTCTCTACTTTACGGGGGTTAAGAGAAGAAAATGTACTAAACCTTGATGTAAATAACTGTAAAGTAAAGAATATCTCAGAGTAATTAATGAAGTTATCTGTTGTTCTTTTTAATTGTTTCTATTATTTCAGCCACCAAGCGAAGAAAGACGAAAAGTTTAACCTCTCTATCACTGCCATATCACCATTGAGACAATCTGTATAAGTAGACGTCTTCACCAACTCCAGACAGAATGACAGCTGCCTTTACTGCTGCTATCGTTGTGTTTTTGTTGTTTTTGTTGTTGTCGTTGTTGTTCTTAAGCGAGTTTGACGTCTGCATGCAGCTCACGAAGATCGTACCTCAGGATTGTCTGGACTGCATGAAGTCCTCCTCGTTGGTCGCAGCTATTCGTTAACCTACAAGACGCAGGTTTAACCCACAATACCGAGAACAGCAAAGCTTAGCGGTTGCATGTGAAGTCGATGAAGGTTTAGTCCAGAACACACAAAGGAATGGCGTAAAAACAACTTTCAGTCAATTGACACATCTTTGTTTGCACCACGTAGAGACAGAGACGACCAGAGGACGACATACCCTGATGCCGACTCCCCAGGATTTTCCCCAGAGCCCTGTTAGCCAGGTAGCACTGATACTACCACGTTGCCACCGCCCCTACCACGGTGAGGAAGGGGTTGGCTTTAAAGGGATGCTGTCTCCGTCGACGAAAATTATCTGTAGTAGTGAGAGGTTCTTTTACCCTGCTCCCACTCTATGCTACAAATTCAAAGTTTCCAGATTGCGCAAGACTAAGTTTAGCTATAAATAGATAACTGTTAGATATTCGGTGAGTAAATCAACTAGTGCATAACATAGTTAGTTGAGAAAATCGATAGGCTGTAAGGATATAATAGAATCGAATATAACGTCACATGGATCAAGCGAGGATGTGATAGAGAACAAAGAAAGATTGTTTGGAAGCATGCGGCAAGTTGATGTGTATAATGATATATGGGCTGACAAAATATAATTAGTTAGTCCTTTTTGAAAGTATAAAATGCGCCTGGCAGCGTTCCCTCGGTTTGGAAAGATCACACGGAAACGCGTACAAGGATTACATGAAGCTACAAAAGTATGAATACAATTTGTGAACTTTCATATTTCTGCAACTTGGTTGTTTGCGTGTATGACACAAGGCGTAAACGAAACATAACTATAAATAGTAAGCTATGTGTTCATATTAGAATAATTTAGTTATTAAGTGATGGAAAAGAGTATCGCACTTATAAACGAAACACGCTGGAATTTTGTTGAAAGCAAGTCTCTGTGAATGGACGCAACTTCTGGAATTTCCATTTTCATATTTTCGTTAAAAATAGGATAAAGAATGTCTTGTGTGATGAAAATGCAACATCGTCACGATTCAAAGTTGACAAAATGGGATTCTGTCAACACGTAACAAGATCAGTATTCAGTACATATGCCCGTTTATTTATACTTAAAACGTGGGGTGGAGTAATAGAGATTTTTCTTTCACCCTCTCCTTGAATCTCTCTCTCTTTCTATGTATATATATATGTTTATATATACATATATATATATATATATATATATATATATATATATATATATATATATATGTGTGTATATATACATATATATATATGCATATATATATATGTTTATATATACATATATATATATGCACATATATATATGTTTATATATATATATACATATATATATATATATATATATATATATATATATATATATATATACATATACATATCTCTCTCTCTCTCTCTCTCTCTCTATATATATATATATATATATATGTATTCAAAATTTGTTCACCATAGTAGACCATAAAAAAGAAATGAAAATATAAGATAATATATATATATATATATATATATATATATATATGTATATATATTCTGATGAGTCCTGATTATAAAGGACGAAACGTATACGTACATAGATAATAAACAAGACAAATATTATTTATGTATATATATATATATACACATATATATTGTGTGTATTTAGGCAGCATTTTCTCATTTATGTAAACATTGTTAAATTCAACCAAACTTCAGATTAGACGAAAAAGCCATGAAAAATATTATGCACAGATACATATCCCCAATTGACAATAATAATAAAATTAGACTCATTATTTTCTATGAGAAATTTAAAACCCAAAATCTATTAATAAAAAAACAACTTCTCCCCAACTCAACTATGTTATTTATAAGTTTAAATACCCCTTAGGAGAATGTTACTCTCATAATAATAACAAACCTAATAGCTACATTTGTTTTATAAGCACTACTCTACCCTGTCGCTTCACCGTGCATCTTGTAAACTATAGCTCAATTTACCAACATCTACAAAAACATAACTGCCGGGAGGGCAGTTATGATTTAAGACAAATTCTTGTTAATAACACAAAAATTATACATTCCGAAACCAATTTAAAAAAATTAAATTACTGGAAGCTATTTACATGAAATCACAACAACCTTAAATTAACAACATCACATATAAAACCAGTGGTAACCTTTTAAAATGCCTAACGTAATGTGATTTTGTTCTGTGATGCAATCCAGCGTTGCTGAATTTAAATCGTCAACAACTTCCTGGAACAATGCGAAAAACGTTATATGCGCTTTCTTCTCCGTCTTTTTAAAATTCTCTTCTTTCTCCAGCTTTTTTTGTTCATTTTACCTGAGGATGATTCGAAGAAGAATCGAAAACGTTCGTGAAACCTTTTAAACATTTATTTAATTTTATTTATTTTAATACAAAAAAGACCATCAGAAAAATTGAAAAAATAAAAAAGGTATAATTAAACAGACGAATTCTGTTATTTTTAACAATGTTTGCATATATATATATATATATATATATATACATTATATATGTATTATTTATATATGTTTTATTTATTTCATGTGTTTGTTGGCGATAATTGCAGCTTTATAAAAGCATGCGGTGATAAACTACTTAAATGTTTGAGAGTGAGTTAACTCCCTTATATACATTATGTTGTCTTTTATATTTAGAGAAGTATATATATATATATATATATATATATATATATATATATAGAGAGAGAGAGAGAGAGAGAGAGAGAGAGATTAAATAGATATCCACGGACACTAGTCACCGTTATTGCAGCTAATCCGCCATAGTCAGCTACGTTGATTAGCCGAAGTAACGGCGAAACACTTGTCCGTGGATTACAGTTTTATCTATAAATAAATATATATACGTCCCTAAATATAGGAAGCAACATAATTAATGTAAGGAAATTAACTCTCTCTCTAATCCCTTCCTCTCTTTCTATCTCTTAAAAAAACAGAGTTACTTTACTTTAGTAGATGAAAATACCTCAAAAACTGGCACCCCTATGACAAAATCTGTGCCGGGTTAAAGTCAAAGGATAAATATTTGTTTCAAAATTTTGGATATTATTCAGGCAACGTTGATCAAGAATATACCAACTTTGTGAATTTGTGTACTGTAGTTGTGGAGTTTAGCGGGACATACACACATGCAAACAGATTTCTTTAGGAGAGTTTGAATTACCTACTTAACACCATCCTCGAGTCTCTTTGGTCGCTCTGTAAAAGGGTTTGTCAGGACAACTTGACATGAGGATACTTCACCCTACAAGAAAACCCTGACCAAATATTCAACATAACATAGTATTCGCCGCACAAATAAGATCCTCTCAGCATGGCTATACACTTGCTCATACGACAAATAGTGCGCCTTCTCCTAGTGATGTTACCTCGAGTAACAACACTTAGCTGGATACTCCACCAGACTAAATGAATTCTTGTCCTGGAATACGGTAAGACGAAGAGATCACAATAAAGATATACTAAATAGTTAACCGGTCAATTGGGGAGAAGAAAATTAATGTTCTTAACATCTTTACTAACTCAACGTTTAGCAGGTAAAGAAGAACTTTAATGGAATATACGAATACCTATGAATCTTATATAGAGATCAAGTGTAAACCCCAAGAAGGGACCCATTGATTTATGAGAACTTCGACTGAAGTAAAATGAAATAAAAAACAGGCAACTTCCCTTTATATAATAGATGTTATTTACGATACAGATGACTGCGTTCTTTCTTTTGTTGCTTTATTTACGACGGCAATTCTTAATAGGTGATGTTCTCAAAAGATAGGATGACAAACAAACGTGAAACATAGAAAAAAGAATGAAACAACGATTCATGAAGAAAACACAATTATATTTAAATATTTATAAGTTTTAATTTTGCACAAATAAAATATGGAGACACAAAGACGATATTGTTTAGAACAAAGACATAATGAATTGCGTTATACAAAATCCGATAAAGTTGAAAACTGCAAATGAATATGTAAACATATATATATATATATATATATATATATATATATATCTGTTGAACACTAACAAGACAGCTTAATATATTGTCCACTTTATATGACACGAAACAGGTGTATTTCTCGGTTTGTTGGGCAGCTGTTGAAGTTAGGGTGTGGTTAGTGCGCCTGAAAATAAGTTAAACGTGACTCGTGTCCGGGGTTCGAATCGTGCGACCGGCTGAGCAGTTATCTTCTAAACTGCTGATTCAATTAGGATGAAACGTATACGTATGTGGATAATAATTTAAAATATTTATTAAATAGTTAATTCCCGACGGTTGGCGCGCACGAACTCCATTCACAAATCGCCACTGATTCGCAGCCAAGAGTGTTACACGTCGTGCATAAATATAAATATATTTTTATAGTGTATATAAATATTTATGTTTCTGAATGTTTTTAGATAAGGATTGATAATTTGTAAATTTGGGTTATTCTGACTACTGAGAATAACACTCAAGAGGAGAACAGTAGCTCGAATAACCCAAATTATACACACACTTAAACACACACACACACACACACACATATATATATATATATATATATATATATATATATATATATATATATATATATATATATATATATATATATATGTGCCCAAGTATCTTTATAAGATGTTCTCTCTCTTTGTTTGTCACGCTTAAGTTTGAAATAACATTTTCTCATCTTTGTCCTTCGATTTGTCTTTCACGCATAAGTTTTACATAGTATTTTCATCGGAGTGTCACACTTATATGTGACATATAATTTTGAAAGAGTCTCTCTGCAACAAGATGGATGCGGGTGTGTAAGAATAATGTTAGAACCAGGAATTTTCATTAATGCTTATGTTTTAATAGCTTTTCTCAGATGCGCCTACACATCTCTATAAGAGATTCTGCCCTTAGATATGATTGTCACGCATTTGAAATAGTATTTTCATTGGTCTGTCACGCATTTGAAATAGTATTTTCATTGATCCGTAACGCATTTGAAATAGTATTTTCATTGGTTTGTCACGCATTTGAAATAGTATTTGCATTGGTCTGTCACGCATTTGAAATTATATTTTCATTGGTGTGTCACGCATTTGAAATAGTATATTCATTGGTCTGTCACGCATTTGAAATAGTATTTTCATTGGTGTGTCACGCATTTGAAATAGTATTTTCATTGGTCTGTCACGCATTTGAAATATTATTTTTATTGGTCTGTCACGCATTTTAAATAGTATTTTCATTGGTCTGTCACGCATTTGAAATAGTATTTTCATTGGTCTGTCACGCATTTGAAATAGTATTTTCATTGGTCTGTCACGCATTTGAAATAGTATTTTCATTGATCTGTAACGCATTTAAAATAGTATTTTCATTGGTCTGTCACGCATTTGAAATAGTATTTTCCTTGATCTGTAACGCATTTTAAATAGTATTTTCATTGGTCTGTCACGCATTTGAAATAGTATTTTCATTGATCTGTAACGCATTTGAAATAGTATTTTCATTTGTCTGTCACGCATTTGAAATTTTATTTTTATTGGTCTGTCACGCATTTGAAATTGTATTTTTATTGGTCTGTCATGCATTTGATATTGTATTTTTATTGGTCTGTCACGCATTTGAAATGGTATTTTTATTTGTCTGTCACGCATTTGAAATAGTATTTTCATTGGTCTGTCACGCATTTGAAATTTTATTTTCATTAGTCTGTCACGCATTTGAAATGGTATTTTCATTGGTCTGTCACGCATTTGAAATAGTATTTTCCTTGGTCTGTCACGCATTTGAAATAGTATTTTAATTGGTCTGTCACGCATTTGAAATAGTATTTTTATTGGTCTGTCACGCATTTGAAATAGTATTTTCATTGGTCTGTCACGCATTTAAAATAGTATTTGCATTGGTCTGTTACGCATTTGAAATAGTATTTTCATTGGTGTGTCACGCATTTAGAATAATAATATTCCTTGGTCTGTCACGCATTTGAAATAGTATTTTCATTGGTCTGTCACGCATTTGAGATAGTATTTTCATTGGTCTGTCACGCATTGTAAATAGTATTTTACTTGGTCTGTCACGCATTTGAAATAGTATTTTCATTGGTCTGTCATGCATTTGAAATAGTATTTTCATTGGTGTGTCACGCATTGTAAGTAGTATTTTCATTGGTTTGTCACGCATTTGAAATAGTATTTTCATTGGTCTGTCACGCATTTGAAATAGTATTTTCATTGGTTTGTCACGCATTAGAAATAGTATTTTACTTGGTCTGTTACGCATTTGAAATATTATTTTCATTGGTCTGTCACGCATTTCAAATAGTATTTTCATTGGTCTGTCACACATTTGAAATAGTATTTTTATTGGTTTGTCACGCATTGTAAATAGCATTTTCATTGGTCTGTCACGCGTTTGAAATAGTATTTTCATTGGTCTGTCACGCATTTGAAATAGTATTGTCATTTGTTAGTCACCCATTTCAAATAGTATTTTTATTGGTCTGTCACGCATTGTAAATAGTATTGTCATTGGTCTGTCACGCATTTGAAATAGTATTTTCATTGGTCTGTCACGCATTTGAAATAGTATTTTCATTAGTCTGTCACGCATTTGAAATAGTATTGTCATTGGTCTGTCACGCATTTGAAATAGTATATTCATTGGTCTGTCACGCATTTGAAATAGTATTTTCATTAGTCTGTCACGCATTTTAAATAGTATTTTCATTGATCTGTCACGCCTAACTGTGAAATAGCATTTCTATAAGATTTCTTTTACTTATGAGTCACTACTTATCAAGACCAAAGGTCATTCAAGGATAAGGTTTCATTAGAGAGAGATTGTCAGTTGAATGATGAAGAATATTATGAGAGGAGTGAATGGAATTAACAAAGTCTGTCCGTCTATACATATGTCGGTCTTTCTGTCACGCAAAAGTTTGAAATAATATTTTCATCCACCTTCCACGCTTAAGTGTAAATTAGTATTTCTATAAGAGGATTTCTCTTACTAATGAGTCAGCACTTATCAAGGGTAAAATACACTCGAGGATAAGGGTGAATGAGATTGGTGGATTGTCAGTTAAATGATGACAAATATTATGGGAGGATTAAAACGAACGTCTGTCACGCATAACTTTTAAATTGCATTTTAATCGCTAAACGCGCAAGTTTAATGGACGTTTCTTAAGAATATTTCACCAACATGTAAAAAAAATATGCAACGTTCTTAGCGCGATTGTCGCAAAATTGCGACAAGTCTACCACTTCTAATGGCAAACGATGCTACATGCAAAACTGGTTTTATTTGCAATATAAAACACAACAGCACAGATATACACAAATTCAGCAATTGACTTATATGTGCATGAGAAAATGACAATTTTCCATGAGCGGATGTTCAACCGCATTATAAATTCAAGATGGTCGCCATCACAATATGAAAATTTGTCAAATAATTTATTTTGATAGTCCTATGCTTTGATAGTCCTATGCTACAAATATCATATACATTGTTTGGGAATACAATGAAAAGTTCAGCTTACAGAGTCATTTAAAAAATAGGTGTGAAAAATTATTTTTCTACAAACAAAATATTCAGTGTTCAAAGGGTTAAACATTTGCAGAATCTAAAATCATCAACAAATAAGATGTGTCAATTTTTTTCATTTTAGTACAAAAAAAGAAAACATTTTAAAATTAAAACAAAAAATGTGTGAATTAAGCATCATTAAATATATCATTTGAAATATTTTCTGGACAAAAATAATTTAAAATATTTTCTGGACAAAAATAATTTTAATATGAAATTATTTTCTACTATTTTGTTTTAAATGATTAGCTTATGAAAATTCGGTTATTTTTTAAATACAATTTTAAATACAAAGGTCTTTGAGGAGACGCACTTGCCGTATACTCGTTTGATCTTCCCAGTGCGATATTTTCAAAATTACGCGTTAATATAATATCATTTTGTTTATAAGGCTTTCAAAAACGTCATTGATTTTTTGGTTCAAATCATGAAATTGTTACTAAAATCTTGTTTTAGTGGCAAAACGTACACGAGTTGATGATATAAAAATTATTTCAAATAAAATAAATTTAAAAATTAAACGATGTTGTATTAACATTGGAATGGCAGCGTTGGAAAGTTTTTTGTGGTTGGAATTGTGTAAATGATTTGATAAATAAATGACTGTTCATGTGAGGAGATTCTCAAGATGTCAGACGAATGTTTTTACAACAGTTAATCTGCAATGATTTGTCTTCGAATCCAATCAAACTTCCACGATTCATCTACAAAGTTATAAAAACAAGAGCAATGGAAATGTAATACTTAGTTAAACGTACTAATTAACTATACCAATTATTATTAATTGAGCGTATGTACTTATATACTACGACGACCACAATAAAAACAGAAACTGCTTTTAAATCGTCTACATTCTTTGATTTCGAATGAAGCGCCGTCTCGCAAAATGGATTCTTTATTATTTTGTGTTATAATCATTTTGATGAGGTCATCAAGTGTGCACTGGGACACGCAAGCAAGATACACAGAATCTTAGTTGTTTGTCCACCTGCACACGCCATGGTGTCATCAAAAGGATGCTGCCACCAAATGATGACGGTACAAATGTCATCCATTAAAACAGAGATGTAGAAAACCGGGCTTAGTGGGCAACGTCACAAAATGATGATGGCATCTATCAAATAAGAGAGGTCCTTTATCTAGACAACTCATGACCCTTCGGCTTACGGATCGTATATTAGTATATGCTATTAAAACTGTGAATCTTGATTGCCCACGTGCACACTTTGTGACGTCATCATTTTGATGACGTCACAAAATGATGACGTCGTCCTTTAAAATAGAAACTGGAGATAATCGGGTATAGTGGGTGAGGAGAGAAAATTATTACTCCATCTATGAAATAAGAGAGAGAGAGAGAGAGCAAGAGAGAGAGATAGAGGGGAAGAGACCCTTTTTCTGAACGTTTAGACCCCTAGGGGAGGGGCTAGTAATAATTAAACGTCTGTCTTTAATATTTAAAAATGAATATAAAAAATATTCGTCTATATTGTAGTTGAAATATTATTTGTCGAAGTTTTGTTATGGATTTCATGAAAACATTTAAAACGAAGAAAGGGTTTCTAGATACTTTGTATAAGTTTATACTTATGCAAAGTATCTAAAAACCCTTTCTAGAAACCCTTTCTTAGTTTTAAATACCGGCGTTGTTGGGTTGCCTTTGTAGACAAATTGTCGTAAAGGAGGTGTTGTCGGAAAATAATTGTTGTAGATGAATTGTTGTAGATGAATTGTTGTAGATGAATTTTTGTAGAGACAACTTGTTCTGGAATAAGTTATCTAGAATGCCGTTTCAGATACGACACTTCGAACTACAAAGTACGTAGACGATTGCAAAACAGTTTACATTTTTATATGTACATTTTTTATATATGTATGTATATTTTATTTGTATATTTATATAGTGTATACAAAGTTGTAATAACATTCACATCACGACAATCTGTAAAATTTTTACAATTTTTTCAAAAACATGTTTTATGTCTTTCATATATATAAATAATTCTTCAGAACAAAAATGTCGGGTTATTTTTATTTATTCTTCTGTATATATAAAGTAAATCCCCGTTTTTAACGGCACATATCTAATATATATATATATATATATATGTATATATATATATATATATATATATATATATATATATATACATATATATATATATATACATATATATACATATATATTTATACATATATATACATATATGTATACATATATAATTATTTTTTTTATTTATACAGCATGTACAAAACATGCGACACTGGCATGTCGATGTTATCGATCAACAACTGTTATAAACTGAGATCTCATAAGGCAGAGATAGAATCCGATCTTTATCTCAGATCATATTTGGGAAGACCATCGACATGCCATTGTCGCATATTTTGTACATGTCTGTATAAATAAAAATAATCATATATATAAAAGCTCTATTTGATATTGAGCACTTTTTCTAAGCCCGGTTTGAATTCTTTGGATTCTTATCATGTGGATGTTTATTTTGCCTGGATTATCATTATTATTAGTAGTAGTAGTCTTAGTATTATATATATATATATATATATATATATATATATATATATATATATATATATATATATATATATATATTATAAGTACTAGGTAAATAAATTAAGGACATATTCATAAACGTAAGTTCCAAGAATTCAACAGAAACAACATCCTTCTTTGTGTATGTGTGTTTGAGAGTGTCCTGTATAGAAATTATGTTCTTTTAGTAAAAGTCCTGCTTTACTTTGGAATCCATAATTGGAATCGTGGTTATTCACCCAAGATTGAAACAATGGTTTCCGATAGCAATATGAAAATGCCCCAGTCACAATCGAAGCTACAGTTTATAATTGGATGTTGCCCTTCAAAAGTTTATGTTTTCGTTTACTTAGTGTTTTTCGTTTTTGTTCATTTCTCGTTTTGTTTTACTTTTATTTTTATCTTTTTCCTTAAATATCTCTGTCGTTTTTGATTGGACGAATCGTTCACACGTCAACGGTGGTAATCGTCGTGCTTACGGAATCATGCCGGTAAGTTCGCTTAAAGACAGTACTGCGAAGTTTGTAAAAAAGAAAATGGACGATCTGTAGCAGAGGTGTGACGACAAAGATAAGGATGACGACGAGGATGAGGCAACGCATCGGATGGTTCCAATCCAGCATCCCTTCGTAAATGATATTGTGTTGCCTATCGAAGGACCAATAACTGATATTGAAGATCATGTACAAAATTCCGTAGAGTATTGGGTAGACCGCGTGAAGCAGGCGAACCGGATAAGCCGACAGAGCGACCTCCATGAGCACCAACAGAGTGTTGAGACCGTGGACGCTGAGATCTTCAAACGAAATCCCCAGCGTCGCTTTTCGATCTTCGGGGCTCAGGTTTGGATAAACGGCACCAAAGAATACCAAGGTCACCAGAATAGCCGAGACAAACGTAATGTTATAGAACATCCACGATAGTCTCATGTACCAGGTGGTTTGGTCAGTGTTTTCAAGAAAAACGGCCGATTCGATACTTTCCTGTGTCTCGAGGACGGGTCGTTCGACGATGTCACCCGTCGGGGTTGAATCGGTGAGTTGTACAGAAGTCAGGATCGCCGGTGGTGGCTTCACCCGACCGTCCTTGCGCAGGCGGGAACGCGCTATAACGTTGGCGTAGTTGGAGACGTCGATGTCCCCGCGATGCCGTTTGTAAGTCCAGTAAAAGGTGATGAATGCCGCCAGTTGGAAGTGGAGGACGAGGACAATGTATGCCCAGGTGGTGAGGTAGGCCATCACGTTGTGGTCGGTGTCCGGGTCGTTGCTCGTTGATATGATGTAGTTGGCCAGGCAGGAAACGGTGAAAAGAGCCGTCAGTAATCGATATAAGACAAATGCTGTGCTCAGACGTTGCCACTGAAAGAGATGAAAATAAAGAAAAATTAAATCAACAATCATAAAAAAGTAACATATTCAAATAAGTATTGTATTAATTTGGGGGATGAGAATATATATATATATATATATATATATATATATATATATATATATATATATATATATATATATATATATATATATATATCAAATATTATTATAAGCCCCCTTCACCAAAGGCTGAGTGAGTTTAATAACAAGCAGTACAACTAGCTAAATGCAAGATCCAAAACACAGTTTGTTGATCACTTTAACTGCTCGTGTAAAATTAGCCGCCGACTCGCTATTTAAAAAGTTAAATTCATCTTTAATTATTAGCTAATTCCCTATGGCCGAGGGGTTAACGCTCTTGACTGCGAATCAGTGGGATTTGTGATCGGAGTTCGAGCCCGCCGACCGTTGAGAATTAACTTCCTGCACTGAAGATTGCGTTAGCATGAAACATCGATGTCTGTAGGTAATAAATAATTAATATTTATGTATAAATATTATATATATATGTATAATTTACTTATAAATAGTATATATATATATATATATATATATATATATGCTATTAAAAAGTTATTGTATCTTGGAATTTTGTCTGTTCGTGCGCAAAAAAGGAATGGGCAGAGTGCACATTACTAAGGAAGTAGTTTTTATGATGTAAATTCTTGAGTTCGATTCTCACGTAAGTTTAAAGGATTCTTTTTAACTGGATATGTGTTTCATAAATTTAAAGAAATTAGCACAACATAATTACTTAAACACCATTACATAAATGTTTTTATTTTAAGTAAGTGACCTTTGTTTGATTATGATTAGTTCAAAGCGAATTATTTTGCGTAAAAACATAACATTTTAATATTTTCCCAATAAAATCTTAACGTAAATTCACCATCGTAGTCACTTACTCTCTTTAAGTTCCTTTTACCTTCAACATGAAAAAACGTACCAAATTCACAATCTATATTCCAGTAGAGATGTATAAGGAAATAGAAGAGAGGGAAGGCGGGGAAAAGGGAGAGATTATGGCATCACGGTGTATTCTGACTTTGTGAAATCCTTTGACATTGTAATAGACTGAGAAGAAAAAAGAGAGAGAGGGGAGGAAAGAGGACAGAGAGAAGTGAAGAAGGAGAGAGAAAGAATGGGAAAGGGCGAAGAAAGAGAAGTGTAGAAAGAGTAGGGAGAGAGAGAGAGGGTGTATATCATGGTGTTATATTGTATTCTGACTTTGTGAAAGCTTTGAATTCGTAATGGAATAATGTAAATAATTAAAAGAGAGAAAGGGGAGAGAGAAGAGGAAAGAGACGGAGCTAGCAGAAGAGAGAGGAGAGAGGGAAAAAGAGGGGTCTGTAATAACATAACAATGTATTCTGACTTTGTGAAATCCTTTTACTTAATAATGAAAATGTGTAAATGATTAAAAGAGAGTGAGAAATAGGAGAGATACGTGATAGCAAAGAAGGGAGAGAGAGAGGAAAAACAAAAGAGATAGAGGGGTAAGAGATAAAGAGGGAGAGATATAGTTTATTATAACATAACAATGTATTCTGACTTTGTGAAATCCTTTGACTTTATAAGTCTTGTAAAAAGATGATTATCAATCAACCAATGTCAAAGTTACGAAATTATATATTTAATAAGCTACATAACAAATACTGACCCATCGGCTCACTTGTGGTCTAGACATGTTTTAAAGAGAGAACTACCCTGAAAGCCGAAATGATGGAGAAAAAAAATTACCCGCAATTAAAAAGACGAATAATTTAGTTAATAGTTTATTTATATTACAAAAACTTATTTCAAGCGATTTAGCGTATCCTCAGGTTTATTTTCGTCCTTAATATCTACTTGTCTATCTTTAAGTGAGCGTTTATTATGGTAAAATGGGAGGGGTGATTATATAAATAAGATCTATGTAAGTAAGCGTGTTATTCTGTATCTGTCATCAAAGATGGAATCTGTCTCTGAAAACCACGAAGAGTTCATATAGTTGGTTGGTCTGTATTTGCGAAACGTTCTTTGAATCCGTATCTGAAGAAATATCCCTTTGAACTTTGACCTTTGGTCTTTATGGAATGTTACATTCCATCATACGTCAAAAGCAAAGGAGAGAAAGACAGGAGGAAAAATGCACCTAATTATTTGCCGTGAAGAGTGCCCATTTTGTCCTTTTTTATACCCCCCCTCTTCGTAGGAAAAACGGTCGTGTGTGTTCTGAACAGTTGTAGAGTGTCATTTGATGGAGTTTTTGAATGAGAGCACGAAAGACCAAAAAGCGCAGTGGACAGAATGAATGACCATGTTGTTCAATCGTGTGTTAATTAAATGGGCGTCTCTTTGTTTTTGTAATGAGGCGTGACTAAAAAAACGACGAAGAAAAGAAGGAAGGGAAAACGAGCGAAAGATAGAGATAGAGAGAGAGAGAGAGAGAGAGAGAGAGAGAGAGGGGGGGTGAATGAGTGAGTGAGTGAGTGAGTGAGTGAGTGATGAAAATAGTTGGAAAAAGAGAGATATTGCGATAAAGAGAAAGGGAGAGAGAAGGAGTGAGTGCGTGCGTGAGTGAGTTAATGAGTGAGTGGGTGAATGAGTGGGTGAGAGAAACATAGGGGTTGAGAAAGAGAGAGAGATAGAGAAAGGGAAGAAAATAGGGAAAGAAAGAGACGAAAAATATAGGATAAAATGTAGAAAGAAAGAAAGAAAGAAAGAAAGAGAAAAAGGGTGAAGGAGGAGAAAAGAAAAAATGTCATGAAAGAAAGTTCATCAAACTTAAGAAAAGAATGAAGAAAGAAAGAACGTAAAGAAAAGAAAGAGAGAATAGAAGAAAGAAAAGAAAGCAAGAGAGGAAGGAAAAGGAGAAATGAAACAAATAAAGATTGAACAAAACAAAAAACGAAAATGAAAAAGAAAAGAAAGAAAAGAGAAAAGATGGAAGGAAAGGAAATAAGAGACAGGAAAGAAGAGGGAAATGAAAGAATGAAGTAAAGATCGATCGGAACAAAGAATGAAAATAAAGAAGAAAGAAAAAAGGAAAAAGAAAGAGATAGCAAAGAATGAAAGTTAAAGAAGGAATGGAAAGATGAAGTTTAAAAAGAGATAGAATTTATGAAGAGAAGACATAGAAAAGAAAAGAATGAAGCAAATGATAGAAAGACATAATAAGATGAAGAAAAAAGAAGAATGAAGAAACTATTAGAACAAAAGAAATTAAGAAAGGAGGAAGAAAAGTAGAATGGTAGAAGACAAAGAAAACAAGATGAAAGAAAAATGAGCAAAAGTTGACGACAGAGGGAAATAAAAATGGAAGAAAAGAAACAAAATATTGAAAGGAAGAAAAAAAGATAAAACGATTTAGGAAAAAAAAGAAAGAAACAGAAAAGAACATAATATGATAAAAAGAAGGCTGAAAACAATAATGGCGACAGGGTAGAAAGATGAAAGGGAAGAAATGAATTTAAGGAATGAAACTGAGAAAGATAAGAACAGAGATAGAATTTGAGAATAGAAATAAAAGCAGTGAATGAAAACGGGAAATAAAAAAATGGATAAGAATAGATTGAAAAAAATTAAAAAGAAGCTAAAAGTGAAAAAATGAATGAAAAAAAGGAAATTAAAAAAATGAATGAAAAAAGGAATGAAAAAAGAATGAAAAAAGAATGAAACAAAGGAATGAAAAAAGGAATGAAAGAAAGAAATTTAAAAAAAGAATGAAAAAAGACATGAAAAAGTAATTAAACAAAGGAATGAATGTAGGGAATGAAAAAAGTAATGAAAAAAGGAATGAAAGAAATGAATAAAAAAATGAATGAAAAAAGAATGACACAAAGGAATGAAAGAAATAAATGTAAAAAAGGAATGATAAAAGAAATGAAAAAAGAATGAAAAAAGAATTAAAAGGGAATGAAAGAAAAGAATAAAAAAGTAATGAAAAAAATAAATGAAAAAGGGATAGAAAGAAGGAATGAAAGAAAGGGATGAAAAGAAAGAATGAAATAAATAAATGAAAAAAGGAATGAAACAAGGAATATAAAAAATAAATTAAAGAAATAAATGAAAATAAGAATGAAAAAGGAAATGAAAAAAGAATGAAAAAAGGAATGAAAGAAAAGAAAGTTCGATTCTAACCAAATTCTTATCAAAATCATCATCTAAGTTATGAAACTTTCTTATGGTGATCACATGGGTTGGCAAAGTTACTCATAACTATAATTATAAATCCCTATTTACTTGCCTCCCCACGAGGGCAGAGGTAGACACAAGGTCGAATGTTTACGTCCATAAACGTGCGCTCAAGGTTATGACAAAATAAAATTGCTTCAGTTTAGAAAGATTTCTCCTTCATTGACCAAGAACAGAACAGATGAAGTATACTACCAGAGGAGATACTACACTTTGCTCTTTACCAAAAGCCTAATCATTTATATTAAATTCTACATTAAAAAGTGAATTGTTCCGTACAAAATTAGAAGATTTGGCACAAGGACAAAATTGGGTGGGGAGCGATTGGGATCGTCTGTCGTCCTCTTGGTCTATTCTCTAAGCTACTTCCAGTCACAAAAATACCACATTCACTCTATGAACAAACCTACCTAACATTATCCCCAATTGGTATGACGTTTTTTATTTACGACAAAAAAATAGCCAAAAGTCCAAGTCACCGCACAAAATCTCTATAAGAACAGAACAGATTACGTGTCCTTTTGCTGAGACCCAAACTTGAAACTTTGAAGGTCAAAACTTGCCGAAACCTGATGCCGATATGTTTTAATGTTTTTTTTCTTCTCTTTTTAAAAACTATTTCCAGATCTGCTCTTTGTGATCCGAGCGTAAATTGAGTCACGAAAGATCTGGTTTTCTGTTCTTCTTTTAACGGCAGAAAGCACCGTGATCCCCAAACGACGAATAATTAGTATCAACAGTCGGTGATTTGTCGCCTTCGAGTTGACGTGTATTTGTGGACGAGGTTCAGTAAGATCGCCCGTTATATCATTTATTACGCGCGCGCTGTCAACATCTCTCTTTCCATCTCACATTACCGTGAAGTAAGAAACACACAAAACAGTACACACACACACACACACATCTATAAATATTTCCGCTAAATATCCATGGGGTTGTAATTCGATTAATGGATGGGGTCGCGACTTATGGAATCGGATATATATAGTTCAAATTTTATCGCATCTGTTGTAATTATTTACGACCTGATACTTTTTTATAACTTTAATTCACCCGAAACAAGACACATTGCCACTTAGCCGTACTGTGATGAAAAACCAGATTTATTAGAGCATCCTAAGTAGGCAGTTGAGCAGCAATATATTTGTTCACATTACATTTAAATTTCTAGAAACTTGTCCGGCATCTGGGGACCTTTACAGTGAAGGGATATGATTTTGCTGGTAATCGGGTTTATCGGGGGTATTTTCGTTGAGGGGATGCAAGTGTAGTAAGTTCCTCTGGATACATTCAGTGGAAGCACTTGTAAAACAAGCACAGGGATGCAGCATTGCAGCGACTCATTTTTGTACCCTGTCCAAGATCAGATAGACTAGTGATGTGGCAACAATATTCCATGCACGGTTAGATAGTGGCTTTATAGAGATATCTATACTGACAGGTGTGAAAAGTTTACTCGTTTAATAAGGGAAGCCCACTTTCTTTGCAGCAGACTTTGCAGTATCTTCTATGTATTTATTCTAATTCATGATGCCGGTGAATGTTAGACCAAGGAGTTTGAACGTTGGACTCGGGAAGAGTACTATCAGCCATGCCAATCGGTGGTTGGAAAGGTTTCTTATAATTGTTAAAGAAATGGAGCATTATCTTAGTAGTATTACATGTAACCATGAATTTATCTCCACATTCCACTAGAGACTGCATGTCATTTTCCAAGGATTCAGCCATTGCATTTGATATGCGTGTAATCGATTGACCTGCATGTCTCGAATAAGGCTTCGTGTCATCAGCAAATATACCCATCCGAGGCGTGATTGAATCAAGGAGGCCGTTTAATACATTTCAGTTTCGCAATTTTTTTAGATAAGGATATATAATTTGGATTATTCGGACTACTATTCTCATCTTGGATGTTATATTTAGAACGTTGTGGCCGGAGTTACCTCAGACTTTCTCCGGGTACATTTTTTCGGACTTGGAAACTTTCTAGTCGAATTTGGGAATATTCATCTTGAAACTAGGAACCGTAACGAAATTTTGAACTGAACCATTTAGTAATCCATGGGAGTGGATTGTTCTCGTTCTATCAGCAATGACCGGGTAGTGCTAATTTTTATACTATTCTTAGTTATTATAGTCTTTAGTAAATACCAAAACGTTCAGCATTCAGAAGAATGTAAAGTTGTCCAGTCGGAAAATGAATAGGTCCGAAGTCGACGACGACCCGTATTAAAAACGAAGGACTAAGCTTATTATAGACATACATAGACGCAGGCTGAGAGTCCGTGGTTGAAGACTGCATCCGCTGGAGAAGTGCTATGAAAGGATATTCTAATGATGAGTGAGAATAGGAGAGATCAGCAGGGGAGGAACAGGAGAGAGCACAGACGGCAGAGGGCTGCATCTGAGCTTTCAAAATCAGACGCCATCTACATCTGTGGCAACTGCAACAGAACTTGCCGATCGAGAAAGAGCATGCGCAGTCACAGCAGACGCTGCAATCTGGCAACGAAATAATATAAGACACAGAACTCTATTGTCTACTGAGATAGACTGATGCTAACAATATGGATGTATCTAAAGATTATATTAACAACTAAAGCCTAACAGACCAAGGAAATAAACAAACGCGTTTTATTTTTAGTACCGGCTGGCATAAATCTACCCACCAACATATTGTCGACACATACGATTTTACTGTTATTCAATAGTTTTTATTTTTTATTTTTATGTTTTAGCAAAGGGTCAAACCTCGGATAAGGGGAGATAATACGAAATTCATTAAACATTTATTGTCTACAAGCGAGACCCGTCGCCCGGCGTTGCCCGGGGAATTTGGAGAAGTCAAGAAACTCCTGTTCAAACAAGAACATCGCGTGTGATACTAGTAAAACAAAAAAAAAAGAAACAACATGCCAAATAGTAGCTTGTGCTATCCAAACAGTTCACAAAGTGAATACGAAAGAAGCAGAAAAACTATGTGAGTTGGCTTCCGCACTCGAAGATATTTTTTAATATGGCGGCTGTTTTCATTATTTCTATCTACTTGTGCAGTTTCAGCTTCCTTGTATTCATGTGACGTTCCTTCTATATTTTATTCAATATTTCCATTTGTTTATGGTTAGTCGGTGTTACCTGATTCTCTAGGTTTGCTTAATATTTGAGCTGTTTTAATTATTTCTGATATGGTGTGAATCCTCGCTTTGATTCCAATTTCTTCTAGTATTTTTTAGATTCTTCGAATTTGTTCCTAGTCCTCATACAATTATTGATATTACAGTATTTTTCTTCATGTTCCATAATCTTTTCAATTCTTTGGCAAGTTTCATATATTTTTCAATTTTCAGGCTTCATCGATCTTAAACCATTGACGTGCTGGACCGGCGAAATCTATGATTTGGCAAGGTTTTTTTTTTCCTCCCTGTTAACTATTATCACGCTCGATTTCCTTGCTTTTTTTAAAAACATAGTTCACCCCAAACAAGGCAGGCCACCACTGTAGACTTAAGGGGCTACTGAGAAAAAGGGTGAAAGTTTTTTTTTGGGGGGGGGATTCAACAGAAATTGGGAGCTGCGCAGCGAGATGCCTGTTTGCATTAGTTTTAAATTTCTGCATGTCAGTAACGTCAAGAAAACAGGAAGCAGGGAGGGAGTTCCAGTGTCTAGCAGCACGAGGAAAGAAGCTTTTGGAGTAGAAAGCTCCTCGGTATCTGGGGATCTCCACAGTGATGGATGGGATTTGGCACATTGTCGGGTTGGTCTAGTGAATTTACGTTGTGGGGGTACCAGAGCAGCAAGCTCGTCAGAGCACAATCCGTTGAACAGGTGCTAGAGCTTGGTGGATAGTTGGGGACCTATCAAGTTGGCGACTCTTTTTTTAACCTTGTCTAAGAGGCTAATGGATGATGCCTCAGCCCAGATGTAGCAACAATACTCCATGCATGGGTGGATTGTGGTTTTGTAGAGATATAGGATAATGTCAGGTGTGAGAAGTTTACTGGCACGTAGAGGAAGCCCACTGTCTTTGCAGGAGCCCTGGCAATGTTTTCAATGTATTTATTCCAATTCATGTTATATCTGAAAGTTAGGCCGAGGAGTTTGAATGATGAACTCTAATGTAGGGTGTTATTAGCATGACAATTGGTGGTTGAAGACGTTTCTTGTAGTTATCAAAGGAAAAGAGCTTTGTCTTTGCGACATTAAAAGTTACCACCCATTTTTGACTCCATTCCACTACAGACTCATGGGCGGCGGCACCGGGTGGCAGAGGGGATCAAGCCCCCCCACACTTTTTGACTTGCCCCCCCCCCATTTTACGATCATCAATAATGAAGTTATATATGTGTTTAACCGGGCCCCCATTTTTAGGAGAGCCCCCCCACACTTTTATAACTGTTCCGCCGGTCCTGAGACTGGAGGTCATTTTCTAAGGATTCAGCCATTGCCTCAGATATGTGTGCGTCGGTTTTGCCCAGATAACGAGAGTAGATCGTGGTGTCGTCAGCAAATATTCGTATCTCAGTTTCAATGACATTAGGGAGGTCATTTATGAAAATCAGGAAAAGTAGAGGTTCAAGGATGGATCCCTGGGGTACACCAGCATTTATGGCATGTTGCTTAGATGAACGGCCATCGAGGACAACCTGGATCTTTCTTTTTGTTAGGAAGGATTTAATTATATTAAATATTTGTCCAGTAATACCATATGAGTGCAGTTTTAGGAGAAGCCCTTCATGCCAGACCTTGTTAAAGGCCTTGGATATATCGAGCGCTACCGCCCTAGCTTCACTTGCTTTGCCCAGTGTATGGTATATGCGTTCAGAGATTACCGTTAGGATATCTGCAGTAGATTGTGCTTGTCTAAATTCGTATTGATGATCAGAAAGAAGTTTAGCATTAACTAGGTGCAGGGCTATCGCTAGATTGATTAATGATTCAAAGATTTTAGCAAAGATCGGGAGTAGACTGATTGGGCTGTAATTTAGAGGATCAGTTCTATCTCCAGAATTCTTGAAGACTGGTACCACAGAGGCAATCTTCAAACTATCAGGGAAACAAGATTCAGTAAGGTATCTGTTGTATAGTTTGGAGAGGACTGGGACCAGCTCAGCAGAGCATTTCTTTATTACGATTACTGGGATAAGATCAGGCCCACAGGCTTTAGAGGTGTCAAGTTTTTTTATGATGTCTCTGACTTGAGATGGGGTGATGACCAGGTTATCAAGCGTGGCTTCAGTTTGCAATGAGAATTTAGGGAGGGGTGGTTTGCCGAGTCCAAGGTGGAGTTTCAGGCGAAACGCTGGGCAAGTAGTTTAGCCAGATCAGTTGCCGTGCAAACAACATCGTTGTGATTTGATAGCGGGGGAATTGTCGATTGTCATCACACTATTGTAGATTTTCCAGAAAGTACGAATACCTAGTTTCTGTGACTGAATGCGTTTTTGATTATCTCTGTATACCTTCTCTTTGCTTCATCTATCACTACTTTGCAATCATTTCTTGCCTCTATAAATTTTTGTCTGTTCGCAGATGACTTATGGCGGCGAATTTTCGGAATGTCTTCTGCCTCTCAGCAATAGCAGCTGCACATTCTGAGGTGAACCATTGGGGAGAGTGGGATTTGCTGAAGAATTTTCGCGTGGGGACATTAGCATCAATGCCTGCTTTGACCCATTCGGTTAGCTCATTTGCACACTGATTAGCAGGGATTGAGAAGGTTTCACTCCATGGGGCGTCGGTGATGTGACCTCTGAGGGATTCAAAATCAGCCTGCTCATAGTTTCTCGTCGTTTTGAGCAATGGCTCTTCAGCTTTTGGACGAGTTTCTAAAGTGATAAGTATCAATACCACAACGTGATCAGAGTTTCCGAGCGGGCTATGGGCATTCGTCACACAAGCCTCGGGTCAAGAACAGGTCGAGAAGTGAGACTTGCTGGTCCGCACGATCAGGAAGGCGGATCGGAACAGTGACAGCTTGTTAGAGGTCGTGAGCTGAGGAGAAATTAAAAATAGAGTTCTAAGCTGCATTAGTAACGCTTGAGAATCCCAACCAGTCACGGTGGTGTGCATTAAAATCCCCAAATACATGTATTTGGGCATTCGAGTCGAGTGAGAGTGCTCTATCTAAGCTTTCAGAGACAGAGTAAAACAGAGTACAGTCATGGTCGAAGGAGATCGATATAAGAAATATAAGTAACTAACTCTGTGATGTGAGGTCAATCTAAAGCACATGTTGGCTTGGTCATCTGATTCTAACCTTAACCTATGTCATCTAGTCAAGGGGAGGGTGTTCCGAACATAAACTAGCCCGTGCATATATTTGTCAGAGTCCTTACGGTAGAGTGGAAGGTAATTAGTCATGTCAAAGTGGTGAGAGGAGATTGAGGATTGAAAGTTCGCTTCACTTAGTGCTAGGATATTCGGGGAGTTTGTCAAGAGAAAAGTTTCTACGTCGTTAATGTTGGTTCTAAGTCCCCGGATATTTGTGAATGCGAGCCTCAAGTTGGATGGCTTTGTCCGCTTGTACCTCCACATCGAAGAGGATTTTAATAATTGTTATTTTCCAATATTGTCTTCATGTTAAAAAAGCAAACGTTTGCATAGTTGCCAGTTGATTGCTTTCCCACGCAGATGATTATTATTATTATTATTATTATTATTATTATTATTATTATTATTATTATTATTATTATATGGAAAACATTCTGCGTTGTTACGTACGTTATCCCCATTCACACACATTAAAAATGAGATCGTTCGATCAGTGATTGGTGATCAATCTTATGTTGCTAAGTAAAAAATTCCAACTTTACTTATTGTAAAATGAATTGTTCCAAAATCGAATTCTATGGCCCCGTTGACTAAAACAGTAGAATTTTTAATAAATACATTTCAAAAAGTAACATTCGTTTTATTGATTTGTAGAATATTTTACTGGCAATTATTTTTGCGGTAAAAAGACCAAGAATATTTATTGTTTAAAAAAGAATTAAATTGCTACAATTTTAAATACATAAATAAAAAAGACATATTCGTTTTATTTAAAGAATAGTTAACTGGCAATGACAATTATTTTTTACAAAAAGAGAGAGAATAGGTTTGAAATTTATTGATAGTATAGAACCTTACAGACATTTATTTTTCAAAGGGAATATTATTTTTAACAGTAAATTACACAGATTGATGTAGAAAGCACCGTAGAATTTCCACGGGGTCCGGCTAGTTCTTCTTCTTCTTCTTCTTCTTCTTCTTCTTCTTCTTTATCTTCTTCTACCTCTACTTCTTCGTCTTCTTCTTCCTATACTTCTTCTTCTTCTTCTTCTTCTTATTATTATTATTATTATTATTATTATTATTATTATTATTATTATTATTATTATCAAGACGAAGATTATTCTTCTTTTTAATAATAGTAATAATAATAATAATAATAATAATAATAATAATAATAATAATAATAATAATAATAATAATAAATAGATGGTAAATAGATGATAAATGGCTGCTGCATAACGCAAATTAATATGACAATATTGATCGAAAGAGGTGTAGAAAGCTGACATCTGAGGAGGCTTGTTGTCACTCGGACTCCAGGGAACACCACTGGTTATTGTTAGTGAGAAATCATGACTCGTGTGAAAACTCCTAGTTACTAAAATACTACTACTACTACTACTACTAATAATAATAATAATAATAATAACTACTACTACTACTACTACTACTACTAATAATAATAATAATAATTAGAACTACTACTACTACTACTACTACTACTACTACTACTACTACTACTAGCGGTACCCGTGGAAACTCCACAGTTGTATCCTTTATTTGCTGTACATTTCTGCCGTGCTTAAAAATGTGTCCATTCTATGGACGTCCGACATGAAGACAAACCCCATGATATTATCGTACCACCTTTGTTCAAACTGAAACATACTTAGCTAAGTACTCTTGTTAGTTTAGTTTCTGAATATATGTGGTTATGGGTGGGGATCTATCTAGCTCCAAAACCCTTGTAGAAGTTTGTGATATATTTCCATTTTATTGACGCCCGGCGTGAATGCACACTCCACGATGTTATTGTACCATCTTTGGACAGAACAGATACTACATTTTGTTCCTCGTCCGAAAGTCAAGAAAGTGAATTTTAATTCGAATTTCATGTTCGATACAACAGCAACATCAGCTGACATTTTTAAATTTTCGTTTTTTTTTGTATAGCATCTTCTATGATTGGGCAATCATATCTATAAAAAAAGTGAAGGCGGTGATAACGTACGTACGAATATTAAATTGCCTTAGCGTATATTAATAGTAATAATAATAATAATAATAATAATAATAATAATAATAAGAAGAAGAAGAAGAAGAAGAAGAAGAAGAAGAAGTAGAGGTAGAAGAAGAAGAAATAAGGAACGCTGATTTCCATTCGTGTGTTCGTGTTCAGCAGGTCAGCGCAACTTTAAAACAATTCCCACGGCTATTTTTTCTTGTCGCACTGTCCCACGATAAAAGAAAGATCTCCTTCTTTGAATGTGTCGTTCCTTGTATCTAAAGATGGCGGACGTGGAGTTCTTTTACAAGGAGAAATACATCGAGAGAACGAGAGGGGGGGGGGAGATTGGGAAGAAGTTCGACAGAGATAATGTTGGTCTGTTGTGTCATGTTTTGATGGTGCGACGAGGAATGTGGTGAGAGCGGGTTGACAGACAGAAAGGGGTCAGGTCACGACTGGAGCAACGGCGGGACTAACACCGAATTCTTTTTTCGAGTTACCCTTGGTAAACGGATATGAGTGGTGGACAGTAAATAGCCTTCCGGGGGCAGTGCTTTTCACATTACATGCGTCCAAGAATTCCTGTAAGAAGCTTGGGCGGTCGGTACATAGGTTGTTCAGTTACGCTTCCGTTTAAATTCTCATCGCTAAACGCGCAGACTAAATGGACGCAGCTTATCTCAACTGGGTCTAATGATTTTTATAACAGATACTGTCATGCGTAAGGTTAACCTTTAAATGCTTTTTGTTTCAAATATGACACATTCAAACAAAATGTCTATCTAATATATAAAGTAAAGACGATTTTCTCCTGTACTTTTTTGAAGAATAGAAAAATAACCACATGCATCACAGGCTACTAAACTCACCACTATATTACGCTTATTCATCCGAGTGTGTTTTAGTAAATGTGTTATTATTTTTCTCCAGCTAACACAAATATTACTTTGCGCCCACCATCTTCGACTCTTCTGAAAACATACTCCATATAGGTGATAGCAAAAACTTTTTCCCCTAACACTTCAGTACTGACACTCTCCTCACGACACCGGGAACTAATAAACAACGTCTACTTTTCAAAAAAAGTGTCCGTTAATATTTACTATTTGTCTGCTATAAATTCACTACATAATACAAAACATTACGAAAACATTTAATGAACGCTCCCGCTAATTCCGCCGATTTTCGAGAATATCGGATTACGCTATTTCTATCTATTACGTATACATTTATACTCATTCACGTTTTTAGAGAATTCAATTAGCGGACATAGTTCCTTGCAGTATTTCATCATTCAACATGGCAGCTACAATTTCTTCAGCGACTCGACTTCCGAATTAAGTCAATATACTCCAAGATACTCGACAGACATACCCATAAAGTTGACATTTTCTACATTCTACACCTTTCACACGCATAATATCCAAGTATTGGAAAAAAACATTGATTTGTTCGTATAGGAATGACTCAAAGCGTGTGACTTGTGGACCCTACATTTGGTCGCTTTCTGTCGAATCGTAACATAAAACGCATGCCAGTTTACAGGCTTCGTTTACTTGATCTATTTTTCAATACATTTTCTACTCGCTTTTGTAGCCAAATGGTTACTAACGTGAATCTAAAACCGAGAGGTTTAGCGTTTGATCCCAGTCGACAAACAATTTTTTTATTTTTATTTGTTTTACATTATTAAACTTTTGCCAACGTGGTAGGGGAGGAAGGACTATGGGCCGTTCTTTTTTAATTCAACGTTATTATGTAGTAATTTTTCCTTTCTTCCTCCTATCCCCCTTCAACAATTCCAAACCGAACATTAGAATTGTCCGATTTGACGTATTTGCGTTCTCTCAGATGTTGATAAATTTTAATTCATTGTTTTATATTTCTCGCGGGCAACGTCCGGCGACGGGTCCCGCCAGTTTAATATAATATTCAACGAAAGTGTGTCAAACTGCAACTTGTTTAACATCTACAACGAGCCTGTTGGCAAGTGTGAGTAGGGATTAGTGTGATGGTGCACTAGCACACCCGCTAAATAAGTAATCATTATATTCGATGATAACTTTTTTAAAACATATATAAAAAATAAAGCATTTAATCTGAGACGCTTACTTTTCAAAAACACTATAATGCAAAATTAATATTCAATCTTCTCATAATATTCTTCATAATCCAAATGACAATCTGTCCATCTTATTAACCCTTATCTTCGAGTGGTATTTGCCCTTTATAAGTAGTGACTCATTAGTGAATAACAAGAATTTTCCGAATTAAACACGCAAATTTAGTAGCTTCATCTGAACTTAGATACGTCCAATCATCGTTATAATAGTCTGTCGGTTGGTTTGTCAGGCTTAATTTAAAGTATAATCGTGTCGGCCTGTCATGTTTGAGTTTGAAATAGCATTTTCGTTAGCTTACAATGCTTAAGTTTTAAATAGCATTTTATTTTGTCTGTCATGCTTAAGTTTTAAATAGCATTTTATGTTGTCTGTCATGCTTAAGTTTGAAATAACATTTTATTTAGTCTGTCATGTTTAAGTTTTAAATAGCATTTTATGTTGTCTGTCATGCTTAAGTTTTAAATAGCATTTTATGTTGTCTGTCATGCTTAAGTTTGAAAAAACATTTTATTTAGTCTGTCATGTTTAAGTTTGAAATAGCATTTTTTTAGTCTGAGCGGTTTGTAACGCTTGAGGTTTAAATAACAGTTTTAGATGCGTTCATGCACCTCTATAAGAGGAATCGTCCGTCCTTTGTCGGTCCGTCAGAATGGCACGCTTATGTTTGATAGACGCATCTTAAGAGTATCCGTTTTTGTTTTCCTTCGAGAAAGTAGGTGAAGGAATACGAGAGAGAGAAAGAAAGAGAGAGAGATAGATAGAGAAAGAGAAAGGGAGAGAGGGGGAGATAAAAACATTAGGGAAAAACAAGAAAAGGCGTGTGTCATGACACAATTGGTGGAATGAGACGTAAAAACAATTTCCCATGATGCTTTCGGACAAAAGCCGGGTTGTTTAGGAAGTCGCGTAAACAAAATGGACGCTTGAATAATACACCGAATCGCCACCTACCTACAATCAACATAAAACAACAGTGGAGATAGCGGTTAGAATAACATAGTCAAGTCAGAGGGTGAGGAATATATATATATATATATATATATATATATATATATATATATATATATATATATATATATATATATATATAATAGATTATGATAAAATTCATTTAGCTACAACTATATATATATGCAATTAAAGCTAAGTGCATTTTCATGTCATTTATTATTAATATACACTCACACACATACATCCACATATATAATATTATAACAAATATACTTTACTTATAACAAGGAAGCTACACAGAAATGTTTTTGTTTTATTCCCGAGGGAAGCATTAGGCTAATTGCATTGATTTACATTCCATGATCGTTTTTGTAGTTACGTCGTATGAACTTTTGTTTTCTAAATTTAACAGTTAAGGGAGGTCGCACAAATTCGCCCTCATGACCAAAACACTTTTAAAATAAGCGAAATACAGAAAGAAAGAATTAAGAATTGTTCTACATCACATTTTCAGTTGTATTATGTAATCAAATTTTAAACGGACCTATGCGCGCATGCGTGTCAATATTATGTATGAGCGGGGCCAACGCCTAAACTAATGAACATATCATTATGAATTATGGAATTATGGATTATGGAATGCGTATTCTAGGAAGTAACGTAAACACATTATTTTTTTTGGAAAATTTACCATTAACGGATGTGCAACAGAAACTAGACGCTACCCCCCCCCCCCAATTAAAATTAGCTAGACACGATTTCTATATCAAATAAATACCGTTCAGTGACATAATTTGTCAAAAATAAACTTCTGTTCGTCAATTACAGGATGGATTGAGTACACGTATATCTCTTTTATATCTTTATGTATGATAATGTATAGCTTAACGGGCATTTTCTAGTGTTCATGTATATATATATATATATATATATATATATATATATATATATAGAGAGAGAGAGAGAGAGAGAGAGAGAGAGAGAGAGAGAGAGAGAGAGGAAGAGAGAGATCTGTTATATATATATATATATAACATAGATCTTGTGTAAAGTTTATTGCATGATCATTTATTTGCGCTCCAAGAATTCAACATAACAACAGTTTGTGTACGATCGTTTCTGAGACGATATATCTTTATTAATATCGGTTCCATTCATCAGCATTACGCATAGAAAGTAATTTAAAAGCTAACAGACAGCATCAAGCCTATAGAGTTTACAGCAAATATGAAATAATGGGGGGTTGGGGTATAGATATATAACATTAGTAGAGACCGGGTAAAAAGACGATATTTAGGGACTTAAAGTGTTAAAAAAAACGGATGTAACATTACATTCAAGGAGAAACACACAACAAAGAAGACGAAAAACATTTATCTTTTTTTATATGACATATAAGCCATTAGAATGGAGTTGCACTCTCCTTAGAAAATCATGCCTATATATAAATATATAATGTGAAAAATGGTTCAAATATCTTATTACACATGGTAGAGTTATAAGTTATTATAGCTTTAGTAAGAAGTCTTATCAAAAACTTGCCCTAATAAATTAGAAGTTATAGAAAAAGAAAAGTGAAAAAAGTATTAACAGTTAAAGTTGTTGGGAACATTTCTACTTACGGAATTTATGCAAGTTTGATTTAATAGAAGTGAACATTTCTGTATATTCCTTTTCCGTTTCCTTCTTTCCACACTGGCAGACGATCGATCTTATGCAATGTTCCAGTGTATACAAAAACTCGCCATACTTGCAAGTACTTTCGACTCCCGTGAGTCATCCTCAATTTTGAAATAGCGAATTTATTATGAAAGGTCGATTATAAACTTTTAAAATACACTTTAAGATTCTTACTTCACCCTGGTACCGAGCAAAGTTAATGGTAGGTATATGCGCGTGGGTAAATAGTGTTTCGAGGATGGGGAGGCGAAGACTACAGTTTGAAACAGAAAAGATTGAGACAGCGAAAAAAGGAATAGACAAAAGCTTCCACTTCTATTCAATTACACTTGCATTAATGAAAGAATGATATATATATATATATATATATACATACATATATATATATGTGTGTGTGTGTGTATATATATATATTATGTATACATATATATATATATATATATATATATATATATATATATATACATATATATATAAATATATATATATATATATATATATATATATATATATACATATATATATAAATATATATATATATATATATATATATATATATATATATATATATATATACTCGTGCTGGTCAAAAAAATAGAACATCATGTTTTGTTACGCTAAATTCTTATTGAGGACAATCTGTGAGATGTAATTGGTGCTAAAATAGTCCTATCATGCTAAACTAACTGAAATAGTTGTGTTACGATAGAAACTTTTTTTCATATCAATTGCAATGTCAGTTTTTCAATATTTCGCGTTTCAAAATAATAGAACAAGACAGCTGAGAAAACAAAATAGTTTTTTATTAACTTAAATACAAATAAAAATTAATCAATATTTAGTAGCAGCACCTTTTGCCTTGATAACAGCATCAATTCGCCGGGGCATGGAATCAACAAGCGTCTCGCAATTCTGTGTAGACACCGAATCCCATGTGTTCTGTATTGCAATCTTCATGGCTGCAAGGGTAGTAGGTTTTTCTTTGCGAAGCTTCCTCTTCATCTGATCCCACAAGGCTTCAATAACGTTCAAATCTGGCGAGTTCGCCGGCCATTCAAGAACAGGGATCGATCGTTCTCGGAGCCAGGAAGTTGTGGACTTGGCAGAGTGTGCCGGTGCCAAGTCATGTTGAAAAATGATGTCTGTGGCGTCACTGTCAAACTGATTATCCAGCACTTGCAGTAAATTAGTATCCGGGATATCTTGGTACACTGTTGCGTTTACATTTCCTTTGATGAAGCAAAAATTACCAACACCCTTAGCACTCATACAGCCCCAAACCATACAAGACTGCGGGAACTTCACAGACTTCTTGACGCATTCTTGGTCATACCGTTCCGTGGATCTTCGCCAAACACGTGGCCCTTGGTCGCCGAAGGAGATACAAAATCGAGACTCATCTGAAAAGATCACACGCCGCTATTCGTCTGTAGTCCAGCTTTGATGAGCAGTTGCCCATCGTAGCCTCTTCAACATCTGTTTTTTTTTTGTTAAGGAGCGGTTTGGTGGCAGCTATACGATTTTGGTATCCCAGTTGCCAGAGCCTTCGGTAGGTAGTGCTTCGTGAAACGTCGGCACCAGAAGCCTGTTTCCACTCTTTAGTAATGTGGCATGTTGACTGGAATCGACTTTTCTTTGCCATCTTGTCCAGTGCCCGGTCTTGTCTTTCAGTGGTGCTTTTCTTTCGTCCGCATTTCATGCGATTGCTGTTGGAAACACCCTTAACATCTTTCTGGAGCACTTTGGTCACTACCGATCTTGAACACTCGATCTTGGTTGCGATTTCCATGTGTGTCTTTCCTACTTCCCGCAAATCGAAGATTCGCTGCTTCTCAGACAAATATATGTCTTTAGAGTGACCCATAATGAGAGATTATGATTAAATTACTTGCAAAATCTTTTTAAACGCAGAAATTTTTTGAGTATAAAGATAGATGAAAGAAGAGGGATAAACATGTACGAATGACAAATTTATTTCAACTTCGATTGTTCAATGCAAGGTATACTTGGTAACAAAATATGTTTATTATTCTTTCCTTAAGCCAAGGCTTTTCAAAGATTAAAATCTTATCATCAGAGGAATTATATAGATAGATAAGTTGGTAGTGGATAATATATATATATATATATATATATATATATATATATATATATATATATGTGTGTGTGTGTGTGTGTGTGTGTGTGTGTGTGTATTTCGGCAGCAAGTCATTTATTATACACGCGTCGTTGAAGACCACGGAGTTTTCTTTCTTCGCTATATTTCTTGTTAATTTCTTCTTCTTTGCGTGTCTTTGAAGCATGTTGTCATACAACAGTTTCCCACTTTTTAAAGCAGTCCCTTGCATATTTGTTGTAATCTGCAAGATCTTTAAAGCTTAACCAGTTGGTAAACAATGACAGATAAAGCAGTGTCGCATCGTACGGTCCTCTTCACCACATTCGCTGATAGTTGGGTCAGTTTTGTAACGCTATCTAGTCATAGCAACTTTTGATGGCCCCATTCCCGTTCTCGGGCGGTTGAATGGTTTCCATTGGAACCAGAGAACTTCTGAACCGAGGGAAAGAGCCTCAGAAAGGGGAGATTCCCATGTCAGTAGGGGGAGGCCCATTCTCTCACCGTCTGGTCTCTTCCTGATATGTTGTTAGGGGTTCGACATGGCTGAGAAAGATTTTACCAAGAATCATCAATGTGGCTATATATATATATATATATATATATATATATATATATATATATATACAGGGTGTCTCAAAAAAATGTACTCACTCGTAGAATGACGAGACAACTTTGCTTCATCGCTCCACACAATTTTGTGTGCAAACTCGACATCTTCTGCCAATGTACTCATTCTTAGAATGGCAAAATGTGCAGAAGATGTCGAGTTTGCACACAAAATTGTGTGGAGCGATGAAGCAAAGTTTTCTCGTCATTCTATGAGTGAGTACATTTTTTTGAGACACCCTGTATATATATATATATATATATATATATATATATATATATATATATATATAATTGATGCGTCAGTCGCATAAGTCTAACCTCGGGCCCGAGTCACCGTCGACTGTCAAGATCCGAATATTACACGATGCCGCCTCTTAAAATGTGAGAGAAATAAATCCTATATATCCATATAACAATAATAATTTTCGTAACAGTGTACAATTTCAGCATCTTAATATTTAGGTTTTGTCGAGATAATTATAAATATTGTTGTATTTCTGGTGTGTTTAAGATAATGGCAACACTGATGTATAAAAATATAATGATATATCTTCATTGTCGGTGACGATGAGGAAGGAAGACGTACGCACAGGAATTTGATGAGATACTTTTCTTGGGTCTGATCGCCAGTCAACTGACGATCTCAATTTCGGGTTAATATAATATAATTGTAACACCGTCTGCAAACGCCCATTTTGGGATTTCGCTTTCAATGTAGCCACACCCATAGTGTGTTTATTTAGCAACGGGGTACTCCCATTTGCAGTTAAACTTTGCAGTTCGTTTTAATTAACAGTTATTTTATTTTCTACAATCAATCATGTTCTTTTTTCCGGTCAGGTACGTATCTGTGTCAAGTATGTTTATTTGTGCCAGGTGAAATTTGCGGTACACCTTGATTGAATATTCAACAATATAAACTTTATGGGACTGAAGGTCTTTGCTAACTTAAAGATATGCAATAATATTATCGTTGCAGACAGATACCAAAATCTCCGTTATAACGAATTGCAAGAATATGAATCAAGAGTGTACACTATTCATTGTTCATATTCATATAAAATAACGTCTCAATTTGTACAGTTAACGGAAAAAATGAGATAGAAAGAAAACGTCTAAAACTGGAAAGTTAAAATCGGCATAGAAAGAAGAAAGTAAAAAAGAAAATTTCTCATTATGGAAATAGAGTTTTATTTGTTATATATATATATATATATATATATATATATAATCGATACATATTAATCTTTATTATAGAGAGAAGGATGTAACTTGTGCACTAAATAGTAAATAAGTAAGTACGTCCTTTCTCTCCCTGGACATGAGTGTGTATTTATTCTAAACTACTTTATTTTGAAAACAAAAGCTTGTTGTATTGGTGTAAGCAAACTGCTTGTCGACATTCGCTCAAAATGACGGGGGGGGGGGGAGAGAATCTCACCGGTAGTCTGACTGACTGCTTTTCGAAGTAAACGCGCCGTCGGGAATAGACCGTTCGTTCCTTGTGATTGTCTCACCTTTCGAACTGCAATAAAAGGTGAATAGAAACCCGAACGACGAAAGTGATTTGTAAAAGAATCCTTGGCCTCTTAAGCGTCTCTACTTCCTGCCCGGGACAAAGACGCGTTTTTACGACTATCTACGCCGTGCGCGCATACAACAACCACGCACAAAAAGAAATACACGGCGACTAACCCTTCTGGATATGTCAACGAATATACAATGGCCGACAATTCGGAACAATAAGACGCCCCCTACTGGCGCGAAAAGAAAACTCGGTAAATCTGTCATGGGATACGCAGCGAGCGCGTTCCAGAAACCTCGATTCGCGAAAAGATGACACGTCCAAGAGATGTTTGTTTATTGTTTTATTTGTTATGATGTAGACGTGGTAGTGAAGCGGACTGGCAATTCAGCGTGCTGGGTTCGAGCCCTGAAAGATCTTTTGTGTCATTTTCGCTAGGAATTTTGAAAACATTTACGTGGTCACATCTGTGAGCACCAGATTCTATCTGGGAAACAAATGCCAACAAAAAAAATGCAATCAAGTCGAAATATCGTAATTTACCGATTCATACGAATTGCAAGAACGAATATTCTTGAGATGAGTCCATTCAATTCGCAAAATGCTATTTAAGACTTTAGTGTGACAGATCGGCGAACTTGCTATTATTTAATACTGAAGCGTGACCGACCAACGAAAATGCTATTTAAAACGTAAGTATGACAGACCGACAAAAATGCTATTTAAAACTGAAGCGTGACAGACCGACGAAAATGCTATTATTAATTACCGATGTGTGAATGACTGGCAAAAATGCTATTTCAAACTTAAGTTTGACTGACTGACTAAAATACTATTATTATATACAAAAGTGTGACAGACCGACGGAAATGCAATCTCAAACTTAAATCTGACAGACTGACGAACTATTTTATGCAGTAGTGTGACCGACCGACAGACTAAAATGTTGTTTCAAACTTAAGTGTGACAGATCGATGAAAATGCTATTATTTAATAATGAAACGTGACCGATCAACGAACATTCTATTATTTCAAAGCGAAGAGTGACAGACCAACGTATAATGCTATTTCAAACTTTGGTTTGACAGACCTACCAAAATGATATTATTTCATATTCAAACGTGACAGACCTATGAAGGTGCTATTGTTCAAACATAAGCGTGACAGACGAATGGAAATGCTATTTTAAACTTACGTCTGACAGGCAGACAAAATGCTATTTCATACTGAAGAGTGACAAACAGACACTTGCTTTATATTCATATAATAATCGACTAACGCTCTATGGATAAGTATACCTGTTTCAGCGCAGCACCCCCCCACCCCTTCGTGAAGTCCAACCCTTCAATATCATGGCGGTGGCAACGTGGTAATGTCAGGGCTATCCGACTAACAGAGTTCTGGCGAAAATCCAGAAGGAGTCAAAAGCAGGATCCGTCGTCGTCTTGTTTTCTCTGCCTCTGTGTGTAGCAAGCAAGGACCTGTCAGGCGCTGACAACAATGTTGTAAGAATAACAACGTTGTTTCTGTGCATGTGCAACCGCTATACCTTTCTCTGTTCAAGGTCAAACCTTCCTTGACTACATATGCAACCCCTGGATCTTGCTGCACGCAGTGTCAATAACATCTGCAATCTTGAGGTTACAATAAATAACTAC
This sequence comes from Sepiola atlantica, assembly GCA_963556195.1. Classification (NCBI taxonomy): domain Eukaryota; kingdom Metazoa; phylum Mollusca; class Cephalopoda; order Sepiida; family Sepiolidae; genus Sepiola; species Sepiola atlantica. The sequence goes on from OY744519.1 coordinate 135,031,693, forward strand.
TGCAAACTAGGAGAACTCAATGTATACAAGATAATCTTGAGACATGATCATTGTTGGCTCTTTGCAGAAGTCCGATTTTGTCAACAGCAACAACACCACAAACAGCAACAGAAGCAGCAGCAGCACCCACTAAAGTGCAACCCTTTCTCACCGTGCGACAAGCAAAGGCGTGTCAGGCACAGAACCGCAGATCAATCGAGTTAAAGTGACAACGTTGTTTTACGTCATTCCTTTGCGTCTTCTGTGCCGAATCTTCTCCGAGTTCGCACGCAACCGCTGGGCCTGTTTGCTTTCGGTGTCGCGTGTAAACACCTGCAATCCTGCAAGGTTAACAAATAGCTGCGACCAACGAAAATGACTTCATGCAAAAAATGACAATCCTGAGACACGATCTGCATGAGCTCTATTCAGAAGGGAATTGTGATTCTGAACGCGGAAACCAGGGCCTAATTTCGAACTGAGCCGTTTATTTAGTCCACTGGGTTAGATTCTACAGGGTTATGGTTAACGCGGAATGAGAACATTTTACTCACGTGGATTAAATAAATGGTTCAGTTCTAAATTCCGTCCAGGTTCCCGAGTCCGACATAAAAATGTCCAAGTTCGAAAAGATGCAATTGAAGAAGTTTGAAACGTTGTGACAATAACATCGGATATAAGAATACTAGTCCGAATAATCCAAATAATCCAAATTATAATCCTCATTTAAAATATTTCGAAACATAAACTTGATTTCACTGCCATTTTGACGGAATAGCTATCATATATCCGATGCCGCTGTTCGTAATTTCTGCTGACGCGCACACGAGCGAATATATACAATAGAAATATGAGATAATAGTGTCAGATAACGAAGATCGTCGGAGGGAGGGCGTCCGAAGGGAAGGGGAGCCTAAGCGGAAGTCAGAATTTACGTCACTTCCGCTCCGGGCCGATTTTCGTTCTTGACTGCTGACATTCAAGCTGAACAGACGTGAGAGCTGATCGTCCCACCAACCCCGGCAGGGGGAGCGGGAGACAATGGACACAGGTGGTCAAAAGTCGTTATGGTATCTCTCCCATTTCACCCTAAACTCTCTCTCTCTCCCTCTTGTACACATGCAGTAAATTTCTGTCTCTGTCATGTTTGATAAAACTTTTAAAAACGAAATCGGTATTAATGTGTTGTCGATCACGGCCGAAGGACAGGAGCCAGTAACGACAAAGCCCAAGATACACAGAACAACGGACGAAACTTGAGTATATACCCAATAGTAAGCAGCAATATAACAATAGTTAGATATTTTAGCTCTTGCTTCTCACTTACTACTTGTGGTTTCTGTAATTTTTTCTCAAACTGAGCAAACAATATGATGTAAATAGTTCATCTGTTGTTTGAATGTAAATAACATTATTCATATTATCGTTATTTGCTTCTTTTTTTTCGCTTGATATAACAATTTGAGTTACTAAACAAAGACTGTCGGATATTCATAACTAATATTTGATGGACAAGTCAGGTGTAGATTGGACTTTATTTCTACCAAATAATGGTTGAGTTAGAGCAGTGGTCGTAAACCGGTGGTCAAAGGACCACTTGTAGTCCTTGATCGTCCGCGGGAAAATTTGGACATCATTTCAATTTTTATGAAGCTTCAGATTTTTTAAACATGACGAGTAACAAAACATATTATGGATGCGTATCTTTCGATATAACTCTCCGTCTTGCAGTGACGTCATTGAAGCCAGAAATACATAAACTGATTCCAAACTAACAGGAACAACACCTTTAATCAAGGAAGCGCGAGAGCGCTCTATCTTTTAATAGACTTCACAAATGGCCTATGCTGGAAATCTCATTTATTTGATCAATCATAAATCAAAAACCAATAAACCAAATTAGTTAAAGCTTTGCACACAATTTTTAATTGATAGGTTCTATAAGTGTGTAGAATTTCAGCATCATTAGTTAAGGCAACCCAGAGATCCAGAAAGTTCAATCATGAAATCATGTTATCTGTGTGTACGTACGTACGTATGTGCGTATGTGCCACCCTGTATCTCATTAACTTAATGTCAATGTCATTAATTAAGGGTATGACTACATATCAACCAACCATTTCATTATCACATCACTACAGTATAAATCTCTATGCATAAATGGATGAAGTGTGTGAGGTGCGCTGAAGAAAAATTCCTACCAGTAAAATACATAGCCCTGTTGTGCTCGCATACCCTTAATGACAATAAAAGTGTAAAAATTTGGGAATTTCCTTGCTTTTGTACATTTAGTGTATATGAATTTTCATCTTAACCCTATTAAGGACATATGATTTCAGTATACTGGCATTTATCATGGAATTTAATTTTATTTAAATAAGTACACTATAATTTTAATGGGTGCATTTCATAGGAATAAAATTACAGTTTTCCCATTATTATTGTATTTACGCTGTTTTTTTTTCTGAATTCATGTTAGTTGCCCGCCACGTTTAAAATTATACATTAAGTGGTCTATAAGGTTCAAAATACCGCTAGATCACAGCACGAATTGTGAATGTTATTAACGATTCCGAGGATGAGTTACATTTTCGAAGTGTGCGATACTCTATACAACGTAACCTAATAAAAACTGTCGCTTGTAAGTCTAATTAGCCACGTCGCCTCACTCACTAGAATTTATATAAGGCCCACTGCATAGCACCGAGTCGAGATATTAAAATTAGAGAGCAATAGAGATCTTTATTTGTTTGCGTCCTCTCAGGGGCTGAGGACAAAACCTAGAAAGCAGGAAGAAAACCATTGTTTGAAGTGTGACTTGACGTTTTGTCTTCTCCCTCACTCTCATATATATATATATATATATATATATATATATATATATATATATATATATATATACATATATATATATGTAATCATTTAGCATATGCCAGTTATAATTAGCAGCGTTCGTGTCTAATGGTCGTAACTAGTCAAGTGTTGTCTAGTACACCTGGCTTCCGGTAGGGGGCACTACCAACTGTAGACGGTCGCCATGTTTAAATGTCTGTCATTGTGGAAGCTGTAAAGAAAAGAGCTTGTTCAATGAAAGTTAAACTAATAAAACACATGGCTTTTAGAAATTGAGTTAAAACACATGATTGCGTAAAAGTGCTGTTCACTTATGAATGAGAGCTCAAATACACTATGAGCGCCGCTTACAATTTTAAACTCAAAAGTGTTACAATAGTTTTATAACATACTAGCTAAACTACCCGACGTTATCCAGATGGACTGATTTGATGTACACATAGAATACGTGTTCACGATAATCAGTGTAATATACCAGGCACATGATATTTAATATACTAGGCACATGATATTTAATATACTAGGCACATGATATTTAATATACTAGGCTACCAGTACAACAATAGTCAGCTCTAAAACTAAATAGAATGTCTAACATATCTTTGTTACTTTCCTAAATATGGATGGGGGCCTCACGACTCGAAGAAGTCGTCTTGTAACACGAAGGACACATTTTTGAAACGTAAACAAATATGCCTGACGCGTCCGGAGGTATTGACTTCCTGATATCACGCCAAGTGTTGAGTGTTGTAAAAGCGTCTCTCGGCTCTGTTGCATTTTCAGTTCTCAAAGTAACTATAACTCTTTTTTGATTATGTCATAAACATAGACGACTGGGAACTAAACATTATTTTATCTCATTTCGGTAAATTAATTTTTTGAAAAATTATTTGTTTATGAAAAAAAGTTATTATTCTTTTGTGCATTAAATTACAGGTAAAAATTTCGAAAAAAATGATTTGATTTAATTTAATCTATGTGTTTATCAACAATATTCCAGGTTTGATTTGTTTATAGTTTTATTTTTTATTCCTCTGCAGAGTATACAATTCTTCTTTGAATTACTCTTTAAGGCAAGATTCTCTCGAATGTTTTTATTTAAGTATATTTCTAAAATAAACATTTGTGGTTTGTTGTTAAGTAATGAATGTATGAAAATAAAAACAGATTCCGATAAATAACTAGTGAGCTTATCGAAAAACGACGCAGATCAAACTTGATTTTCGAGAAGCGAGAACATCCTGTGCTTTGCTAGCCCAGGTAGGCTCGAGTAGGGGTTCAGCCATACATAAATAAATGAGTGTAAGGTACACCAATAGAAGACATGTAAAACCCGTTTATTTTTTTAGTCTTGATTGTGTTCTTACCTGCTGGAGAAATAACGATCGAAGGATACCAAGTAGGTCCCTATTCCCGGTTTATTTTTTATACGTGGTAGCAGGTAAGAAGATAATCCTCTCAACGGAAATAATGACTACATGACGTATAACCAGCAACGGCAACGCCAGGCATAAAAATTTGAAGTACACTACAGACATTAGTATATGGACCTCGCCCCTAGGAAATATATAAGAGAGGGCCGGTTACGTATTCCACAGGGTGAAACTAGACGATCAGCAAACTAAAAAAAGAAGACATAAAGGAAGATTTGCTCTAAGTCAAAATCATACTAACTATAATAGAGTAAGTGTTCGTACCAGTCGGAGATACGTCTTTCACTATCAGTCAACATCATACTAAATATAATAAAGTAGGTGTTCGTACCAGTCGAAGATACGTCTTTCACTATCAGTCAACATCATACTAACTATAATAGAGTAGGTGTTCGTACCAGTCGAAGATACGTCTTTCACTATCAGTCAACATCATACTAACTATAATAGAGTAAGTGTTCGTATCAGTCGGAGATACGTCTTTAACTATCAGTAAACATCATACTAACTATAATAGAGTAAGTGTTCGTACCAGTCGGAGATACGCCTTTCACTATCAGTCAACATCATACTAACTATAATAGAGAAAGTGTTCGTACCAAACGGAGATACGTCTTCCACTATCAGTCAACATCATACTGACTATAATAGAGTAAGTGTTCGTACCAGTCGGAGATACGTCTTTCACTATCAGTCAACATCATACTAACTATAATAGAGAAAGTGTTCGTACCAGTCGGAGATACGTCTTTCACTATCAGTCAACATCATACTAACTATAATAGAGAAAGTGTTCGTACCAGTCGGAGATACGTCTTTCACTATCAGCCACCATCATACTAACTATAATAGAGTAAGTGTTCGTACCAGTCGGAGATACGTCTTTCACTATCAGTCAACATCATACTAACTATAATAGAGAAAGTGTTCGTACCAGTCGGAGATACGTCTTTCACTATCAGTCAACATCATACTAACTATAATAGAGAAAGTGTTCGTACCAGTCGGAGATACGTCTTTCACTATCAGCCACCATCATACTAACTATAATAGAGTAAGTGTTCGTACAAGTCGGAGATACGTCTTTCACTATCAGTCAACATCATACTAACTATAATAGAGAAAGTGTTCGTACCAGTCGAAGATACGTCTTTCACTATCAGTCAACATCATACTAACTATAATAGAGTAAGTGTTCGTACCAGTCAGAGATACGTCTTTCACTATCAGCCACCATCATACTAACTATAATAGAGTAGGTGTTCGTACCAGTCGGAGATACGTCTTTCACTATCAGTCAACATCATACTAACTATAATAGAGAAAGTGTTCGTACCAAACGGAGATACGTCTTCCACTATCAGTCAACATCATACTGACTATAATAGAGTAAGTGTTCCTACCAGTCGGAGATACGTCTTTCACTATCAGTCAACATCATACTAACTATAATAGAGTAGGTGTTCGTATCAGTCGGAGATACGTCTTTCACTATCAGTCAACATCATACTAACTATAATAGAGTAGGTGTTCGTATCAGTCGGAGATACGTCTTCCACTATCAGTCAACATCATACTGACTATAATAGAGTAAGTGTTCCTACCAGTCGGAGATACGTCTTTCACTATCAGTCAACATCATACTAACTATAATAGAGTAGGTGTTCGTACCAGTCGGAGATACGTCTTTCACTATCAGTCAACATCATACTAACTATAACAGAGAAAGTGTTCGTACCAGTCGAAGATACGTCTTTCACTATCAGTAAACATCATATTGACTATAATAGAGAAAGTATTCGTACCAGTCGGAGATACGTCTTCCACTATCAGTCAACATCATACTAACTATAATAGAGTAAGTGTTCGTACCAGTCGGAGATACGTCTTTTACTATCAGCCACCATCATACTAACTACAATAGAGTAAGTGTTCGTACCAGTCGAAGATACGTCTTTCACTATCAGTCAACATCATACTAACTATAATAGAGTAAGTGTTCGTACCAGTCGGAGATACGTCTTTCACTATCAGTCAACATCATACTAACTATAATAGAGAAAGTGTTCGTACCAGTCGGAGATACGTCTTTCACTATCAGCCACCATCATACTAACTATAATAGAGTAAGTGTTCGTACCAGTCGGAGATACGTCTTTCACTATCAGTCAACATCATACTAACTATAATAGAGAAAGTGTTCGTACCAGTCGGAGATACGTCTTTCACTATCAGTCAACATCATACTAACTATAATAGAGAAAGTGTTCGTACCAGTCGGAGATACGTCTTTCACTATCAGCCACCATCATACTAACTATAATAGAGTAAGTGTTCGTACAAGTCGGAGATACGTCTTTCACTATCAGTCAACATCATACTAACTATAATAGGGAAAGTGTTCGTACCAGTCGAAGATACGTCTTTCACTATCAGTCAACATCATACTAACTATAATAGAGTAAGTGTTCGTACCAGTCAGAGATACGTCTTTCACTATCAGCCACCATCATACTAACTATAATAGAGTAGGTGTTCGTACCAGTCGGAGATACGTCTTTCACTATCAGTCAACATCATACTAACTATAATAGAGAAAGTGTTCGTACCAAACGGAGATACGTCTTCGACTATCAGTCAACATCATACTGACTATAATAGAGTAAGTGTTCCTACCAGTCGGAGATACGTCTTTCACTATCAGTCAACATCATACTAACTATAATAGAGTAGGTGTTCGTATCAGTCGGAGATACGTCTTTCACTATCAGTCAACATCATACTAACTATAATAGAGTAGGTGTTCGTATCAGTCGGAGATACGTCTTCCACTATCAGTCAACATCATACTGACTATAATAGAGTAAGTGTTCCTACCAGTCGGAGATACGTCTTTCACTATCAGTCAACATCATACTAACTATAACAGAGAAAGTGTTCGTACCAGTCGAATATACGTCTTTCACTATCAGTAAACATCATATTGACTATAATAGAGAAAGTATTCGTACCAGTCGAAGATACGTCTTTCACTATCAGTCAACATCATACTAACTATAATAGAGAAAGTGTTCGTACCAAACGGAGATACGTCTTCCACTATCAGTCAACATCATACTGACTATAATAGAGTAAGTGTTCGTACCAGTAGGAGATACGTCTTTCACTATCAGTCAACATCATACTAACTATAATAGAGAAAGTGTTCGTACCAGTCGGAGATACGTCTTTCACTATCAGTCAACATCATACTAACTATAATAGAGAAAGTGTTCGTACCAGTCGGAGATACGTCTTTCACTATCAGCCACCATCATACTAACTATAATAGAGTAAGTGTTCGTACCAGTCGGAGATACGTCTTTCACTATCAGTCAACATCATACTAACTATAATAGAGAAAGTGTTCGTACCAGTCGGAGATACGTCTTTCACTATCAGTCAACATCATACTGACTATAATAGAGTAAGTGTTCGTACCAGTCGAAGATACGTCTTTCACTTTCAGTCCGACCGTGGCTTTGTTGCGGTCGGGCTGAGGTATGGTTATGTTCAGTTCTAAGAGGTCAACCGTGCAGGCTTTATCTTCTCTTTGAGAAATTGTTAGTTTATTGCTAATCGCCTGAGGCGCCACAAACGGGGAATACCAACAGGCTTACTCAGGCATTTTTTGTATTGGCAGGGTGCGATTTTTCTATTGTGCTGGCTTTTCAAAACAACACCTGCTCTTATGTTTAACCTCCTGGATAGGTGGTAGATAAAATGCTAACTACAATAGTTTCGTTACTTAAATACGTTTCGAGCCACTGCTTCAAGGTGATGGCAGTTCGGCGACGAAGATTTAACTAAAGATATAGAGAGATTGGGTAAATGCGGTATAGATGGCGAGGGAGGGATTAGAGGTACGGAAAAGAATGAGAAAACAGAATAATTTCATCGCTTACTGATGCTTTCTGGCTGTGTGGCTACCCACGTCCCCACCCCGACGCGACCAATAGCTCACAATTTCGCACCGTCGCCTCACGCCCGTTAATGTCAATCTCTTGACATCGCTTTCGCCCGGTCACCCACACAACCTACGATTTTGACACAAAAAATGGGCATTCGTGGCGCCATAATCAGGAACTTATATTCTTAAAATACATCCATTCAATATACGTGTTTAGCAATGCAAATGTTATTTCAAACTTGAGTGTGACAGACCAAAGTAAATGCTATTTCAAATTTTAAAATGATACATACACGCAAATGCTATTAAAAACTTAAGTGTGACAGACCAACAAATATGCTATACCAACCCTAATTTTGATAGACCGATGAAAACATTATTTTATACTTAAACGTAAAAGATCGACGAACGGACAGGGCATATTATAAAAATGTTCGGAGTCAACTCTCTCTCTCTCTCTATCTCTCTATACATATATATATATATATATATATATATATATATATATATATATATATATATATATATATATATATATATATATTAGCAAAAACATGCGGACGGTGGGAGAATATTTTTGCTAGCCTGGGAGGATGATATCATGCTGAACGAACATAATTTACACTGACCCCACAAACAGGGGAGTAATGACTGGGAGGATGTTATCATGACAACAGAACAGATAGTATACTACCCCATCCCCCCCCCAAAAAAAAAACTAGAAGGTAGTTCCTGGGGAGATGGTTGCATTACACCACAGCAGATATTGCATTACCCCGTCCCCCAAAGGAGGATGTAATATCTGGAACGATGACACCACCCCTTAAAAAAACAAATTTAGACGCTTTAATCCACTCGGCGACTATAAACAATCTGGTTATAGTATGACTTGTGTTCCGGGGTTTAGTATCCTGCGAACGGTATGAACTATTATCTCTACACTGACGATTCCCGAAAGGATGAAACACATACGTATGCAGATAGAAAAAGATATATATATATATATATATATATATATATATATATATATATATAGAGAGAGAGAGAGAGAGAGAGAGAGAGAGAGAGATAGAGAGAGAGATAGAGAGATCGCCGTTAGATCACCGAAGTTAAGTGACGTTGAGCCTTGTCAGTACTAGATGAGTGACCATTTGAGAATACCACGCTCGGTATGTAAACACCTAGCTATGGGCAAATGATGCCGACAAACCGTGGTGCCTAGCGTGGCGACTATGGCAAAAAAAACCTAAATTACAGTCATCAATAAGGTGTCAAAAACAGGAAGATGTTCCTCCTACAGGAGTGATTAAACACTCTGATGGTGATGTAAGTTAAGTAACATTTGGTTTCCATTTTTATATATATTTTAATCACAAAGCAAACACGCTAAAATATCCCCCAGATTATATATTGAATTATGTTTTAGAAGCTTTAATTTTAATTTATTTAAATATACATAATTTGCAATTAACTCTCTCCCTTTCTCTTGAGATTTCTGTTTATCACTTTTAGCTTCATCACTGTGTGTTGTTATACATATTTGTCCTTTATTTGTTGTCCCTCTGTCCTCTATCTCTCTCTCTCTCTTCCCCTATCTCTCTCTCCCTCTCTCGCTCGCTCTCTCTCTCTCTCTCTCTCTGCTCTGTATGTATGTATGTATGTATGTATGTATGTATGTTGTGTGTGTGGGCGTTTATTAACAGTCATCGGTAATGAAGAAAGGGAATATAAACACCTAGAAATAGTCAATTAAAAATAAAAGGGAATAACACAAATAGCAATTCGATTCAACTCGTTGTTGAGAAGAAAGAACCAGAAAGAGAGAAGAGAGAAGAGAAGAGAGAAGAGAGAGAGAGAGAGAGAGAGCAGAAAGTGAATATTTCAGATGTATTATTTATATTTAACTGTCTTTAACTTTGCTTGATTCAAAGAGTGTAACTCGAGCTAAATGGATGACCAAACGGGTTAGGCTATTCTTTGTGTATATATATATATATATAAAATAAATAAAGTATTACATTTAGGGTTACATCATTATATATTATATCATATATTTATTATTTATGTATACGTATTTATCAATAGCTCTATTGGATATTTAAACATTTGAATATTACATATTAAGTCTTATTTTTGTTTTCGGAAATTGATTTCTAATTGAATTGCTCTTAACTATATAAATCTGTTTCTAAGAGGGAACAATAAGATCGCGGGGCCGTTCTTCGCGATTGACATTCATAAATGGGAAATACGACATTTTATTTTATTTATAACTTGATTTTTTTAGAAATTAAACAAATTTGAATAGAAACAGTTATGTGGTTTGGAACAAGAGTAAACAGAAGTCCTCATTCATTCATGGGAAACGCCGACTGTGCCCCAAGGGGGGCTAAGAACCATAAATTTACCGAAAATTATTTCAATAAATGTCACTTTACTTACACCTTCCTCTTACCTAATCAATGCTAATAAAATCGTTCGGCTCCACCATATTATATAATGTAAAACTTAAGAATACAATAGGTCCAATAGGTCATATGCTGATGTGGGGATATTAATTAAATCCAGGGCATCGCCGGGTTTTCCTGTTTGTCTAGAACAAGATGCGTCTATTAAAACTACGTGGGCAACGCTGAAACAGAGCAGACGAGCAAAGCCTCTCATATATATATATATATATATATATATATATATATATATATATATATATATATATATATATATATATTTATATATATATATATATATATATATATTTATATATATATATATATATACACGAAGACGTATCTAACAATCCCTCCTACCACCGGCCACGACGCACGAACCGCAAGTCACACTTTAGATAAAAGCCAGACACAAAATCAACCCGAACTAAATATGTTAACCCTTTTTGTTTTCTGCTCTCGATAATCGTAATCTAAGCGAATGACAGTTTCACGAGGGAACCTGATTGTATCTACAAAGGTGGTTGTTTTTCTTTCAATTGTATAAAAGCAGAAAAATGGTTTTATACCCACAATGGCGACGGCGTCTGGCGCGATTTAATCAGCTATTGTTTATGACCTTTGAACTAATACATGAAATAAGTAAAAATAACACGAAAAATACAGGATAAACTAAGCTTATTATGCGTAAATAAACACACATACACACACACACACACACATATATATATATATATATACATATATATATATATATATATATATATATATATATATATATATATATATATATATATATATAACTTCTTTTGTAATATAGTAGTGAAAATCCCAACAGAGTGCTCGATTAATTGAGAATTAAAATTAAAATTAAAATTAAGAGCGTAATATATATATATTTATTTTTTGGTACAGAAAAATTAGTACAACATTAGTACCGAGGGTTTTCCGGAGTGGAATATCAGAGATGAAATCTGTAAATGATGAATCCACAGGAGACAAGCACTACTTATAAATTGGACTTACAATACACATAAAGGCCTAGCAACAGCTCCCTCTCTCTTCCCAATGCATAACCCCATAATTGCCCCACTAAATACCGACTTCCACTCCGGAAAATCCTCCCAACTATCATCCCTTATAAATATAAAAACATAGGAATAAATGCTTAAATCAGCCCATATTCACACCACTACTCAAGACCAATAATTTTCACCACGTAAGTATGAAAACATAACTTTTCCAATAATAATTTTCCAGTTATTAAGACGGTAACACGCCATTTCACATTATTATTATTCCCATAAGTCGCAACTATATCTTAGTTTAAATGATAACCTCCATATCTCCTAAACAGATTTAATCTTACCGACTCAACTCTTACTCTTACCTCTAGATCAGACTTAATCAGTATACCAATATTATTACTCCCATAAGCCTTCACTATACCTTAGTTAATATTGTTAAATCCCGAATACAAAATCATTCAAGAACCCTGCAGTGTTACTGCTCTTAGACCGATTGACAAACTGTCAGGACTGGACCCGGGTTAAATTTTTATTTAAATTCCTTTTGGGTTGATTTTTGATCCATGCCTTAAACTTGAATTTAATGTGTTTTTTAACCTTTTTATTTTTTCATAAGTATAATCCTTAAACCCATTTTCCGTCCTTACTTTCTATAGAAGACACATAATTAACCTTCAAAACAGTAACGGCCAAATACATGCTACTTATAAACATTGACTCGCGGGATTTATATAGGAAAATCTTTTTTATTTTTTATATTTTAAAATCTTTTCCATTTTTAAATTTTAACTGTTACATTTCACCCCCCTTTTTCAAACCTTATTAAACCTCCCTTACACTAAATTTAAACAAATATACATAACACGCTAAGCAAATAACGGGTCCAAACGAGAGTGACACGTGACTTCACATTTCACAAACAGGTGACAACATAAGCTGAACAGAGCCGGATGGATAAGTCATTCTGACCTTGAAACCGACGGTACTAATGTTGTACTGATTTTTCTGTACCAATATATATATATATATATATATATATATATATATATATATATATATATATAATGTTGGTCGGCTATGAGCGATAAACGGTCCGGAAAATTTATATCGAAGTTTTTAATTAAAAACAAAAATGAACATTCAAATGGATAAAATCGTGGTCACTTAGATTTAGCCTTATATTGTCTATTTATATATGCTCTGTTGTTATATATGTTAGCAATCACGAGCCTGAAAGATGGTGTATGGAAAAATAGAAAGTGGATGCAAAATGACAAAACCATATATTTTTCTAACATATATATATATATATGTATCTGAAGAGTCTACATGCAAAACGCATGAAACGTCATTTTCCAAATTACAAGGCTATCACTACAAAAAGAGAGATGTTGCTAGTCTTTCTCTGCTCTATCGTTATTTTCATGGCAGGTGTATAACTGAGCTCCAATCTATTGTTATCCTGTAAAACATTCACAGCAAAAACTCGTCTACCTACAACCACTGTAAATTATTAATAGATTTAGAAACTAAACTCAGCTTCCATGAGAAAAATTTATTTCCTAGAACTACGCGTTTGTGGAACCAAATACCGTGAGGCACCTTCCCGCTGGCTACAACATAGTCGTTTTCAAGTCCAATGTAAACAAATTCTTGTTGAGCCTTTTTTTTTAAATAATACAATTTTAACCATCATTTCCAATCATCACCGTGTTGTCTCACCGTCCCGGTGTTTTGGGTAGCGGTTAAAGTAGATATTTAGAATTGAGTAAAAATCGAAGCTATTTTCTCTTTGGGATTTTTTCAAGGAGAGTCAGATAATCCGGAAATAATATAGGAAATATTGAAAAAAGAAGAACTGAATGCATAATTTCTGGATTGCGGAACAGATTAGCATATGAAGGTTTTGTTTATTATCCTATCTAGTTAGTATACGTGAATACACACTTTCGCATTTATTCATTAAGGTAACATTAAAAAACAATGGTAAGTTACATTGTCCACGTGAAACGCCAAAATAAAAATTAGGCGATAAAATATAGTCGCCATCTTTACACAGAACGATAACTTTCTTACGATAATTTTCTAATTTAAAAAGACATGTTTATAAACTTGAGTGATCGTTCATCCTGGGTCTTTCTTGTCTTGTTGAGATGGCGACTACATTTGTCCGAACTAACTTTCATTTCGGCGTTTCACGTGTATGGTAAAACTTGCCATAATAAATCAAACATTAAAAACCGTAAGTTTTTTTTTTTTACTAAAACATGGTTTAAGTTAAAAGCAATTTGAGTTGTTTATGAGTAATGCCGAAACTTATTTAACTCTAAAAATGTATGTGACTTAAATAGTAATTAACTCCAAATAAAAAGAGTATTTTCAGAGTACTATTTGCGTCGCGTAAATTGAACTAAAATAAAGAAAGGCTAGGATGGCTGTTTTTTTTATTTATTGATTGAGAGGACGAAATAGGATTTATTAAGAAGTGAAAGAAATTTTTAAATTAAAAAAACTTCACATTGGAACAAAAATGAAATTTTATAAGTTTGCATTTTAAATGAAAAACGTTTTATTTTCAGATTATGCATACTTATTATTTTTCAGAAAACTGTTCAGCTCTTACGAATGGAGGTAATTCCTAGGAGTCGGTCTTAGGACAACAGAACCGATACTACACTACCCAACCCATTATAAGATATTTAGATTAAATAGAGTGTATTCCCATTCATTTAAAAATACTTAATTAGAAAAATATTTTTTAGTGTTACATGGCACTTTGGCTAAGATCAAAGTGTAGCATCTGTTCTCCCCATCACAGCGACATTTGACGTTTTACTAATGCCGGACGTAAATTATCTCTCTTGAAAATGAAATTCCAAAACTGTTTTTAAAACGCTACTTTTTATCCAATCTTTTCTGAATATAAGAGACAACTCATGTCTAGATATCCTTTGGTAGATCCTTTCAATAGTCCGAATCAGAATGCAAATTTATTAGCCAATTTCCCTTCGAAACTAAGATTCTGATTCGGACTATTAAAAGGATTTACCAAAGGATATCTAGACATGAGTTGTCTTTTATATTCAACAATATATATATATATATATATATATATATATATATATATATATATATATATATATATATATATATATATATATATATATATATATATATACATATATATATAAATATATATTTATATATAAATATATAAATATATATTTATATATATATATATATATATATATATATATATATAAATATATATATATATATATATATTTATATATATATATATATGTATATATATATATATATATATATATATATATATATATATATATATTAGGAAAACCAAAATTAAATAAGTTGTAGCACTGTAGTTTTGTTTTATTTACTATTGTATCACCATTCATCAAGGCCAAGAGCGACTCAAGGATAAGGCCGAGAAGAGATGGAATGATTGTCAGCCGAGAGACCCGGAACAATTAATGGTAAAATTAAGTAAGTAAAAGTAAAGTAAATTCGTATGAATCAGAATGGTACAACTTTGCTGACCGGTTTGATTCTGTTGTAGAAATTCTTGCAGGAGGGACCACGTAATGGTTGCCAACATCCCTAAGTCAAAGTGGTATTATGGAATCGACTGGATTCGAACTTGGCACACCCAGGTCGTCAGTTCGTGTCGTTAAAAGGAAAACGAAAAATATTATTTATGTATTCATCAACGCTTCGTCTTTATTTCAAGACTTCCTCAAGATGATTGGTTTGATGAAAATAACACAAATAAATAAAGACAAAACGTTTATGAATACATAAATGATATTTTTGGTTTTCCTTTTCCTATTTTCCATTACGTTGGAATATTAGCTCCATTTTTAAAGAAAGAGGCAAACCACGTATTAGATGCAAATATGTTTATTAAAAGCAAAATGATCTTTTTTTTCATCTTGACTTTTTTCTAATAATTTCACTCGTTACACGAGCCTCATAAGAGATTTAAAAAATAAAATGTATTTACCATTTTTTTTTTTTTCGTAAGTCTATTTCTTGGTCTTGTTAAAGTGACGTCCGATGTTGTATGGACTAATCGTGTAATGTCTCTTTTAAACATGAACTTAAAATTGCGCATGATCGCAAATAGGTATACATTTGGCCAAGTTCATGATATATGATAGCAGTGACGCGCGGTCCGCCCTTTCGGATGTCTATGTCGTCATGACCAACCAAAAGAGCGAAAGCTGCACGGAAGGTTAAAGGAGTTACCTGTAATTATTTACCTGGTCAGATAAATTAACAACGAAAGACTGTAAGATTGAATTCTCAACGTCTTTCTTCAAGACAGTTTTCGACGATGAGAGTAAAACCCAATATGGATTCTTGGATTTACGCGAAGCTACTGAGATGTAGAAATAGGGACTGTCTCGTCGGTGAGCAAGTCGTCTTTTGTTGGAATAAGGTATTGTCTTGTTTAGTTCTAAAAGCAGAACCCTCTCAGGCGTTAGCTTTTCTCTTTGAGAAGAAGTTGGTTTATTGCCAATCACCTTAGACGCACCTATCGGGGAATGCCGGCGGGAATACTCAGGCTATTTTTGCGAAGCAAGGATTGAACCATCTTTTGGTGCGTTGGCTTTTTCCCTACCTCCCAGCCTTGTGCCAAATTTTCTTTCGATGGGACGAAAATAAATATTACCAGTGGTTCCAAACGTTTTTCCAATGACGACCCGCGTTTCGACTTCACCATACTTTTGCGACCACACCCCAAAATGAGACACAATTCTTAATCTAGAGCAGAATAACTTGAAGGAAATAGTGAAAAAATGATGTAAGCAACAACAAAAGTTTATAATAAATGAATCATTTTTAGAAAAAAAGCTCACTTACTAGCGGGGTCCGTAAAAATGGTACAGAACTGTTGCACATTCCTATCTCCCCCCCATCTTTCTTTTATGATAAAGCAATGCTGTCTGATGAGAAAAATACCGTCCAATAAAGCAATGGCTTCATGCGTGTTATTCTGGCACTGCTCTTTGAGAAACAATGGTTAAGCGGTAGTGTGCCTACTTTAAACGCGGTCGTACAAACACAAATGATGCTGAAGTCTCAGCTCGCACAAATTCGGTAGTTGTCCCGAAAAAGATTTTTAAAAGTCCGCTAACCCATTTCGGTCAATGGTAAATTGAAGCTGCGTAAGATAGAAGAGGAGTTTACGATATCAGAAAGTAGTGCATTAACTATTTTTCAATGAAAAAGCCGTGTTAAAAGTGGATGCCACATTTACTCACAATGAAAAAGAGCGACCAAAGCAATCGAAGACGCAAACATTGGCAGGCAAGGTGTTGGCCTATATATTCTAGGCATACCTAAGGAACTTTGTTCAATAAAATGTTTGTAAACAAGAAAATTTTATAATAAATGAATAAACTTTTTGAAAAAACACTCATTCACTAGCGGGTCCGTAAATATTCTACTGAATTGTTTAATATTCCTACACCTACCCCCCTGTCTATCTATCTATCTATCTATCTATCTATCTATCTATCTATCTATCTATCTATCTATCCGTCTTCCTTTTCTCTCCCTCTCTCTTTTCTCACTGCACCCGTGAGAAATAAGTTCATTTTTCGGGGATCTCGTCTTTAATTAATGAATTTAATTAAATAACAAGATTTACATTCATAAAATTCCTAAACAAACTGAAATAATTATACAATACATCTCTGTAGTAGTAGTTTTAATAGTGTTCTAAACAGTAACACTATGTTTTAATTTTTTTCGTAAACGATAAATATTTAATTCGACCGACTTCTGCTTGCAATAATGCAATCGTTAATTCTCGGTCATTTCTGTTATTCTAACGCAGATTACTGTTTTGTTTCCATTGTAATGGTTACTGAATTTAACTTTGTAATTAATTATTATCTACTTCCTTTATTTCAAATTTTGCGCTATTGTCTTTCTGAAAAGTTAATCGACAAAATTAGACCAAAAAAATCAAACAAGTATAAATCATTACTAGCGGTTATATATTTAATAACTGCTTTTTACCAATAGTTATAGGATTGTTTTATCGCTTCGAAACCCAAGCAGAATCTGTATTATTAGGATTATTCGGACTACTGTTCTCATCTTGGATGTTATTTTCACAACGTGTTGGCCGATGTAATCTCCGACCTTCTTCAGGTGCATCTGCGGTGTAACGGACATAAAGGCGGAGTAATAATCAGTTCTTAGTTCTAAGCGACAGTTTCTGGCGGTTAAAGGTTCAATCCCCAATGCGGGGGATACTACAAATCTAATTACGAATTAGTTAAGACTTCTACCTGGTCATGGCTGACGGAACAAGAGTAAGCTAGCCCCGTGAATTAAATAATTGGTCCCGTTTGTAAATTCATAACGGACTCGACAGAAAGATTCCCGAGTTCGACAAGATGCGCCTGAAGAAGGTCGGAGGTTACATCGGCCGAAACGTTGTGAGAATAACATTCAAGGCGAGAACAAATTATCAAACCTCTTCCTAGGAAAATCGTTTGATGGTCCCATTTGAGCTCACTTCTCCAGGGTTGAGAACCTCTGGTGTTGGCGAACACGAAAATATATAATACTAGCATACCCCATCCCCTGCTAAAAAATCTGAAGATAAGTTTTGGTAATCAAAATGTCACCCTGGCGTGTTTCATGTAACAGTTGATCTGATCCGGTGGTTTGATTAGAACGGTGTTAGGTCGAGAAATCAAATATTTGTAAACAGAAACAGAGCTGAAGACAAGACGATTGAGGTATCTTCTGATAACAAATGGGAAAGTTGGTGGCGTTTTCTACCCCTTCGGACACACTTCCCGTACTTCTCACACTTCTCAATTATTTTCAAATACGTCTAAGCATTTCTATAATAGGCGTCGTCCGTCGATCCTCTGTCTCGCTAACGTTGGTATATGGCGCTTAAGTTTGAAATTATATTTTTTTCGGTTTGTTTCGTTTACGTTTTAAATTGTATTTTCGTTAATCTGGTTCGTTTAAGTTTAAAATATCATTTTGTTGGTCTCTGATGCTTAAGTTTGAAATACAATTTTCGTCGGTCTGTCACCGTTTATATATATATATATATATATATATATATATATATATATATATATATATATATATATATATATATATATATATATATATATAGTAATCCAGGTAAAGTAAACATCCACAGGATAGAAATCCAAAGAATTGCAACGGGGCTTCTTCTTTCTAATTCAATATGGACATCTCAGTGCTAATAAGATCTTAGTTTCTAATAACTAAAGATCACTAACATCGACATGCCAATGTAGCGGCATTTTGTACTCGTCTATAAATAAAAAATATGAATATATATATATATATATATATATATATATATGTATATATATATATATATATATATATATATATATATATATATATATATATATTCTATTTTTTTAATCTTTATCCGATGCATGTAAATGAATAATAAGAATGAGGCAGTGAGAGAGAGTGAGAGAGAGAGAGAGAGAGTAAGAAAGCGAAAGAAAGAGAGGGAGAGAAATAGAAAAGATAGTAAAACGGGAGCGCATAATTAGGGAAATTCCTAAGGGCAATAAAACTCAGCTGAGAGTGGAGAAAGAGACCTTAGTGACCTGTTACAATCGCACTTGAAGGGCGAGGTGTTAATAAATAAATTATGAGCGATAATTATTTATTAAAAATAAAGGGAAAAAAAGAAAAAGTAGCTCTCCAGTGGGTCACAAATTAGTATAGGGGACCCAACACCCTTATGTCTTTTGCCTCAGGTTACCAAATGCGCGTTTGAGCATTCAGTAAAGAAATTAGCCCTTCTTCCCGGGTTACAGCTTTTCTGCCAGCAATTATGCTGAATCGTATGGTAATTATCCCATCCAATATTGTTACCTTCCCTATACCTAGCACATGACAATTAGTGAACACACACACACACCTACACACACACACATATATATATATATATATATATATATATACACACTTGTCTATGTGTATATGTGTATGTCCAGCTAAAAGTTTTTAAAAATACAAAACAAACACACACAACATTTGTATTGTATTAATCGGCGTTGCCCCAGATTGAATAATACCTACAATTCATAAAATTAAATTGCTTCTTTGACCCTAAACTGGCGCAGATTTCGTCATGGGGAGTCGGTTTTTCAAGCTATTTCTTGTACTAACTAAAGTTAAGAAACTCTGACTTTTTATCAAGGAGTTACTTCCCTTATGCCGATTTATTCTCCAAAGAATCTATATAAATGAGAGTTATCTGTGTGTATATGTCCGGAGAGAAGAATGAACTGGGCGGAGGAGAAAGAGAGAAAGAAGGAAAATAGAGGAGAGGAAAGAGAGAAAGATGGAGAGACGGATTGAGTGAGGTAAAGAGATATGTTTTTATAGAAATGTATAACACTTTTGCCCCGGGAAACGCCGGGTAGTATATATATATATATATATATATATATATATATAAAGTAAAGCCGATCTCATTCTAATTTCGTTATTATCAGTGTTGTTCCTACAACATTAATATTTGCTTCTGGTTCGAAATTTTTTATTGTGGATCGTTGCAATATGTTTTTAAAAAAAAGTAAAATATAATTCGATTTATTTCCTTTCAGAAAATACTTTGTCTGGGTTTCAATTATTTTCAAATGGTCACCATCCTAAAAAAAAGGATGTAGCTCTGAATTTGTCCATACAGAGTTACTTATTCTTCTTTGGAAAACACACGTTATATTTTGGAAATAAAATCGCATAGCAAAACCAAATTGTATGAAAATTCACTACCGGGCAGCGCCTGGTAGGCACAGCTTGTATATATCTCTGTCTCTTTATCTCTATCTCTATCCCCCTTTTTATCCCTCTCACTCTACGTGAGAAGGATCGAGTAGACATTTAAGTCTGATGAGCGTAGATATAGAATCGACAGCGGACTGTTAACTTATCTAGCTTCTATTTCTACATTCTTCAAACTTAAATATGACCCATGAATATGAACAGAATGAAACAAATCGGTATTTATTGGTATACTTGAGCCTTTAGAACCGTCTAAACTCAGGGATTGTGATGTCATCAATTGTGCAGGAACACAAACAAACAAGTCACAGACAAATCACAAACAACAAACAAGCAAGATTTAAAAAAATTAAAATGATACTAGACCCTTAGGTGTCTACACTTTTTGTCTAGTAGACGATCCGTGGCACTTCGGGTCATGTATCGTCTAGATAAAGAATATCTTCTTCCTCTATGCACTATGCCCGGTTATCCGCATTTCTGTTTTAATGGGTTATGTCATAAAATTATGACATCATTGTCTGACGTCATCTACTGTGCGAGGTTATCTTGTCTCCATACACACTTGGTGACGTAATCCTTTAGTGATGTCATCATATTATGCGCACTGGGACAAGATAACAAACAAGCAAGATCCAGAGATTTCTTTTTAGTATATAGATAAGTAGATAGATAGATAGATAGATAGATAGAGAATGATTTCTATTACTAATTTATCTGTTTATTCCAGTATTTTGGTTTTTATGTAGCTTAGTATGAATTTATTGTCATACCCATATTATGATCTAAGTTATGATTTTGGAGCTGATATTTTTTCCAGCGGACCTTACAGTGCATAGAGTGGTTGTTATAAATTGGCGTTATTTGTATGATTTTCCGTGCGATAGTTGGAGTGGTATGGTTAGAATAGTTCAGGTGCGATATGTACTTGGGCAGTGTTGTGCTGTGTGCGTATTTTCTGTTGTTAGATGAACGCTTGTTTGCGTAGCTCCTTTGTTTCCAAGTGTCCTCTGTAACTCCTATGTATACTCGTTCTGTGTTCTATTCAGTTGAGAAGGTGGTTTTCTATAGTACATTAGTTTGTAGACATTTTCCGTTTAAGCGTCACTCAGATTTGGTTTTACAGTTATGCGTTGATTTTTCATGTGTTGTATAATCTTTCTGTTGTTTTCTTTTATTTATGGTTTCCGTGCAACGTTTGCTAAGTTTAAGTGTGTTCGTGTTAAATATGAGAACAGCGCGCGTGCGTGTACACACACACACACGCACACACACATACACACACAGACCGGAGATAATCTCATGGTCTAAAGAACCCAGTGCGAAAAAAGCCAGTCATCATTCCTTGTAGGTTAAATGTTTACACGTAATTAAAGGCACGTTTCTAAGAGAAATAGTGGAAGTAGGAGAGGGGAGAGGGGAGAGGCAAGAATGAGAGAAGGGGAAGTGAAAAAGAACGAAAAGAAAGATGGGAAGAGTGTGAAAAGTGTGTGTGAGAGAGAGAGAGAGAGAGAGAGAGAGAGAGAGAGAGAGAGAGAGAGAGAGAAGGAAAAGCGAATAAAACGGTTATTATTTTTTAATAAATGAATGGTGGTTTGGGCAATTTTCTAAATAAATAATACGCCCCAACGACCCCCGGCTCGTTTAGTATAAATCTAACCATGGCTAAATTTACATACACCGGCAGACATACACATACAATAAACAGAGTTTTATTTAAAACAACCTTGGATTCTTGGCTAGGAGAAAAGTGATATTACACGTCATTTGTTCTGTCCTCGTTCAGTGAATGAAAAATCTTTCTAGACTAAGTCAATTTTTATTTTTTCCCAATTCAGAGTGCCTCTTTTGCCTGAGCTGAATTTTTCCCATATTAATAACCGACATTGTGTTTAAGTCTGCCCTCGTGGGGGAGTTAAGTCAATAGGGACATATTTACCTCCTTGCCAAGATGTTTGACATAAGGTCAGGTGTGGTTTTGAAGAGGTACGCGCACTAAGATAAGCGCATTCTGGTCTGCAAAAAATGCCTGATCAGCTCTGTCGGTATTACCGCGAAGAAGCGCCTCAG